>CM071960.1:3037500-3145000 GCA_036784905.1 Acrossocheilus fasciatus
GATGGATGAGTCTACATGGACTTGTCCCACGCAGGGCACATTTTTCATAGAAAAGCAAAAGGGGTTTGTGGATATTTCTTTTTACCTCTCTCTCACTCTCTCCTGCTCCCCACGAGCCCTCTGGGCACAAACAAAACCTCTGAGCAACACTTTCCAGCTGACCTATGCTCAAAAGGTTGTACGTAAATATGGCTTTTAGGGACAGAGACAGAAAATTGGATGCATTTAAAATGAACAAATGTTGAAGAATATTTCTTCAACTATGGGCACTTTGTCCCAGCACTGTAAAAAGTGATAAGTTGACTTAACTTAAAAAAATTGAGGAAACCCGTTGCCTTAAAATTATTAAGTAAATAATAATAATAATAATAATAATAAAGTTAAGTATGAATTGTCAAGTTCACTTTTTATTATTATTTACTTAATCATTTTAAGGCAACAGGTTTCCTAACATTTTTTAAGTCAACTTATCACTTTTTACAGTAAGGGCTTGATTTTTACAGAAACTGATATTTTATTTTATTTTATTTTATTATTTTTTAATATAATTTAATATATTTTATTATTTTTTAATATCATTTGTTTTATTTTATTTTATTGTTTTTAATATCATTTATTTTATTTTTTATTTTTTAATATCATTTGTTTTATTTTAGTATTTTTTAATATCATTTGTTTTATTTTATTTTATCATTTTTTCTAATATCATTTGTTTTATTTTATTTTATTTAGTTTTGCTTTGTTTTGAAAAATGAGATTACAAAGATTACATTAAATCTTTTTTTTTAAACATACCATACATTAATATTAATTTGTGCTACTTTTAAAATGTTTCAATGCAATATTTTTTTTGTTTGTTTTGTTTTGCATTAAATTATGATAAACTACAATCATACACATAAATAACATCCAACATTGTGAAAACAATTTGCATAAATGTATCATTCCACCATCTATCTATCTATCTATCTATCTATCTATCTATCTATCTATCTATCTATCTATCTATCTATCTATCTATCTATCTATCTATCTATCTATCTATCTATCTATCTATCTATCTATCTATCTATCTATCTATCTATCTATCTATCATCAGTCTGTCTGTCTGTATATTTATCTATCTAGATCAGGCTGTAAGAATATCTAACCAGGTTAATTGCAAATCTATCTATCAAAAGGTAAATGTCAATGGTGAACAGAATATTTTTGAAATAAATAAATAAATAAATATATATATTTTTTTCAAATAAATACATTTTTTAATACTATATATATATATATATATATATATATATATATATATATATATATATATATATATATATATATATATAATGAAAAAAGTTATAAAAACAATAAAAAATAAAATTAAAAAAAGTCCTTCATTGTGTGTATTTAAGAAAACAAAACACAAAGGAGTCAATCATTTTATTCCAGTAGTGTTGGGAATTCCATGTCTGGAATTCTGTCTGGAGTTCAGATTCCATGCAGGCCTGTGCATTCCATCTTGTCCTTCAGTCTTGCATCACTTTTTTGGAGGTCGTCACAGCATTACTCTCACTTGTCCAGATAGGAATAGGGACGTCAGATTAAGGCGCTGTCCCCACTGAGCCCCAGACCCTCTACTGAACGCAGTGACAGAGGCTATCCATCATGGCCGTCTTTAACAGAGGGTTGGGGGATCGCGGCTGGAAAGGGCCTGGTTAAATTTTAACCCGCTGGCTTCCTACTCACTGGCAGAGAGTTAGTGAGCCCTGCGTCCTGGGCCGTCCCACCTTCGCCCACTCACCTGTCAATGCTTTGACTGCACCCATCTGCTGGTGAACCTGCTCACGGGCCAGCGTGGGTGGAGGTCAAGGCTCTGTTAGCGTGTCACAAGCGAACAGTGGATAGAAGGAGGATGGAGTCAGACACGTGCCATTCTCAAAGTTGAGCAGACATGAAGTTTTAAGCTGAAATTAAACAACATCATAACACGGCTGATGTCACAAAACCCTCTTAGCTTTTAACCCCTCCCCTCCAACCACCTGGATGCACTCTGCTATGAAACAGCCACTTTCACCATCCAATTCATTCCAGATGGATAAACCCATGTACTGCCCTACATTTTTTTCTCAGCTAGTGCACAAATCCAGTTAAAACATGTTGGATTATGGAAGAAAATGGCACTGTTTCACATTTATATTACAATAGATAGATACCTCTGTGTTTGAAACTGCAGCTGCAGAAAGTAAAAAAAAAAAAAATATTGTGTATTTTTATTATATAAAATAATAATAATAATAATAATAACTTTTATAGTGATTTATAACACATTTGAAACACATTGCATACTCTGATTAGTTAACCAAGTTATCATTTTTTATATCTATGAATATGTTTTAACATGTATCCATCAGTATTTATTTGTGATTTTATGCTATTAATCAATTTCACGGTGATACATATTCACTCAAGATGTCATAACACAGTGTTACAGCTTTCTCCCTCTGACCACATTAGATGTTTGCCAGATTTTCTCAGCAACCTAAAATGTTGGCATGCCCCAAATATGCTAAATTTGAATAACATAAATCAACAACTACAAAATACATGGTTTGCTTTCCTGCTCAGACTGGAATAACAATCTATTCACAATTAAAGAAGACAAGGAAAATGAACAATTTACTCTCCAAATGTCTTCTTCAAATATATATTTGCAGGAATATAGACTATGTGCTTCACATTTTCTGTGCCGAAAAAGGATGCGACACTGATGATGACAGTCTTGGATGGTAAAGGAAATGTTCAGTGTTACAACAGAACTCGATCCAATGCTAAATGCTACACGTGTCGCTGTGCTGTTTGGAAAAAAAAGACATGGAAATACAAAGGCAAAGGATGCTTATGTTTTATTTTTTTTGGTGCAAATTATTAGCAGCATTGCATTTGTCCTATATTAATATCACTCTTCAAAACTCCCTCACCCTAAAACACTGAGTATCGAAAGGGGCAAATACAATTACAGAGGTTACACAGGTAGACAAATTCTTGTACACTTCCAATTTGAGTTATTATTGAGGTCATCACCTTTAGCACGTGTGTTTGAGTTGAAACTCTTCAAGTTCACTGATTCAATCAATGGAGTGATCAATCAAGTGTGGAAGTTTAAAAATTGAGGGTTCAGACCCTTAATTGGGGCAAATTCCTCAAGGATGGCTGTTGGTTCTGCGGAGAGACGAGTCCGTCCTCCGAATTGCTGAAATCATGCATGCCTCGCCTGACTTGATTAGCTATGATGAGATGACCTGACCTCTTCTGGTGAGTTAATAATGTATTAATTTTTGCCCATTTGACATAAGAGGCAGTGGGGCGAGGGGCGGTGTTGGGAAGGCGTGAGTTTGTGGGGGTGTGGGAGCTGTCTGATTGCACAAACCCAAGAATCTATCATCTGTCAGTCTGCATTTTCTGGCTCTGAGCTGAGTCTCGATGACAGGCCTGGGGTTTTGCTTCACTTCCGCAAATGACATTAGAGAAATTGTGTTTGCACTGTCTCTGTGGTTATCTCCCAGGAGCACGTCGGGTAGGATGGGTCAGCGGTAGCCAGGAACGAGGGTTCGCTCTCTGCATTTTTATGCTGCCTCGGAGTCCTTGTGTGAATCCAGCACCTGTGGTGTAGAGGCATCAGCCAGAGCTTGTTGGTTGTTGACCGACAACCTGGGGTCTATGGGGTTCCCATACAACGGTGTACCTCACTGATCAACCACATAGTACGATTGATTTTTGTGGTAACAAACTAGCTAGTCACGACTGTTTCCCGCACACGGTCACATCTCTGTCGTTTGAACCACATTGGTTCAACAATATAGGGCCATTGTTAATGCCATTACATGCCTGTGGTGGAGTTATAATTCTGCTATTTAGGGTTTCCTCTTACGTCATACCCTTCCCTTGCACACTCTTTAAAAACGGTGATTATTGACGACACGCAAAAATATATAGATTAAAATGCATATATATTTAGATGGAATGGAAAATATAGATTGTACTGCATGTTAGCATGCTTATTGTACCCAAGAGCATAATTTGTAAAGCACATACTGTATGTCTTACTAACAAGAAACTATGCTTCTTACCACGGGTCAACAGCTAAAGTTTGCAACACTGTTTGTGAATGTTCGGTTTCGGGAAACTATAATTTCATGAAACAACGAATCATTAAACTATGTTGGTAATGATGGAACTTGCGACCATAGTTAGCTAACAAAATGCTTTTAGCAAACACACCCCTGGGTGTGCAATAGGAACCTCGTCAATCCTGGGACTTTCTCCGGCGTCTTTGGGTGCACTAAGTAGCTCTTCAATATTTCAGTGGAAATGAGCTATGGTCCCCCTGGACCAATCCAGCGCAGAATTGCTACGATTCACTCTTTATGACCCTTTTGTCCTAATGTTTAAGCTGTCTATATCTTGGAGGATGAGAACGAGGACCAGGGGAGCCCTCCGGCCGAATTTGAGACATAAAGAATAATTAAAAATAAATGCGGGGATTTCGTGTTCTCATATGTGCCTGATTTTCTCTCATTCTTTCCTTTTTTATAGCCCCTCAATCTATTTTTAATGAGCCATTGAATATTAACTGGATTTCGGGCAAAGTGCCATCTCCCATGAAAGAGATGGATCGTGAGGCTTGGCCCAAACAGGGGTGGGGCTGGTCTACAGAAGCTTCATATGTAAAGAATTGTTCTAGTCAATTACAATTACAATCAGCCACAGTAGGGGACGTATCAACTTCAATTGGTGTCTCTGCACCTCCCCTTAAAAACTCAAGCTACTGCATCATAATGAGGAACAGGGTTACGAACAATACAGAAAGATGTGCTAAACCAAGACATTAGGATGATGCATTTTATCATTTCACAAGAGCAACCATAAAGAATTCAACCTCAGATCACCTAGTTATTGTAGGGACAAGCCCGTTCTTGTGTGTCGTAGCTCCACAAGCCCAAAGGGCAGCCCCGGGCCTGGGGTAGAACAGAGGCAGGTTTCTGGATCTTACCCCCCTGCCGGGCTACTGATCTGCTGCCCCCTCGCTCTCTTTGTCGAGGGGCTTCTTGGGAAGCAGTGATTAATGAGACATCTTCCCGCGGTCCACAAAAACCTCGCTAAAAATTTCAATTCGCTGTCCCTTGTTTTCGTCAGCAGTGGTCAAGATGAATTGGAAGGGGTAATGAGAGATATCAGAAAAGAGTTGTGACCCTTGTTTCCGGGCCGGAGGAGGAGGCCAGGGAGGGCAACATGGGCCTTTTAAAAGTGAACACATTTATGGCTACTTAGAGAAAATTGATTTGATTGTGCTGGAAACATATATGTTAACACGTCTGGCATTTTTATGGGCTATTTGTCTTTGGAGTCACAGCAGGAGAAATGTATGCTTACACCGGCCTTTGTGCTTAAAGACGTGTGTGCTGCTGTTAGCGTCTATTTGCATACAGGCATGCGTGTGTCGTTCCGTTTGGATTTATTTATTCCTGGATGGGTCGTCAGGAGCAGTGCTCTGGCTGTGCACTTTAACTCTGTGCCAATAACAGTCACGCGATGATTAACAGCATATTACTGCAGATGGACCAGTGACTGGGTGAAATACATTGCACTGGAAATATTACAACCTAGAATTGATGCTGGCACCCTCTCAGAGTTTTCCCAGCTGAACCCTTGCAGTTTATGAACATCAAATTTTCATATTCATTTCAGAAATGTATTTCATACGTACATGTTGCCCATGACAAAATCCCTGATTCAGACATGTTTACATATATGTTCATGTGTTCATAAGCACAAGTGGTGAAACGATACTCGTTTTGTTGTGATATAAATCCAGAGCCACAAAACAGAGCCAAATGGGAAGACTGTAGTTTATCTATTCTTCTGACTGTTTTCTGGAATACAGTACTTTATCATCTAGCATTTTAAAAATGGTTAGCAGTATAAAAGGTTTTAATTTAATGTAAAATGTATTGCTATTGCTATTTTCAATTCCTTTGGCACACTGGAAATGGAAGGCCATGTCAAGTGAATTGCATTCTGTGATACAGTATTGTATATAAGAGCTGAAACTATCAAAACCATTAAATGGGACATAATGTTGGTCCATCAATTTTTTTATTTATTTTTTTAAATAGCAGATTATCCTCCGCTTGTTTAGTATGTCATTTGGGCATATATAATATTTGCATACTGCATAATTTTTTTTTTTAACTAGTCTCACTTGGCCATGCAATTAAAATAAAGGGACAATAAATCTTCCAAGACAAAAAGAAAAAAGAAAAAAAGATTGAAAGAAAGAAAAAAACACCATACATGTATAATAAATGTTGTCTATATGACTTGTGAACTTGTATTTACCATATAAGCATTTGTGAAATTATATGATTTGTGTAAAGGCCTGCTGGATTTTGAGTAAAAGGCCTACAAGTTTTCTCTGCTGTGACTGGATCACTAAACTGAACTCAATGACCAGGGGTGTGTTTCCCAAAAGCATTGCAAGCTCAAGTAGACTGTAGAGACCATTGATGAGAGTTGTTTATATGACCTTATGCTTATGGTGACTTTTTGAAATGCCGCTCAGAGCAATCTGATTCATAAACAAAGCATTCAGACCGGCTTTGAGAAATGGAGCCAAAAAAAAAAAAAAGGATTTGTGAATCACACATTGCTGCTTCAAGATATTCAGTGAATACATTCCAGACCCTTTCTAAAACACAATATTATAAGAAGTTCTGAAGATTTTTTTTCTCTTTATTTTTGTTCCATGGAAAAACACAATTCATATGGGTTTGGAATGGCATGAATTATGATGAACTTCAACTTTTAGGTGAAAATTCCTGTAAAGAACATGGACAAACATTGAATTATGAGAGAATGGGGGAAAGGAGTAGGCTTAATGTGTCTTTTTGTGACAGAGAAGGTCAAGGAATAGAAGAGAAGGTGCCTCGCTGTGCTCTTTGATTCTTACAAATTGAAAAGCACTATCGACTGGTAATTGTTTTACTTTGATGAATGAATGACTCCCTCTAACCCCCACCACCACCACCCCAGTCCGATCAACCAGAACCCTCGTTTGACTAAATTGAATTTGATTTGTTTCCACCCATCCATCAGTCCTATCATATCTCACCTGCAACATGACATGGAGAAGATCTGTGTGCATGTTGAGTATGACGCTTTCAGGTTCAGAAAGACATGCCAAGGACATATTAGTGTGTGTCTCTCCATCATATGCCCCATAACCAAACTGCAGATGTCATACCTGTTGTGATCGTCATGTGAGGGGGAAAAGAAGAAGAATAAGCTTTTTGTCATGATGTTTCTTTGTTTTAAATTACCCAAACTTTTTCAACTTCAGCTTTAAAGCAAAAATCGCAGATGTTCAGTGTGGTGACTGGTGTGTGTCCCACTGTATTTATATAACCTATACATTAGCAAATGGAACATTGTATTTATGCTTACTAAGTGTTGTTGCCTTCTATGATTTGAAAGCTCCTCACTATGTTATCATACAAATCAATGGAGATGCATATCATCAGGACCTGACTGCTCGTGAATATTACATTAATGGAAACCAAGCACGCTTTTTGAATATTGAATACTGAATAGGTCATGACATAACTCAATAAACTCAACCTGATACCCTGCTACGTCTTCAAACAATCTTTGACAAGAGCTCCAACAGTGATCGTATGGTTAGTTATCGGTTGACGTTATCGCCACAAGTGCCGCTTGGGATAGAAGGATTGCTGCATGATTATGATGTCATGGCAGATCTAAGGTTGGATGCGAGTCAGGGCTTGTGCGAGTCCATGTAAAACAAGCCAGAATAATTGGAGAGGTGATTAACTGTCCTGATTTAGTTATTGGAAATTAGAGAGGTGGCACAATGATGTCACTATCACAGTATCGGTTGCCGTAGGAACAGGTGGTTAGATGATTAGCGATCCATCTAGCAATGCAAAAGTGCAGATAGCCTATAGGTACATGTTCTCAGCTGTTTGTTTATTTATTTATTTATTTTTAACAGCATGTATTCAGTAGCTGGAGCTTCAAAAATGATGCATAAGCTACATAAAATAACCATAAAAAACAAAAACAGTGAGCTGAACTCAAGATCTGAGTCAGTTCAGTTCATGACCGAAACATTCATATCAGTTTTGTAAACTAGATCAACTGATTCAGTAATAATTTAGACTCAGAAATACGATTTTTCCATGAGTTATCACATATGACGTGTTGTATGGACCATTTTATGTATTTTACTAAAATATATTTTGGCAGATTTGTATCGTATATCAGTATGCACTGAGGGTTAGGTTTAGGGGTGGAGCTTCATGCTTTTTTAAATACAAATTATATATATATATATATATATATATATATATGAACCACTTCTGTAATTCTTTTATGGTGCTTCCAAAACAACTCTTTATTTATGAAAAAATAAATTAATAATTTTACATAAATGTTCATAGGATTTGTAATGTAGTTATTATTATCCTATATAGATTCATAAAGCACTATCTTCTGTTACTGTTAAATCTAAATTTCATGATTTTTAATTAATAGACCATTGAGGCAACTACACATGAAGTAAATTAGCTGTCATGCCATACACCATTCGACATATGAAAAAGAGTAATATGGACTTACCTTTTCTGGCTGGTCCCAGACTACTCCATGTAATTATGACTGATACGGGACACTTCCATAAATTGCTTTTTTATGCCTATTTTGACAGCAGTTCATTAAGGGGAATCACAAAAATCTTTAAAAGCAACGTGTTTGTATTAATTAAAAGATGATTTCAAAACTTGTTGGGCAATTATAATGTCCATCCATTCATTTCCTCTGTTTTCCATGTACATCCTTATGGACTGTCGATTCTTCCCGTATATAATATGGTTAATTTATTCAAAAGAACAGAGATGTTGTGACAGCCAGTCTCAGTTATATATCTTTGTAACTGCACACAGAGAGCATGTAAACTTAAGCTTGAGCAAGCACAGTTCTTTCTAAATCCACGTCAAATGAAAACACTGTTTTTATTACGAAGTTCAATGTTTTATTAAGCCATCCATCTATCGATATAAGCTTTTCTGCCACCACTGTTCAAGCATTTTCAGTTCTCTGCAGAAGACTCTGAAATAAAGGTGTCCCATTAAGATGACTATTAGGATGAGCCGTCGTTGAGTTATTTGAACAAACACGTACCCATCTCAATCTTCCCACTCTCTTTTCCTAAGCACCACACAGCACAAGTCTAACCCCCTGGTGCTGGGTCTCTTACCACAAGACAATAAACGTATGATGAAATAAAAACGTGTGATTCATCAAAATCAACTCCAGACTCTGCTGCCCAACAAATTAAACAATATTTCATAATCACTCTACGAGGCTGACAATGGACGCCAATTTGTAAGTAAGGGCACCTCCGTACTGGGAGTGTTGTCTTAAACAAACGGCTGGGTGGTGTGTAGTTAATTACCGAGGCTGGACATGCTCTAGTGGCCACAGACACTCCCGTCGTACCTGTCCAATCAACCGCTTTGCAGCCAGGCGCCTACCAACACTTCATTTATCTTGTCTGAGTGTAGGGGGGCTAATTACTGCGCTGCTAACACCCCTCCACATGCGTACACACACACTGCACACCCAGTGTCCTATTGCTTGTCTTTTTCCTGAGATGCCATGGCACTGGTCTGGGACAGAGGAGTTGGCCAATTAGTCTTCCATTAAGGCTATCACAGCTCTCTGGCAAGCCTCCCATCAGCTCAGGGCACCGGTGCACTGAAGGGCCTAATAATCTGCTATATGGGTCTGCAGCTTCGGTTAATCTGTGGGGAGGGGTGAAAGAGGAGGAGAGGTCAAGAAATATATTTCCACCGGCTATGATGAAGAGAGTCAAGAAGGGTCAGTTAAAACCCCTCCCACCTCCTCTGACGACCCAACGTGAACCTGAAGTCACTAGGTATTCTCTTCATCATTGAAATTGTTCATTTTTGGTATATAAAAAGAAGTGTAACTAGTTGGACTTACTGGTTTAGGTGTAACAGATCTCCAGTTTTGGGGGTAACACAAGTAACACGCCTTATGTAATCAGATTACTTTTTCCAAGTAACTAGTAAAGTAATGCATTACTTTTTAATTTGCTTCTTCTATTCATAGAAGTTATGCCAGTTACTCTGTTTTCACATTTATTGACTGATGGCTCTTCTGTCCCCATGTTGAGAGAAATCGGAAGTGCATGATTAGTTCTAGACTGAATGTGAACATGCATTTATTCATCTCACAACACAAGCGTTCCTTGGTATTCCTCAAAATGAATAAAAACAGTGAAAAGCAAACTCAGAATAAGACACAAGCCTGCAATAATGTTAAATAACACAAATATCCTTTATGTATTTAATCCTACTTCATTAACCAATGTCTTTGCTGCACACATTCGATGACCCAGTTCAACCATACTAATATGAAATATATTTAAAAAAAAAAACATAACATTTGTGTTTCCTTTTTTTGAACTTTATTCTCTTGCATCCTATTCTTCATGCAATCCATAATGCCAGCACAGCTGAAAGGTTTATGTGAGCTTGAATTTACATTTTCCTCAGCCTGGGTGTGAAAGGGTTTTTACATTTGCCAATATATATATATATATATATATATATATATATATATATATATATATATATATATGTTTGTTTGTTTGTTTTTTCATATTAAAATCAAACAAGCAAGCAACACAAAAGTAGTCACACATTACTTTTTACAATTAGTTACTCTTTAGGGAGTAGCACAACATTGTAATGCATTACTTTTAAATGTAACTTTGCCCAACACTGCAGATCACTGCTAGTACACTAGAAAACCTTCTCAAATGATCTGAGTTGAGGTTTGTCTTAAATGTAGTCTGTGATTAGTTCAGTCACGACACTGATTTACTTGAAACATATTCTGTGTAGTTTGCATATTCATTTTCGGGAACTAATTACAATGGGATGTAGAGCATTGTAATCTGTGATTAAAAAGAGTGTACGGTGAAAAAAATAAATGGATTAAAAGAAATGACTGCAACTAGTGTAATAAAAACATAAATAATCATACATTGCGGTACATCAGAGACATGCAAGAGTAATTGTCTAGTTTGGGATATTTAGAATAGAAGGGTTGGGAAATGGTGGGTTTTGATGGTTGGATTAATAAAGAAGAGCCACAGCCAAAAAAATTACCCAATTCCGGTCCTGGTGCAGCTGTTGGTGAGAGGAGTGTAATTGCGTCAGTGGCGTCTTGGCCATCCCCTGAAGCTCGCCCCTAAAGCAGTTAGCTGTTAGCCTGCGCTTGGGCGTCATCATTTTCTAGTACCCATCCATCTTCCACCTCCGATTAATTCTTTTCATTCTGGCACCTCTCTCATAAATCCTGGCACACTTAATTAATTTCACTGGCAACGCAGGGACCGCCATAAAGTGGAATTGTTCACACAAAACCCCATATTAATTATGCTATTTTACAGCAATCTCATTGAAAGCTGTGTTTCATCTTTCATAATTACATTTCCAACAACAATGGGGGCAACAAAAGACTCTAATTATGGATTTGGCACGCTGCTACTTCACAATAAGTCAACAGCGAGCAGTGCTAGAAAACGACTAGGGAGGTTACGGCGGAGGATCAATGACTTGCTTTTATTATTGCTATTATTGTTGTTATTATTTTTTAGCAGCGAGAAGAGACATTGTGATACAATGTGTGCATGGGCATTTTGGCTCACCCATGCTATAAATCTCGTTAACAAAGCTGCAAGCATTGTTGGCGAAGTCCTCGTTTTAGTGGCCACTTTGATAATGGTTAAGGAGCTACTCATGAAATGGATCAGTGCCTGTTAGTTGGGCTGCTGGGTTGGGTTTGCCTGAGCTGCTGGGCAAAGAATGCAATTCAAAAGGATTGACCGTTGGAGACTAACTGTTTAGTGTTCTTTGATAGTGAGCACACTGAGGGACTGACAACATCAACTTGTGGATCAATGCATTATATAAACCTAAGGTGCTGGTCCAGCAACACAAGTGGTGGATCACAAAAAAAAAAAAAAAAAAAAAAAAAAAAAAACTCCTAAACAAGAAATGGACCTTCAGGTCTGGAGACAAGGAAGACCTGAAGATTTTGCTCACACACACACACACACACACACACACACACACACACACACACACACACACACACACACACACACACACACACACACACACACACACACACACACACACACCACCACTGTTAAAATTTGGGGCATCACTGGCTGTAATGGGGAGGTAACTTATTAAAACAGGAGAACTTGGAAAGGGTAAATTAGGGTAAATCTACTCGGACAACCTTCTTCTCTAACCTTTTAGATTTTGGGAGTCCCAGACTATTTGGGACTCTGATATTCCTCATATGCAATGTAGCGAGAGCTAACAGAACAAATCAATGTTGTTGATGACATGCACTCTTTAGGGGCACCTATTCAGCTCCTGAAGTGCCACCTTCCTGAAGAGGTTAGATTCAACTCTCACACCCGAAACAGCTAATCAGCATCTTCAAAATTACTAGGCAGATGTTTTGGAGAAGGGTGAAACTAAACTCTGCAGGAATGTGGTCTTCCAGGTGCAGGACTGGACTCCCCTGCTGCAGAAGTTGCTGTAGCTCTGCATGAATTTCTTTGATGTCATTCAACGATCAATCGGCGCAGCTCAAACAACCAACACCTGTTTTTTTTAGGCAATTTAGAAATCCAGTGCAGAACGCGTACTCAGGAAGTGGCATGTCTGGTCACCTCAACTTAAACCTACAATGCTTTTGGAAAATGCATTCATTGAAACTTAAGAAGGGGCATCTCATTAACCTCAAGGATTATTTAGCTGCAGTCAGACATTATGACAACGTTTGAGAAAATGATCCATCTCCAATCTCTCGTCCCAGACCAGGGTGTCCAGTCTTGCTCATGGAGTGCCACTTTCCTGCAGAGTTTTTCTCCCAAATATCAGCCTGAATATTTAGTAATTCTGAAGATTTATTATTAGCTGGTTCAGGTGTGTTGAATTAGGACTAGAGCTAAACTTGGTTGGAAGTTGGTTCTCCAGGAGCAGGACCCCTGTCCCAGACCATGTGGAGTCTACAACCACCAAGACAAAGCTGGCACCATCGAATGCACATATTCCAGTGCATTCAACCCCATCTGTGCAAATAGATGCCACCAGAGTTTCCTGGATTATGGAACATCTTAATAGAAGTAGTTAATGTGAGTCCATGACTGTTGTATCTGTCTCCAGTAACAATAACACCAGCATGTAAATCATACAATAATCAAGAAATCATCATCGTCAAGAAAAACAAGTTTGTGGGGGATTTATGGGGTTCCACAGAACCAATAAGACACATAATTATTCAGGGACACCACATACAGCTGAACAACAAACTGGACTGCACAGACAACAATTGTTCTAAAGACAAGTGGACCCTATGACACCTGCACAATTCTTAATAATTAGTATTTACCACTAATTACTTAAAGTTAATGGACTAATATATGTGCATACCACATTTTATGGTACACTGTATTATTTTGCAGTTGATGTGCACTGTGTATGTATAGGTGTGTTTTTAATTTTTTTGCATCGTGCTCTGTACTGCTCAACAATGGAAGCATAAAGTGACTAAAATAATTACAGTGAATAAACACAACTATTTGTCTTCTTAACAAGAGTGTCTAATAATAGCATGGAAACCTAATTAATGGGGACCTATTTTCCATTGTGGTTAGTTCTACAAAAAGCCTGTAAGTAGCCTGGTCCACGTCCACGTCTGAGTATACGGTGTGCATGTGCTACTATGTGTCTCCAGTTCTTCCCAATGGAGGCCAATGGTGATCAGTAGAGGTTAAAAATTACATATCACATCTCTGCACCCATTGGTCTCTCTTCTGCTCCATGACTGGCTCCACGGGTCCCGCGGGTCGGCCTCTCATTCCTGCTCCACACCCGCTGCTCTTTTGAGGCTCTGCTGGGATCCAGGGCAATTACCCGTCTCATTTAATTGGCATTATCATTTTAGCGTGCTGACAGAGATGGATCACCACGCTTGACCAGACCACTAGAATCACCAAATAGAGGGAGAGAGTGAGAAAAATGCAGGGAGGGTGTAGTTAAAGAATGCAAAAATGAGGTTAAAATCACCATTTGAACATAACTTGCAACTCTCTGATTTCCTTGATATGTGAAACATTGTTATGTGATTTTTTTGTGTGGACGCATGCACATTTAACCATGCCCAAAAGACCAAACATGTTCAATATCCTCTGAATGGATGGAATCATATACTGAAGCTAAAAAAAATAGTAGTCTGTGCCCATCATACACTTCGTTCATCTCTGACTGGGCAAATGTGAAGACTGGCTGGGACTTTTGGCAACTTGTGTAGAATTATGCAGACTACAAATTGTGAGCAATTTTCTTTTTTTTTTTTAGCAGAAGTCATTTAGTGTATTCCAGCTTTTACTCATTCTGCACACCATCTGCTACCTCTAACTGTGGTTTATTGAGGAAAGGTGTGCTATTTAAAAAATGGGTAAAACTTTGAAGAAGTCATGTCTAAGGGTCTGAGCATTTCATAGGGATGAGCTCTTTTGACCACCAACCAGTTGTCCAGAATTGCACCTGCAACTGCACAGCAGTGCACAAAAAATCATTTAGTATAACCTTGGTAACAACACCCTAGTGTAGTGGAGGTGAGTTCTGTATGATCATATTCTGACTTGTCACATGAATCTTTCCTGTGACAAAATGTATTGTTCGTCTCATGTGACAGCCTCACAAACATATGATCTTCATTCAATGTGAATGACACTGAAGAAAACGAGATTAGGGAAGAAAAAGAGAGGTATGGAGAAAAGCAAGAAGCAGGTGAGGTAGGTAAGGTAAACAAAAAAAAAAGAAAAAAGAAAAGTGCATTACATTAACCCAGGCCTCACTTGGTCTTAACAAGTGAACATGCTGTGCTGCTATAACTCACTGCCGCTAAACCTGTCATCCGAATTAAGAGGCCCCATTAGATCTGCCTGTTTCAAAGCCTGTGCTAAATTAAAGGATGAGAAACACTATGTATCCCCAGGGCCATGAAAGAGCATATAATCTCAACGACTTTGTGAATCATCAGTCTTGGGGATTGGTTTATTTTGAATTGGTTTTGCACAGTTTGCACAAAACTACATATTTACATGTGTCATCTTTCTCAAAGTTTACACACAATGCTCACATTTACACAAACAACTTTTTTTTTTTTTTATTTCAGCTGGAAATGTTTTAGCCAATCTGATTTCATGAGTAAATATAACTATGTTACAATGTGATTCATATAGAAATAAGCAATTTTTAGAAAAAAAAAGAAAAGAAAAGAAAAGAAGTTAGCATGAAGGTACACCCCTAAACCTAACCGTCAAAGGAGTGTTAACAGATCATACGGATATGTTTGAATGACATTGTGCAAATTCATACGAATTAGCCGCCAGTTCACTGAAACATAAAATAGTTATAAATTGCTGTGAAAGTGTGTGTTTTCTGGCATTAGCATATTTTTCATTTCCTGTAAATAGTTACCTTTGCCCCGAAATTTGAGGTAAATCAGTGCTCGTTCATGTGATTGACGCACACATAGCGCAAATTATCAAAGACGCAATCTAAGAGAAGCGCTGATGCATTGCTGATGCTCATGAAATTTTTAGAAAGCTATACATCTGGACTTGTCTGCAACTGACTGCACATTTACATGACCATGATGTAATAAAAATGAAAAAGTTTTTCATTTACGTTTTTAAAAACTTTCACGCACAATCAATGCTGTCAAAGCAATCCCCATTCAAAAGGATCCACAAAAATAACTATTATTCATGCCAGGCCAGTAGTTGGCGATGTCAGAGAAACACTACACATCTGTGGACATAGCCATAGACTTAACTCATAATATGCATGCGCATGACGTCACTGTTTTCTCAAATTTAAATTTTGAAATGGCTGTTGTGTAAATAAATTGGCAAAACACATAAAATGTTTTCCATTTTTAGTTGAAAATGTCATTGTGTAAAATGTCCCGTCAGTGTCTTGCAGTGTGAAATGTGTTTTGAACTGAAACAACATTGTCATTGGCGATGACCTACAGCCAATGAGAGAGCGAAACACACGCAAGGGAAATTTCTAGGAGAAGTCATAGGTTTATATCATACCCTGTATCAGTTCTCGCAGATGCATTTTAGAATCAAAACTGAACAATCATGGATCCTTTCCTTTTTTTTTTTTTTTTTTCTACTGTAAAAACATTTTACTAATAAAGAAATTATTTTTGCCACTAAAACAAACAAACAAACAAACAAAAAAACCTCACATGAGATGATGACATCAGTCATATTAGTGGCCAAATTAAAACTCTTTTATGAGGATGATCTCCCCATTCATTGGACACACATGGGTTTTTGAGACAATCAAAGCGGTAAATGGCATGTGACTATTACTCATTAACCACAGGAAAATAACATCATGACAACACTGCTTGGCTAATAGCACTACACGGGTGTGCACAGATCCTTAACTAGTAGTTATTCTGAGCTATGACGTGACAGGCAGGAAAAATGCTCCTGGAATTGAATGCCAACGAGCAAAGATGGCAGTGTGTGTAACGGGTCCCACTTGCCTGCTCCGAGCGGGACCCTAAATGGGTTCGCTAAATGGGAGTTAGTACATAGTCCTGTTTAGTGCACCCGCCTCTCATGCCGGAGACCCAGGTTTGAGAACTGCTCAGAGCAGGTAAGTGGGACCCGTTACAATGGTACCAGTGACCCGGATGACAGTGAGGTTTAGGGGAGTGAGTGTAACTGAGGCCAGTGAGTAGGTGCTGTGCAAGTAAACCTCACTCCCCTGATCTCAAGAGATGTGGCTGCAGTCTTTATCCTCCTTGTTAGTGCACCTGCCTCCCACGCCGGAGACCCGGGTTCGAGACCCAATCACAGCAGGCGAGTGAGACCCATTACACATGGACACATACTTCCAGGGTTGCATGTGTTAGCCAAGCAACTGCCATTTAATCACCATATATTAAAGACCTCCACAGCAAAAGAAAATAAAATAAAATTACTACACCTTTCATCCTCTCTTTCACAGATGTCTCAGCAATGTACATGTGCATTCTGGGCAGTTACCACCAGTCAGGTGGAGACACTAGACCGATGATGACATTAGGAAATAAACCCAGACATGCTGAGCCACGATCACCTCTGCCGGTGTCTCCTGTGCTCTTAAGAGCCTGCAATGTCCATCCTGTCAACCAGCCCACGCTGTATGAAAAATGGAAAGCATAAGAGAGACACTAATAAAAATAGCATTGAGAGTGGACAGGAAGCACTGCTTCATTACTCACCTCCCTTTCCTGGCCTTCTGTTGTACAAATGTGCTACATGCTGCACAACCATGCATCACCATCGGCTAAAAAACAAATGGGCTGTCGGCTCCGTATTTACCTCCGATTGTTCATGCACTCTCACATACACTTGTGTGAGACGTAAATATGACCCAAACAGACTCAGTCCATCTTCTGTACAACACTCTAGCCATGTGCTGGAAGCGGGCAGGACAAATTTGTTCACTGGGAATAGACTTAATGTTGTAATTGAGAGTTAACGCTTCAGGAGTGATGTTTTACAGCAGGGGTCTCAAACTACCAGGCCTGCTGGCCAAATTCAGTTAATTTCAACCAACAAATCAATTTCCACTTCTGGCATTTTGGGCTTTAATGTTAACAATATAAATTATTAGTGTACAGTACTACTGCAATGGTGAAAAATTACTTGTTATAAGCCTAAAAAATGTAAATGCACAAAATTAAACATTTAAAAAAGGTATAGATTGAGTTGGCTGTGTTATGACCGACATGTTTTGTGCGTGTGCGTGTAGAACTGTTAAGCTAAGTGAGCTACAGGTGATATGTGGGCTTCACCATATTTCACATATTATACTCCCATCAGGAGTCCATTACCACAGGAAGTTACTTCCAGAGGATGGGTGGAGTGATTGGCTCTAAAAGCTAATTTTCCCTCCCTCTCTATTTTTATTGCACTCTTTTTCACTTGTTGAGATCTATGACAGATTTGGTTCAGTGTTTCAGACGCAAGCTCACAGCCAAAACACTGGATGTGTAGGTATTTTTTTTTATTTTTTATTTTTTTTTTACTTATACTAAGTCTTGGGCAAAATTTGCACAGGAAACCAGAGCAGGAAACTCTCCCCTGTAATTACCAAACCAAGAGATAAGTCCCACATTAACTCCCTCTATCTTTCTCAACATCTGTCTCTCTTTCTCTCTCACTTTATTCATCTGTATGCTTTCTGTAGTGATAGAGTTCTGAAAGCATATACAGGAAAAACACTTAAAAGCCCTTTCTGTTAAAGTATGATAAAGATAGCTGGAGAGAATATCATAAAAACACGGCCTGATCACACTTGACATTGCATTCTAAATTTATAGACATTAATATGGAGTTATGCAGCTATAACAGCTTCCACTCTTCTGGTAAGTTTCCACAAGGTATTGGAGTGTTTCTGTGGGAATTTCTGGCCATTCATCCAGTAGAGCAGTTGTGGAGTTGGGCACTGATGTTGGACGAGAAGGCCTGATTTGCAATCTCTGTTCCAGTTCATCCCAAATGTGTTTAGTTGGGTTGAAGTTGAGGCTCTGTCAAGTTCTTCCACACCAAACTCATCAAACCATGTCTTTATGGACTTTGTTTTGTGCACTGAGGTGCAGTCATGCACACACCATCCGCGTGCAATTTTTCTGTCCATGCAGACAGAGTGTGTACAACAACACAGGTGCAAAGTGAATGTTGAGACAGGTCAACTATACTAGGTGGTACTGCACATGTGGTGAAGACATCCATCCATGCTCATCTGCAGTTGAGTATACTTTGAAATCTTTGCGGACACAGCTGTGCCTGAGATGGAGCAGAACACTTAAAAAATAAGTATACCTGGGCATTTACAGTTGGCACAGTGCAGTCAGGCAGGTAATGTTCTCCAGGCATCCGCCAAACCCAGACTCACCAATCAGACTGCCAAAAAGAAAAGTATGATTTTGTCTCTCCACTCCACTAGAGATGACCTCTACAGCCCTGAGTGTCAGCGGTGATCAGGACAACTAGATGTGCCCAAGATACAGATCCCCTGTGAAGACCTTGTCTCTTAGATGGCCATCGGGACAAGATCACGGGAACCAGATGAGTCCTCTGCACAATCTGACTTTGCTGCAGCATGGAACAACCTGCTGGTTTGTCTTGCCAGAGGAGAACTGCCAACCCCCCACCCCCCGCCTGGTTTCTCCCAAGGTTTTTTCCTCCATTCTGTCACCAATGGAGTTTTGATACCTTGCCGCTGTCGCCTCTGGTTTGCTTGGTCGGGGACACTTAATTTCCAGCGATATCGTCGACTTGATTGCACAGATACTATTTGAACTGAACTGATCTGGATGATGGTATTGCTGGAAATGAAGTGTCCCCAACTAAGCAAGCCAGAGGCGAGGTGAATTCAAGATGAACTGACTTTAACTGAAAATTGAGCACTTGCTATTGTCCTTTTGCATTATTGACACACTATTTTCCTATTTAATACTGTAAAGCTGCTTTGATGCAAACTGTATTGTTAAAAGCGCTATATAAATAAAAGTGACTTGACATGACTTGACTCCACAGAATGGGTTTCCACTGCTCCAGAGTCTATTGGTGATGTGCTTTACAAACTCCATCTGACGCTTGGCATTGTACTTGGTGATGTGATGCTTGCATGCAACTGCTAGGCCATGGAAACCCAATCCATGATGTTCCAGCCACACAGTTTTTGTGCTGATATTAATGCCAGTGGAAGTTTGGAACTCTTCAGCTATGCAACTTTTACGAACCATGTACCTCAGCACTCAGTGACCCACTCTGTGACTTTGCATGGTCTTCTTTTCATGGCTGAGCTGCTGCTTTTCCTAAATGCTTCCACTTTCCAATAGCTGACCGTCGAATATCTAGCAATGATGAAACTTCACAAATGTATTTACTGCAAAGGTGGCATCCTATCACAATACCACACTTGAATTCAGAACGGCCCTTCCCCTTGATTTTATACACCTGTGGCAATGGGTCTGATTGGAACATTATACAGCCAATATACAATCAATATATATAGTCAATTAATCATCATTAAAAATAAGTGCAATTTTACTCAAGATATACAGTAATATAACATTAAAAATTAATGTTATAATGCACAAAATAACTAATATTCCTAAAGGAAATGTATTATTATTATTATTATTATTATTATTATTATTATTAGGTAAAATATGACCTATAAAACCTTCACTATCTATGGAGAAGAGAAAGGAGGGGATGAATGCTGAAGATGCTGGTAGAAAAGAATAGGTGCATATTTCATAGAACAAACTCTGAAATCAGAGAGACAGGAATGGTTGAAGTGTTACAGTTGTATAAAACAAGAGTTCCTCAAAGCACGTGGTAGTGATGATATTCCCGAGGCTTGGAAATAGCAACAAAGTCACGCTGTTGAGAGCACAAAGAGAAACTCATTTAATTTATGTGGCACGTGGGCTGCGATGGCAGTGATACATGGTTTGGTTCAGCGATTGATAAAAGAGAGGAAATTTCTTGGAAACATTCACCATAGCAGATATGGGTGTAATACATCACCTATTTACAAACAAAAATGCCTAATAAATATCCATTCCATGTTATACAGTGACTAAACATAGACCAAATAATGGCTACTAAAAATAAATTTGGAATAGATTGTGAAAGACTTTTAATTGATTAATTAAAATACACACAAAAACTAAAAGAAAACAAGAGAACAAAGAAAGAAAAAAACAATTATTGCAATTAGGTCATTTAAAGATTTCCACTCTGAAGTTCCACCCTAAAAAAAATACAATGTGTTATTAAAATTCATTTACATAGTTTCAATCTTCAACATTTCAGACTCACATATTTCTAGTGGATGGTTCAACCAAAGCAGTAAACCAGCATGGGACATTCACTTTTCCTTCTCAGGACGCAGGTCCAGGTGCTTAGTTCTGCCAGATTAGAAAGCAATTAAAGAGCAATTATAAGAAAGAAAAAGAGAAACAGATACAGATACAGATCACAGAAGCACTTCAGATAATGCCTGCTGAGCAGAATTGGGATTCTAACCTGAAATAAAAAAGACATCACCAGTTAAGCTCATTCATATTCTAACTCTGCCTCTTACTCTTTTAACCCCCCCCCCCCCCCCCCCGCCCCATGTTCTCTCATTAGTATGATAATACAAAACTTAACAAGTTGCGTAAACCAATGTCACACTAACAGAAAATATTTGTCCACTTTACATAATCTGCAACTAAAAACCCACATTGCAAAATGTATTAATTTTTATGCAATATCAGAATTAGAGTTTATTAATTTGGTTAACTGTTTTCTCGTTATCATCTCTCATTATTATATAACATGATAATCAATGTTATTAAATGTATATATATATATATATATATATATACATATATACTTTAAATGGTCTAATTTCTGTTTATGCAATTAATTTCACAAATGCATTAAGTCTCCCACTTAGCATTCATGTTAAATGGTGCATGTGAAAGTATAATGTTTGAAGATTGCTGTAAAATTTATCAGGCAATGTTTTTGACAGGCAATGCTACAAACTAGGACAAATCTACCATTTTTTTCTTTTTTTTTTGTTTTTCTCGATAGGCATCAAAGGCCGTGCTTTTCCTATCAGATCTTTAATATCCCTCAAATTTACGGCATGTCAATGATGCAGAGTCCTAATGCACTCTGCGACGGACAAAATGAATGTGTGTCAGGCTCTGGCTTTATGAAGCATCTTTTTCATTTGGACTAGTTCAATCCAATATACCAGCAAGACTTTTAAATGGTCACCGGTGGTATTTGTTTATAAAATCCCTTGTGTGCAGTCATTACTTAGAGCTACACACACACACACACACACACACTCACACACACCCATCACCACCGAAACCATTTAAGAGAGAGAAAAATCACTTTTCATTTATAAAACCAATAAACAACCCCCTGACTTCCCCACCGGCAGTTTCCATTTGATTTGACAAACAAACAAATAAATAAATAGGAATAAAAAATGAGTGAATAAATAAACAGAAGTAAGAGGAGTAGATGAGGAGGTGTAGGACGGGGAGGTTGGGGAGCTGCATGGGGAAAGAGGAGGGGCGCTCAGGGAACGTCTTTGTTGTGATTCGTATCCCAGATGGATGGCTCTTACAGAGCCACGTATTTATTTTTCCGGGGAGCTACGTGGGAAGATTTGTTATTCCCTGGCGTTCCCTAGTTTTTCACATTGCTCTACATCCCGGGCTCCATATTTCATCCGTACACCCCCAATTCCCAAACAGATTTATTTACAAGCTATATTCAACCCCCCCTTGTTTGCGGTTTCTTGTTTTTGTTATCATCTCTCTCTCTCAATCGGACGCAGGTTTCTTTAGTACGTTCTCCATTTTTGTACTTGTTCGACAGGAGAATTTCTGTTTGTGTGTGGTGGTGAATTGATATGAATATGTATGGTATAATTCTGTCATTTGTTGTTAGTAAATGAGATCACTTACTGTGACTCAGAGGTCCTGCATACACAGAAGGGTCATTTAGGTGAAGAAAAGTATTGTGCATTCTCAGTAAAAAAGATACAAACTGGGGTGGCATCTTTTCTAAAGGTACAATGTTGTGCTTTTTGGACACCTTATGACTGCATGTTTATGCATTAAAGGCACGTATTAGTACCTAAATGGTACGTATTCTTATGAGTTCTGCCTAGGTGACAGATTTTGTACTATTTTCACGATTTTCATTACTATTTTTAGATTATTCTCAACTGAAATGTCTGCTAACTTTCAAAATTAGTTTGCTTGAATTGATTTGTTTATTGTGTGAAATATATACTGTATAATGGATGGTATAATGGAGTTGTTGGTTGGCATAATTTTCATTAAGGTTTATGATCCTGCAGAAATTTGCAGAAATTGGAAATGATTAGAATATAATTGAGCTTTAATACGTATACATTAAAGATATGTATTGGTATCTAAATGGTACATGTTAGTAAAGGTACTGCCCCAGTGACAAATTTCATACCCTTTTCATTTTTTCATTTGTTTATTTTGACAACTTGCTATTGTTGTATTCTCACACTAAGTGATATGTCTAATAACTTTTAAAATTGTTATAATGGAGTTGTTGGTTATAGTATAATTTTCAGGTTGGGTTTATGATCCTGCAGAAATTGGAAAGGATTAGAATATGAATGAACTCGGCTGAGGTGATGTTGTTTTTTATGTTTATACATTAAAGTATTTAAGTATTTATTAGTATTTAAATGGTCCATTTTGGTACCTTTTGAAAAGTGAGACTGTATCGTATTTCTAAAAACTGTTGTAACAGTAAATGAAGCATGCTTATATGTTTTATACATCTGAAAAAAAAAAAATTATATATATATATATATATATATATATTGTGTATGCGTGTGGGATGTGTATCTATAACTAATGATTTTGCATTATACAGAAAAGTCAAACAATAGCCAGCGCTGGAGGATGATGGCTTGCACACATCGTTCATTTCTGTGTGTGTGTGTGTGTGTGTGTTTGCATGTCCTCACTATATTCCCATCCCCCTTCCCAAAACAACATCTTCTATCACTTTGGCACAGATGCACTATGCCGAGTCCAACAGATGCATAGTATTGAGCAAAAAAAAAAAAAAAAAATTAAAAAATCTCAGAAAAGTATATGAGAGAAGATTTATCCTCTTGCGTTTAAAATATGAGGAGTGGATTATCCATTAATGCTGAAGAAACCATAACTTTTTAACTCCACCTTCTAACTTTTCTGTAGTGGAGGAAGAGTGAAATATATTGGTGTGATGGAACAGTCCATATTCATATGTCTTGGTGAGAAATGGAGCAAACCATTTGAATTTGTGGGGGAGAATGGAATGCATTCAGACTCCAATATATCAAGGCTAAACGGCCTTGTCTTTGAGTAAGGGGTGAGAAAATCTCTTCCCCTCTCTCTCTCTCTCTCTCTCTCTCTCTCTGCAGTTATCTGAGAGGAGATAATCTTGTAGTTCAAAGGGTTTCCCTCTAAATCACAAGATTATCACAGCAAGCAGGTTTAGACTAACAAATGAAATCATAATAAAAAAAAAATAAAAATCACAATACTGTGAAAAAAGTAACTATGCCAACAAATGGGACTAAGCAAAAATGTTTGTTTGTTTGTCTCTTGTATATATTCTTTCTTTCTTTCTTTAGATTAATTTGGTATTAATTTTCTCTGAATCTAATGCACTCTTAAAAGTAAAGGTTCTTTACTGGCATCTGTGATTCCATGAAGAACCATTAACATCCATAGAAACGTTTCATTCCATGAAAGGTTCTTTGTAGTGGAAACGGGTTCTTTAGATTTTTAAAATGCTCTTCAAAAAAGGGGAATATGATCATTGAAAGGCTCTTTGGGGAACCAGAATGGTTCTTTAATGGCATTACTGTGCACCTTTATTTATTTATGTATATTTTTTCGTGCAGTTGAGATAACAAATCAAAGTCTAATAAATTTTTAGAAAATATGAAGTTAGCATGTATTTTGCAAGTTAGCATAAACAAACAAACAAATATACTGGGAAATATAACTAAATGAATGACTGAGCAAACAAAAATATGGATACAAATGAACAACTCAACATAAATAAATAAAGTAATACATTATGTTGCCTAATAATTCAATAAAATCTAAATTCGTCCTTGCCCCTGTCCACTCTTCTTTTTAAACATTACACTCCCCAAATCCCCGTCCATGCTTCCTAGCTCTGTTTACACCCCCAGCCCGCCTGTGCCCACCCTCCTCTTCCTCTCGGGCTCAGGGTCATTCATCACGGGGCAGGAGTGGAGCCCGGGGCCTGCGGGCTGCTGTCAGGTGCTCACATCGGCCCTTTGTGCCGGCCCGCAAACAAGTGTCGGATCAGCAAAAGTCTATTAAAGGCTGGTGGGCTTTTCACAAGCAATTGGCAGCGGGTCACTGACTTCACTGCTCCGACTCTCTGGACCCTCTTTGTGTCGCCGGCGTGCCGTGACAGATCCCGGCAAGATTAATGATTTTTAGCGAGCATTTCTTTTTTATTTCCACCACCTCTCCTCCTCTTCTGCTCATCCGCCTCCGTCACCGCGCTCTCTGTCTCCCAGCTCAGAATTATCCGCCTTATTGGAGAGTTTGCGCTTTCCTCTCATTTCCCATCGCCTTTCCTCGCAGCCTGCATCAAACTTTGGCAGCACTTTCTGTCAAACTCCAGCAGTACTCGCTGAACTAGACTAATCATAGCAAATCTGTGTTAGCTACATTAGCATATTTTTAAAAATCGCGTTTGATTTTCGGAAACGTTGGAGAGACACAGTAAATTGGAGAAAAAACGACCCTAATTCACACACTGTATAGTGAGATAAGCGCGCTTTCATGCCTCAAATCTGCTCCCGAGCCTCACTTTTCTATCTAATACTGATCTACTTCCCATGTTTAAAATAAAGTGTTTTTTTTTCTTATTGCGCAGACGATATTATTTTTATGAAATACTATAATGTATCCACATTTCACTGAATTTTGGATTAGGCGCAACATATAAAGTACATAATTCATAAAATATCATTTTGCATTACATTTAACTTGTGCTGTACGATTTTTAAGCATATTATTAACCTACTGTTGCGACAACGGAGACACCACATACAACTTTTGTTTAATCAGTTTTAGTCAAAACAGGCGTACTGTGGGGCTATATTTGCTAAATGTCACGAATAATACAAATATCTTGAATTGATAATATAAAAAGAATAGGCTATAGCCCACACTTTATATTTCACCGCTTTGAGATTGACTGTGAAATAAACGCATGGCTTATTCGTATAAAATCACAATGAGTGCAAATAAAGTGTGTCCAGACGGATAATACGAATAATAAAGCCTATACTATGACCGCTTAATTTGCCACAAAGTCAAGCTGGAAAAAGCTGCAATCTGAAATAATGTTTTTTTTTTTTTTTTTTTTTTTTTTTTCCCCAATCATTTGTATTTTCTAATACCCCTGTATTTTAGGTTTATTTTGCGTGCATTCATATAGTAAATTATGGATATTAATAATAAAGACAGTACATAACGATGATTGATGATAATAGGGTGGTGATTATCATGTAGGTCAGACAGAATCCTCAAAGCAGAAATAAACCATAATTCCATGTCTAATAGCTGTATCCTTAACTTTTCCCTTCACCAGTCACTAGGAGTTCTTAGAGTGACAGACCTTTATCATAAAGGCGAGCACTGAGCTGTTTTCAACTGAAAAAGTCTGTGATTATATTAATAGTCGTGCATTTTTGATAATACCGTGCAAAGTGCTGGTATTTATCTATTTTATGTGGCACAGTATCAGAACAAAGTGTCTGACAATACACTGTCAAAAATAAATTGATGGCAGAAACAGCAATGCATGCAGTTCTCAAATAAAATCCTATTTCTCTTAAAATGCAATCACAAATAACCCATTTATTTGTGGGTCAAATTTGTCTCGAACAGTGGAAGTGTAATGTTAAATGTCACTTTTCGAAGACAAATGTGACTTTTTTTTTTTTTTTTTTTCACGGAAGCTGAAATATGTACATCTATCTATCTATCTATCTATCTATCTATCTATCTATCTATCTATCTATCTATCTATCTATCTATCTATCTATCTATCTATCTATCTATCTATCTATCTATCTATCTATCTATCTATCTATCCATCCATCCATCCATCCATCAGTTAATCAATCACATTGTTAGTTTGTTCTTTGCTCGTTTGTATTAAAAAAGGCTCGATTTGCTCTCGGCTCAGGTTTTGTCCACTAGGGGCGTCATACTCTTGTAAATCTTTCGGCTTCAGGTTGTGAAGTTACTGACTTTGTGAAGTGGATCGCTCTCTGATTTCATCCAGCGTCCCTGCGCGACACATTTTATATCAAATCAGCTGCACTCGGAGTCTTCTGTCTTCTTTTTCTTCTTTTCGGTAGCATGTATCAGGGCAATGTAAGTCTAAATATGAGTCTTGATTCATATATCGTTATTATAAACTGCTGTCCTAATTTTCGTTTATGTTTATGCATTGCTGTTTCTATCTTAAGAGACGTCTAATGATACTTTTAAATACATTTTACACGCATTTATACGTTGACTATGTTTTATAGTGTAATTTCGCTTAAAAGGTAAACATGCTTTGAATTTCACGAGTAGGCTATTCGTATTAAGCGAGTGTTGAACGCTTCCCATTGATAATCCATTATATATCACAGGAAAACACTTGTTCATTGGTTTGAGACGTGAAAAAATAAAAAATATAAATAAAAATGCGTACATTTTACTTTTAATTTATTTTTTATTTTAAATATAAGATTCCATGACATAACTTTGACTGGCCGTAAGAATATGAATCTTCCAGAGAAGTTGTTTTGTCACGTCTTGATATTAGTAACGCTAAATCGGTTCAAGTTTTTTTATATATTCGTGTCTGTTACATATTGAAAACCACCTCTCCTAATAGATGATGTATTCTGTTTTCTACTCTGTTACTCTTCTAGAAAGCAGAGCGCAAGCCTGTTCGCAGCCGCCCATTACCTGTGTGTCCCAAGAGGAGGATGCAGAGGAAACAAGAGAAGAGAGAATACTTTCTCTGTCTGTCTGTCTGTCTGTCTGTCTGTCTGTCTGTCTGTCTGTCTGTCTGTCTGTCTCTCTCATCCTCGTCCCCACACACAAGCACTGATGAAATCATTCAAAATTAAATGTGCATTTTCCCCGAAAGTGCATTCTTCTGTAATGTTATGAACTAAAAACAACAAAAAACGCACTCGACTAGGCTCATCTTCACACTTGCAAAAACGCAGTCATGAGTTACAATAAAAGTCATGAATATTTCATACTTATCTTGATGTCCACGGCTGAACGTCCTATGTCCTTATGAGCAGCAAAAAAAAAAAAAAAAAAAAAAAAAAACAGCATCCTCTCCAAGCCCAGTAAATTTCTGAGGCCTGGGACATTCACCGGCATGCGCTCCACAACGTCTCCCTTTGACAACTGCTCTATGAAACATCTCTGAGCTGATTTTATTTCTCTTATTCATTCCTAAAAATCGTAGGATGGGAATCTCATTAGGCCAAATAAGCGTGCATCAACACTTTTTCCGCTGTCCATAAGCAAGAGGATCACTTAATAGATCATTAACCACCAATATGCTGCTGACATGAGAGTTTTTCAGCATCTCGTCTCCATTAGAGAGAGAGAAAGCAGCAGCGGAGAGTCTGAGAGAATCAGAGCGCATGACTGTAGGGGCCCGGTGCCGCGTGACGGGGCCCGGTACCGGCAGACTGAACGGCTCTCCTCGACTGTTCTATGATCTTTTGGAGTGAGGCGGTGTAACATCTGGCTTTTTAGGTTTGTATTAGTAAACATCGATTAAAAAAATAATAATATTTTTAAAAATATATAATAATTAACAGTTGGCATAGTAGTTGACGTGGAGATGCGATGCAGTGACTTTTTTTTTTTTTTTTTGTGACACATAGGTGAGTAAAATTCGCAATAACCGACAGAGGGAATACATATATATATATATATATATATATATATATATATATTACATGATAGTGGATAAATAATTAAAATACAATTATATATACAAAATATATTACATGTTTACATGTGAAGGATTCGTGTGTATTGGTAAACAATATAAACCCATATTTTGTGCATATTTTATTGCTGAATGAACTGAGCGGACTGATTGTGTCCGTCATTTTTGCCCGGATCATTTCTGCAGCTGTTTCTTAAAGTTAGTTCTAATCACACCTGATCAAAGACGACGAGACATAATATTAAATGGCGAATCGAAAAATGCATTTTGCGTCAAGAGTCAAAAAAAAAAAATAGCCAAAAAGAGGAGAAAATGTCATTAACTGAAGAGTGAAATGTAAATATGGAGTAAGTGTTTGAAACAGGAATGAAAACAATAGTTCTTTAGTAGCCTGCTAATTACATTGCCATTATACTTATATTTAGTATGCCTATATTTAAGCAGTTTTAATACATACTTAATGTGTTTGTGTATATGACTTGTGCCTAACAAAAATAATCAATAGTCTTAAACACAACGCTGTAGCCATGCCTGTTATGAAAGATTTATGATCAAAACACTCGTTGATGCACAATGCGTCTTTTACTCTAAGACAACAGTTTTAGGTCTCAACTTTTCACAGTTCACAGTTATGCAAAATATTTATTTATTCGCATTGCTCCTTACAATTTATCTACAGATAAACTCACTTATTTTACAGTCTTGACTAGCAGTAGCGCACGAGAGGAGCGCCACATGAGGGCAGCGTTGGGTGAGTTTTCCTGAATCTAGCTTCACCCGCAGCGCAATTCCAGACTCTCACATCAGCTTGTCGTGTTGAAAATACACGAGTCAATAAATATCGCAATAACACATACACCTGATGGGTCCCGCGCGTCCTCATTCACGCAAAGCACCATCCTCATTAACATAATCTACAGCGACGACTTTGAATATCTCCATGATGTTTTGCAATAGGCTATATATTTTAATAAATAGTCTATGCTAAGTAACAAAACCTTTTTGCTCTTGTAAATGACACAAACATGTACATGTTTGTTCAGTTGAGTAATTTTGACAGCGGATAAAGGCTACTGTTATCAGGATTTATTGAATTAATTGTATTGAAGTAGGTTTTTGCGCAAACCTTGGTTGTTGATGCAACAACCTGCTGCTGCATCACAGACTATACTTTAAACTTATATGGCCTATACGTTGAATAAAACACTTTCACAAAGCATCTCAATGTTTGTTTTCATTTTAAACGTGCAATGAAAATAATTTAGAGCCTATATGTTGTTTTAAATTCAAATAACGAGAAAAGATCTGGATGGAGTAAATGGAGTTTTTTTTTTTTTTTTAAGAATGTGACCTTTTGAAAATATGCCCAGTTACAGTATGCTTGACTTTGCATGCAGTAGGCTACAGAACAAACGGCTTCTCGTTAGGCGCGCGCATATCCAATCAGTCAATACACGAAATACCACTCTCCCTTTCTTCATCCCGTCAGCTGACAACATACAAACAACGATCATTATGCTAATTCTCCAGCTCTAACTGGTCGCCAGCCTCCTCTGACGTCACGCGCCGCGTAGACTATAACAGCGCAGAGGGCTCTTGCGTCCTGCTACAGTCTGAATACTCAGGAGTGAGTGCGAGCTGAACTCTCTGCGGTGCAGAGCTGGACAAACACAGCACCCATCCACCCCAACGCTGCTTCACTGGCTTAAGGACATATTTTGGAGTATCCGGGATCGGGACGGGAGCCCTTGTCCGGTACTCATTTTCGTCTTTTATTTATGTTTTGAGTTCAAGACGGGACGCGCGCTTGAGAGACTTGACTTTTTCCAGTCCTGTCCAAAGACTGCAGCTGTCGACGTCCAAAGACCGCTCTGCGCGTCCATATGAGGCAAATGTCTTTCGCAGTGCATTAGTCCAGAAAGTTTTTTTTTCTTTTTTTTTTTTTTTTTTTAATTATTATCTTGCTTTCTCCCGTTTGAACATTTCGAGCGACTCTGCATGCTCCAGCGCCCTAGCGCGTCGCGTTCGGAAACCTATCCAGAAAATTGCATGCGCAAAGAGGGGGAAGAAAGGCAAAAGTCGGGTTTCGCGACGCTGGTAAACACTTTGCTGAAGAACAGGGACACGATGAGCGCCGATCTCGCCATGGGGCCCGAGCTGCCCACCAGCCCGCTGGCGTTGGAATATGTCAATGACTTTGATTTGATGAAATTCGAGGTGAAGAAAGAGGCCATGGCGGGGCTCGACCGCTCCAATATACGGCAGTGCAATCGCCTCCAGCCGCAGGGCTCCGTGTCCTCCACTCCGATCAGCACCCCGTGCAGCTCGGTGCCGTCCTCCCCGAGCTTCAGCCCCACGGAGCAAAAGAACCATCTGGAGGAGCTGTACTGGATGCCGAGCGGCGCGTATCCGCAGCAGATCGATCCGCAGACGCTAAGCCTGACGCCTGAAGACGCGGTGGAGGCTCTCATCGGAGCCACGGCGCACGGCCACCCTCCGCCCCCTCATGTGCAGCAGCAATTGCAAGCAGGAGGCTTCGAGGGATACAGGGGAGCGCATCACCACCACAGCCATGCGCAGCAGCAGCAGCAGCAGCACCACCACCAACACCAACACCAACACCAACAATACGGCGCGATCCCCCATCACCCCGATGACATACCAGGTCACCACCATCACCATCACCACCACCACCACAGTCAGGACCCCGACAGCCCCTCTCCTACCTCGCCTGGGTCCCACCAGCAGCTCCACCACCGTCACCACCACCACCACCTCGGCCAGCAGGGTCACCACGGCGCGGGGGGCGGCCTGAGCGTGGAGGACCGCTTCTCCGACGATCAGCTGGTGTCCATGTCCGTGCGCGAGCTGAACCGACACCTGCGGGGCTTCACCAAGGACGAGGTGATCCGCCTGAAGCAGAAACGCCGGACCCTGAAGAACCGGGGCTACGCGCAGTCGTGCCGCTTCAAGCGTGTGCAGCAGAAGCACGTGCTGGAGAACGAGAAGACGCAGCTCATCAACCAGGTAGAGCAGCTCAAGCAAGAGATCAACCGGCTGGCCCGAGAGAGAGACGCCTACAAACTCAAGTGCGAGAAACTGAGCGGAGCGAACGGGTTCCGCGAGGCAGGATCCACCAGCGACAACCCGTCCTCTCCAGAGTTCTTCATGTGAGTGTGTGAGTGTGTGTTTCCTATGCCTGAGAGACTTTGCGCTCATTCAGATAACAGCAGTACTCATATTAGAAGAATAATCCACAAGAAATAATAATCTCATATGTAATCATCGCCACAGATCTTGGCAACTAAAATGCGAAGAACATGTTAGAATGTTTTCTGGGAAATGTAGATTAGTTGCTTGTAGTAGGACTTTTACCCCTTTTCGTAGAGATCTCACAACAAAAAGAAAAGCGAAGAACTGGCTTTTGTATTTAGGATAACTTCAGATAAAACCTTCTTTCCATCGTCTGGTTTGTTCTCGGTTGTTCAGGAAAAAGAAAAGGAAAAAAAAGGAAAAAAAAAGTGTTTGTGCTAAGCTGGGAGAGAAACTTTGGACTTTTTTTCCCTACTTGGCCAGAAAAGTTGAGAGCACCACAATATGCAAACCTCCCTTACTTCTCCTGTATAACGCGCCTGAGTGAGGCGACAGGGGGAACTTTATGCAACATCTCATTGGTTTATTGCCTGCTTGGTTATATATAGATATATATTAAAAAGAAAAGGAAAAAAACGACAAAAACAAACACATAAATCTGCATTAAGATATTAATCCTGCATGCTGGACATGTATGGTAATAATTTCTATTTTATACACTCTCTTCTTTCTTTCTATCTTTCTTTCTTTCCTTCTTTCTTTCTGTTCATTATGTATCATAAAGAGCATGTTTTTAATCTTTAGCTCTTTTTTGGGGATATGAGACTGGCTCTCCGGTCGCTCATTGTATGGGTTCATTTGGACTTGTAAATATATGCAACAGCAAACCTACAGACCGACATCGAAGAGCTGATTGTTTTCCAAACTTTTCTGATTTGCTTCATGTTTTGGGAATGGATTTCCAGTAAAGGGCATTTTGCAGTTCCATTTAAAGCAAGCAAACTTTGTAAAAGAAGCGCACTTTTTGGGGGATTGATTTTGGTATTGGCAGTTTTCATTTCGACTTTTTGATTGTTTCTTTGTTTTAGCAGAAACCGCCTTTGAGGAAGACATACCGCACACGCACATTTAGTCATAGGTGAATTTAAAGCACGCCTTTCATTTTAACTGGTGCTCATAGTCTCACGTCTAGTTGTAGCAAGACACAAGAGTGTGTGCGTGTAGTTTTTTTTTTTTTTTTTCCCCTCATGCAGGCTGTTGCATAATCTATTGCTATTCTATAACATAAGCAATACTTATAGGTCGTATCTTTTTTGATGGGTAGGATTTCAACGAACGGGCACACTTTCATCGATTTATTTTTATTTTTCTTTCTTTTTTTTTGAGATATATGAGCTGCCAGTTTTATAAACGAACATTTCAAAATGTAGTTATTATAATCCAGCTCGAGGGTGTAGGCTTCCTAAATCAGGGGTTTGTGTATTATTGCCTAACATGAAAACTACGCATGTATTTCAATGGAGAGTTTCAATGATTAATGTTAAATGTTTTCCTTTATTTTTTTTTCTGCCGGTCAGTAAAAAATAAGGGATTCAGGTTCTGCATAATCTCAAAATGAAAATTATATGTCTCATGTTATTGTTCTGTTTTTTGTTTGTTTTATTATTATGTCGAGATTCTGGTTCTGCTGGCCAGATGCATAGTTTTTATTTTAATGATTAAATTAACAAACTGTCAGATCATATTGAATAAGCATGGTGCTTGCATCTAAGAAATATTGTTAAAAAGTCATGCATTTAACAATCTTTTTGGTTTATTACTGATTCAACTGTGTTGAAATCAAATGTAAACTGCAGCAGCGGGTTGTTGTTTTGTTTGTTAATTTCATGTATTACGAGGGGATCAATTTTCAAATCTGTTTATATAAATGGAAAAAGAATAGAGTTCAATTAGGACTGTTCCATTCAGGCTGGTTTCTGTTTCGTTTTTGCTGTTTTTGGAAGAAATGGTTTCCTATTTTGCTTATTAAAGTCAGTGAAATGGCATTGATTTCGTAGCCACTCATTTTATGCGTCAATTCCTGTGTCTGTCAAAGTTACGCAACATTTCGGCTTAACTGTATGCCGCATTGTTATCACGCATCACTGCAATCCAGTAATAAATTAGTCATCAATCAACTTTTATTGAAAAATTGGCAGAGGAACGATATTTCCGTGGGGCTGTTTGAGCGGGTGGTGTCCTGCAGACTGTCTCTCGCTGAACTTTGAGCTCAAACGACCCAGATGCAGAAATGCGCTCTTGCTGTTAATGACGGGGCTCGATTCCGAGGGTCAAACTGACGTCTGATTTAAATAGAATTGCATATAGACCAGTACTTGGTAAGAAAAAAGGTTTAATTTTTTTTTTTTTTTTTTATTCTAAGACACGTCTTCTTTTTCAGAGGTTGAAACACTTTGTATCAGTTTATAGCGCGTTACTCAAACAGGACATGCAATAAAAGGACGTTTTAGACTGTTTTACATCATTTGAAAGACAATGAAAAATAAAGCTAAAAGCAGAAGCTGTGCGAAGTCTCGCTCTCTCTTGGTGTGTGTTTAGGCCTTCAGTTGTGTTGCGACCTGCAGGATTTGCAGCGCCTGCAGAAATCCGGCGCGCACGTGTGCTCGGTAAAATGAGATCTTTGACCTTGCGCTCAAAGCCCAGACTGTGGGAACAGGACAATTAACCCTTCCGACACCCCATACAACAAACATTTTCATATTTCAAACTTATTTAATGACTGGTCTGGATATTTGCTCATATTTATATATATATATATATATATATATATATATAATTAGGCGCATTCGGTTTTAGGCCAGTGTGATAACACGCGGAAAATTCGAAATAGGTAAACAGTAAGTAGGCAATTATATGTAGGCCGACTATAGGCTACTCTGTTGTGCATATTTCTTACTGAGAGATTATTTTTAAACAATTCATGTATGGGCGCATACCTTAAAATCCTAACTGTTAAAAAGCTATTAAACATTTCCATTTTCTTTTTTTTTGCCTATAAAAATAGATAGCGTTCAGTATTGTCTTGTATGTCAGTTTTATTGTCTTAGCTTGTTGCACCACTACTATTACAAAATATTGTAATTTTAGGTTGGAGGACAGAATTCACATGGATTATTCTAATTTAAAACAGTTTTAAATTGGATGTTTACAAAACCACTGCAATCATTTGTGTAACTGGACTTTTGTCTCAAATTGGACTTGTGACATGCAGTATAGCCCTAATGCTTAGCCTAATTACACAACACACAAATATATTGTTATTATTACAGTATGGACATTGAAATTGGGGTTCAAAACAATTATTTTTAAAATATGTATATATTTATTCAAAAAAAAAAAAAAAAGCCTACAGAAAGCAGACATCCAGGCACTAACATCATTCCATGTTAAAGAGGGTTCAGAAATGGATGCACGTTTCACTGTGAGTGTGACTATTGCACAGCTATGGTCTTTACAGTAAGCGAAGCCTGTTTTGAGAGCTTTGCCGCTCTTCTCCAAAGCATGAGAGAAGGACAAGGGAGAGTGTTGTTAGGATTTCCTGACGGTTTTCAGTTTCTGGTGTCAGAACATTATCTGCCATGTGTCTGCACAATCTCAAGGGCAGGGCAAAAGTAGCGAGGCCTGAGCCAGACGCCGCCCTGAGCCAAGAGCACAGCTCCCACAACAACCTATATTAAAGACCGCATTATTGTCCAATAGCCCACTCTAATAATAATAATAATAATAATAATAATAATAATAATAATAATAGCATTACTGACTGTATTCATAGAAGACATGCAGTGCAAAGTATTTATTTCATAATTCATTTTATTGTGCTCATGCATTAATAGTTGTAATGATGTAATCAGTGAACCCTGTTATGGGAATATCAATTAAAATGTGCTGCAATTAGATTTCATCGTTGTAAATATCGACAGAGATAACTGCGCAGTAAAAAAAAAAGGAACACGCATAGACCAAGCTTTTACATTCTCTTTAGGATTAAATGTTCAATTATTATGAAATTTTAGTGTCAAAAGGAAAAATCAATTACACTCACTGTTGCTTTTGTTCAATAAGCTCACAAATTGTTATTGATTCTAATCGTTAGCATCTTCTGTACACTGTAGAGTGGAATGCTGTTTCTTGATTTTTTCTTTTTTTCTTTTTTTATTATATATTCCTCTGTCTCTTTGCACAAAGATACTGTAGAGCAAAAGAAGGAAGGAAAGACAGTAAAAGTAAGTAGAAGGGTGTAAGAATGATAGAAGGAGAAACACATTGACATATTGACCCCAGTGAACTTGAAAGCCCTGAGACCTGAGTGTTGGTATGACTTTCAAGTGCTTATGTAGAACAGGTGTACACATGCAACTACACATGCACGTGCACAAAAGTCTGTCATCGAAGACTGACGGAAACTCACACAGAATTTTAAAGTAACGGCGGCATGCATATCAACGATCGTGCAATCGGATCTCATACAGACAACGCAGATTTACACAGCATTACAAATGAAGAGAAAAACATACATTCTTCCACCCTAACTCATAACAGCGCACAATATCTGTCATAACGTAACTACAGAGAAGACCTCACAAATCCATACAGGCAAAATCTCAGTTTATGCTGCTATCAGAGGAGATTTCACTAATCGTCCTCTCGCCAAGGAGAAGCTCCAGCTTAACACTGAAGCATCAACACTCACCACTTTTGCTCTGTCTAGTATTTCAAATATTTATATATCAGTTTCCCTTCACAGGGCTATTATATGTCGCTCAGAAAGTCATATCAGCTCCTGACAGTATGGGTCAGACTGCATAGTTACACGCTGAAATTTAGAACTGATTCTATAATAGTTATGGACACTTTGCACTTTTTTTGTGTTTTTTTTCCATCACTGATGGTTGACTATGTCAATGTTATAACAGTGTTAACATATCTGTGACAATGTATTGTATAATAAAACAGTTTGATGTGTTGAAAAAAGAAGCTTATTCCAAATAGAGCTTTCAGGTTAAGGCAGTCGTATGCTGTTTACATGGAAATGTCTTATTCAGATTGTCTTAGTTTGGATAATCACATGCATGTGCAAAATTATTAATGGCTGTTCTGGTTTCAGTTCAGTGTAATTCTAATCTGAATTTCAGGAAGCAGAATTCAAATTGAATTCACATAACTGCTGTAAACATTTAATTGATAAAACGACTTGAACAACAGTATTCAACTGTAGTTTCTTTGTATTTTACCGCTTTCTATGTGTCTTGGTATCTCACCACTATAATATTTACCTTGGTAGCATGCATCCAGCACACTCCCTCTGATTTACAGACTTTGCTGCATATTTAGAGAGAGGTATTTATACAATATATAAAGCAATATCTATTGACATATCTGTTTGCTAATTGCACTCTCAGGTTTATATCTGGACAGCTGAAAGAGCTGATCAATTGCAACATGAACATTGTGTTTTCGCAATCAGTCTACAGACAACCATCAAAGTTTAGAAAGTGACGTTTGCATACATTCGTACTTCCAGTATGTAAAGCCATGACTCCAGCAGTTTTCCAGGAAAGTTACTTTTACAGGAAGACCAGACATTCATCACAGGAAAACACATTTTCCTCACTCAACCATTCCGGGAGAAAGCTCCTCTCTGGCATAAGCATGAGTGATGCCAAGCCTGGGCATCCAGGTCCAGGTTTTTTCCCTTCACCTTGTCTTTAACACTAGGTTTTCATACTTGGTCGCCATTTTTTTGTAACCAGGAAATACCACTTGGAGCTTTAATTCTGGCCTTCAGATGTTATCTCACTGGTCAAAGTTGTGATTATTGGCAAACAATTTATACTGCAGTTATGTATGTCATTTAAATTATAGCACAGTGATGTGTTCTGCAGACAACTCTGAAGAAATTAGAGGAAACCGAGTGTTGACTTTGGTCAGAATTCCCCTCTTTATTTTCCAGAAGTAATAAGTACCAATTATTTCAGAGATATACTGTAACTCAAAACAGAGTGAATATACAGCTGTGCTAGATGAATTTATTGACAAACTTTAAAACAAGAGCCCAGGCCATTTGCAGTTTTTTTTTCTTTCTTTGCAAAAGTCTTTGAACCATGCAAATTGTGACAATTCAAATAAACTCATTTATATTGGGAGCCAGAGATTAAGTTTAATGAGACCTTCTCAGTTTTAGCCACCATACAACTGAAAATTGAATTTAATAATAAAATAATAATAATAATAATTAATACATTTTGAACTAATTTTTGAGTGCATGTTCCAGTATTTTATAAAAGACATGATAGACATGATAATCAGTGGAGTAATTGTTTGAATTTGTATTTGACTGATGTATTAACTGATCCACTGTTGCTCATTCATTCATTCAAATCTTTCTGCTAGTTATTTTTGTGGGCTACAATGTGTAATGATCGGCTTTATGCACTTCGTGCTGATGAAGGTTACACCGTCTCTGTCTCTTTTCACACTAGTTTGTTGAATGTGTTTGTGTTTGAGGTTTTGTGTTACAGAGAAACATGCTCGTCGCCATCAACATCTGCAAGTGTTTTGGAGGTGCAAAGCTTCAAGACCAATTAAAGAAAAAGAAAGCAAGAGCTCTACTAACACAGACGCATAAACACTGATCTACAGGAACAAACCTCAACAAGTTATCCACTGTGAAGTTTTCCATTTGACCTTAAATATCTACATCTAAATGACATCTGTGTAATAGATTTTACATTAATGATACATTCTGTACATTCAGACAAAGTCTAGTTTTGTTCAATCAGTACAAATTGTTCCAAATGAAGAATGCTTAATTCGCTGAACAACACAAACTAGTTTTCTTGAATGGATATGTATTTTGAACAAATTAGTTGAGTAAATGATTCAGTGATTCGTTAACAATGTTACCTGCAGAAAGATCACTGAAGAAAACCCACCATTGTTGTATAATAACAATAAATATTATTATGTATTAGGTATTTAAGATGTTTGTGTGTGTGTGTGTGTGTGTGTGTGTGTGTGTGTGTGTGTGTGTATAATGCAGTTTGCATTTTTTTTAAACTAAAAGAAATAAATAAATACATAATAATAATAATAATAATAATAATTTGAAGTCCGCCTTAAGAACAATGTGCACTTCCTTACAAATGGTAACATATTTAGATAAAAGTGTATGTACAGGATGGCCATTCATCAGCTAAAGTGCTATTAGGAAAATAAATCGAAACATTGCCTAATAGTTGTCATGGCAGCTTATACAGAATGTTTTTGATATTATTCCTATATGGTTAAAGTCAGTGCTGGGTAATAACTGATTAGCCTACATGTAATCTGGATTACATAATCATATTCCAAAAATTAAATTCAAACTTTGAATACTTTGGGAGTGTAATGCCATTGTTGTTTTCATGTTTATTAATGTTTAATGTTAATGTTATGCAGGCATTCCCAAACGTTTTTTTGTCAGCCAAACCCCTTAAAATAAAATATTTGCTTGAAATATCTCTTAGGAAGTTAATATTTCAATAATTTAGCAACACATTGACATGTTTACAGTTCCCTGATGTCGGCTGATAGTCACATAGACATGCTGGTAAACATATAAAATAATAAAAAATAATTTTTAGTTGTCAAGTGTTTAAATAATTTTTATTCTATATTTTTAAGATTTAATTAATTAGCTTTTTTTTATAAACATACTATTCAGTATTCACTCTTTATCAACTCACTAATGTAATGTTTAGTGCATTTTATGATGCCAATAAATATATATTGATGGTCATCTTGGTCAACCCATTTTATCCTAGCATTTGCTTGTTAGTTTGGCTAATTTGAGCTGAAATTTACCATCACTTATAGCAGAGTAGAGCGCTCTTATGATCATGGACGTCTGTGTGAACAATAATCTGAGTCATGTACTGAGCTCAGCCTCAATATGCTGGCTACCTCATGTGTTCAATAGCCAGGGCAAGTGGGATTGACCTGAATTGCGCATGAAGTTTGGGCAGACTGTGATTACACAGGAGGGAAAGATTAAAGAGATTATGCTATTTTGGAGGATTATGAAAAGTAGATATTTTCCCAAACTAATAAGCCCTGCGGCCCAAGCACAGCACTGGTCTGGAGCGTGCAGATGAGGAGACAGTTAACAGGTGTCAGAAGCACAGCAGCATTCCAACCAACTCAAATGCGGCATTGCACCATTGACACAAAAACTACACTAAACAAATCGATTAACAACTATATCAACTTTCTAGATCAGCACATATGACATGGTCAACTTAAACTCATGACAAAGTTTACTTATGCTCTTATATCACTGTAGGAAGCGACAATATTTGAAAACAACAACGGTGCAATGTAATGTACTTTGGAATTCTTTATCAATTCTGAAATCCTGCTATCTAAAGTGATGCAACAGCACCAACTGGTCAATCAGTTCTGTCTCTAGTTGGTGTATCGGGGTTGTGTCGAGTAGTTGTGGATCATGCTCTCGCATGAAGAGAACAAAAGGAGAATTTGGAATTGGGCAAAGCGGAAAATACAGTGAACATACGGACTGAAAGTTTGTGTTCTGAAATTAATTTTGCATAAAGCTCTTGTGTATCATAGCTGTGTGATCTGACATGAGTAACATCAACCGTTCGCAGCTAATTTTGCACTGTAAGCAGAGTTTAACTTTATGCAAATGAGTAGTCCTCCTGATGCTGTTTGACAGTGTAGTTAAGAAGAAACACAGACTAGAAACCAACAGCACAGCAGCTTCAAACTGAGCTTTTGTCCAAACCAACCATAAGTGTGATATGTGAAGTGAAAGGTGTGGTCTCAATAGCAAAATCTTGGCAAAAGTTTGACACAATTTCAGGACAACAAAACACCCATTGTCTGTTGTCAATAGTGCAGCGATGAATTAAGCACAGCTCAAAGAGAAGTTGCTTTCAAACTAATCATTTTCCATCGCGAAGTTCACATCACACACAATTCCAGATTAAACATTAGGTATGTGCTAATAAACTGTGTTTGAGTGTTTCGGTTTCAGTGAGGACAAACAAATTGCTTGACACTTAAAACTTGTCATGTTGAAGAAAAATGGTCTAACATGCTGCTGTTTCTTATTGTGCTATAAAAGAAGAAGAAGAAAAGATACATTTTCATCAGACCTAAACCCTACTGAACTCCTTTAGGACGAAAGATTTGAACCAAACATCTTCTGAAGTAGATCTGAACCGGGACATGGAGAAACAAACAAACAAAAAGTATTTTACACTATATTATAATATAGTTTAAATCACATTTGTAACTATGTTATAATCCAGCAGTTGTTTTAAAGTGTGATAATATTTCACCGTATTACTATTTTTACTGTATTTTTGATCAAATAAATGCTGCTTTGGTGAGCAGAAGCGACCCCCCCCCCCAAATATTAAAACTTTTTAACAGCAGTATATATATATATATATATATATATATATATATATATATATATAAATTAATTAATTTTATTTGTTTATTTTTATTTCTTTTTTTGTTATAGTGAATAATGACTTTGCAATGATCAAAAAGTATTAAAATCAGTTATCATGTGTTTCTTTCTGACAAACTGGGGAACCCAGCTGTGATAAGATATTTTATCTTTCAAACAAGCTTATTATCTTGCACAACTGTTCTTTTCAAGTACATTTATCTCATTTTTAGTGGTGTTTAGATACATTTACTGAAAATCAAAACAAAAAATACTGATGAAAAACATGATTTTGTTGCACGGCAGAATCCTTGAAGTGCTTCTGAATTGGTTGTGTTCTTGCTGTTTGGAGGTCTGATAAAGAGATGCATCTGGAGGAGTTAAAGGAGGGACAATGTAGTCCTACTCTCTCACCCAGTGTCTCTCCCAGCTCTCCTGGGAGGAGGAAAGGGAAGGAATAGACTCAAGAAAAAGTGTGTCTGCCAGAGGCCAGCAGAGCTCTAATCAAACAGCACTGGGTTAGCACAAAAACCGTGGGGTAAAAATATCCACCTATTTATACGCAGTCAGGAAGGGCTCCCCTCTCAGAGTTTGCAGAGAACAGCGCAGCCACACTGTGAGCCCCGATCCTGGAGGACAGACTTGTTCAAGTGAACGTTACGGTTACGCCACGAAGAGCTGGAGCACGTCAGAGTCCTTAATAATAGGATGTCATGCTCTCCTCTGTTCTTGTGTCAAACCGCATGCTCTGCTGAGACGGACTTCCTCATTCTTTGTGGGCCCAGAAACGTTTATGTTTTACATGTGAAAACAATTGCAATCATTACATTAACTCTTATGAACTCAGTGAACTCAAATTATTTTAACAAGTTGTCTAGGCTAATCAACAGACGTAACTGAAGCTTTAAACTTCTATTGTGTAATAAAGAAGTTATGGACTTTACAGTGAGGTGTGGTGAAGGATAATATCATTGTTTCTGTTTGGGAAAAAAATACAGAAGAACAAAGTACAGTAGAATAAAATCCAGTGTATTTCTGCAGTATGTATATTAATCGGGACACCTCAGCTTGTAGAAAGATATTGCAAATATTCATGTTATATACCTGAGGTTCTGAGACCTCAGATTTCATCGCTTGCCTTCAACTTGAGTGAAACATGTTCAAGTTATAGGGATAAAATCATAAATTAGTTTATGCAGTTGCTGGTCCCCATTGACTCCCATAGTATGAATAAATAAATAAATAAATAAATAAATACTATGAAAGTCAATTGGGCCATCAACTCTTTTGCAAAGTTTTTGTGTTAAAGAGAAAAAAGAAACTCATACACTTTTGGAACAACTTGTGGGGAGTAAATGATGACAGAATTTTCCGTTTCGGTTGAACTATACCTTTAAGTCTTAATCTTAAGTCTATGTCTTAAATGTTAGTTAGTTTCAATGTACAGTAGTATATAAGACTATAAGAAGTGTCTTTATTTCTATTTGCTCAGCTGATGTCACAAAAGTGTTCATAAATTGTGTTAAATGTGTCATTTTAGTTGGTCTTCAGGGTTCCGCAATGTACTCAAACTGCATTCTCTGAGCAAGCAATGAGGGTCATGAACGTGTTTATTAGGTAAACACACACTGTATCTCTACACATGAACCGGCAGAGAGCTGTGAGTGTGTGTCCATGCTGCTTTTTTTCTGTTCTGGGCAAATGTGTTCAATCCCCAGTCACAGAGGACGAACAAGGGAAATATTTGTGGCAGAACTGTGGTCAGAGAAAAAGAGTGGGGAAAAAAAGAGTAAAAAGAGGGAGTGAAACGGAGAGGAGTTTGGAGGGAGGAGAGAGTGAGAGAGCGTCCCTGTTTTATAATGAAGGTGTGTTTGAATATGTATCCATATTCTTTTTTAAACGGCAGTCTCCAAATTTTCCATTTACAGCATGTTACTAGTATTCAGCATGTTCAGGTGTCTAATACTTTTTATTTTATTCGGTTTTTGTGTAAATTTTATTTATTTATTTATTTATTTTGTCTGTCATAAAAGATCATAGTTTAAAAAAATAAAAAAAATAAAAAATAAATAAATAAATATGTGTGTGTGTGTGTGTGTGTGTGTGTGTGTGTGTGTGTGTGTGTGTGTGTGTGTGTGTATCAGGGAAAACTTTCTAGACAATGGACATGCTCCCAAACACACACTTATATCATCCACACTCACAGCGGAGTTGTTGCAGATGAGATGGCGTGTGTAATGACACACTGGTGGGAATCTGCCGTTGCATGTTAATTCTTCCTTCACGCTTGCCTTGACGAAGACAGAGACTCTAATTGAAGCTAAACAAACTGCTGACCCAGAGCACAGCTCAAGGTCCTATCCTCACACACACATACACACGTTTGTTTTTGTGAAAAGTGGGGACATCCCATAGGTGTAATGGTTTTTATACTGTACAAACTGTATGTGTTATTGTCCTACACCAACCCTACCCCTAAACCTACCCCTTACAGGACACTTTCTGCTATTTCAGATTTTCAATACACTCCATTCTGTGTGATTTATGTGTTTTGAAAAGTGGGGACATGGGGTAATGTCCTGAAAAGTCACCTTCTCCTTGTAATACCTGTCATACCCTCGTCATTATACAAATGTATGTCCTCATTTGTCACAAAAACGCGCACGCACACACACACAAACACACACCAACACCCACAAGCACACATAGATACACACATGCACCATCATGAATATGCATTCCTGTACATTTCTCTGTCCAGTAAGCATGTCACCATGCAAACAAAGCAACATATAGATGTGCATGCACATAATCAGATGCAGGACCGCAGGCTGGGTGACACAGTTTAAGAGGGAGTGTCCTATGTTCTTTTCTAAGATTTTACTACGAACATCTGCACATGCGCATGCAATGCATGTACTCACATCATGCTTCAGCCTGTACACACATATTCTGGTATATGCATGCCAGCATGTCACCATGCAAACAGTTGCAGTTGTAGAGAGAGTCATAGTTGTTCTCTGTTAGTAATTCATGCACATGCATGCATCATACATGAACAAGTCTGAACAAACATATTTCTGCATATGCATGTTCCTTTGTAAGCACTTTACCATACAAACACGGTGACACATAAATGTGCATCAACAAATGCAAATGCAGGCCTGCAGAACTACTGACTATGTGACACAGTTGTAGAGAGAGAGTGCACCACAATACAAGCATACATACAAGCATACATACAAGCACATGAACACACACACACACACACACACACACACACACAGAGAGAGAGAGAGAGAGAGACACCCACCAGGCTGTACATGCATTCTCTAGTATATGCATGATCCTAAACATGTCACCATGCAAATACAGTGACTCATAAGTGCACATGCACAAAAACATAAAGTGTTGATTTCAACATGAAAAAAATGCACAGCACGCAAAGCATGCACATGCACACATGCACCTGTACACACATCTTCTGGCATATGCATTCTTCAAAATTAGCATACCACCATTCAAACGCAAGTATATTAATATAATAATTAATAATAAAAAAGTACAAATGCAGGCCTATATGACCTCTGCATAGCTGATGTATTTGATTTTAACCCTAATGCATTCACACACACATGCATGCAGTTGCTTGCATATACATGCATGAAACAGCCTGTATGCACATATTCTGGCATATGCATTTTCTACATTAGCATTTCACCAAATTCAATGATGCACAGATGTGCATGCAAAAATTTAAATGTAGGTCTGCAGGACCACTTCATGTTAGTTATATTTGATTTTGCCACCAATGCATGCACATACACACATGTAGTCACGTGCACATAAACATACATACCAGCCCGAACATGCATTTTAATATATGCATGCTTCTCTGGTAATCTTTTAACTATGTCACTTAACACAATGTCACATGAATGCAAGCTCAAAAGCAGATGCAAGGCCTATAAGACTTCTTCAGGTAGACATTTGTAGAGAGAGTATCATAATTGATGTCATTAGTAATCCATGCACACACATGGATGCAGTCACTTGAGCATACATGCACCAGCTGAAAGTTAACATATGCATGCTTCTCTGTTAGTATGCACAAATGCAAATGCAGAATGACTGGGTTACACAGTAGAGAGTGTCATAAGTGAAATCTGTAATGTCATCACTAATCCATGCATACACATGCATGCAGTTGCTTGCACATGTATGCACAAGCCATATTTTAAAATACACATGCTTCTCTGTTAGTATGTCACAAATGCATATGCAGGCCTAACTGGATGGGTGGCACAGTTGTAGAGCGAGTGTCATAGATGATACCGTTAATTGCACCACTATTGCATGCACATATGCATGCAACTGCTTCAGGATACATGCACCAGCCAAAACCAGCATATGGCTGCATAAGCATGCTCCTTTATAAACATTTTACTACACAAATACAGTGACACAGTTAAATGTGCATGCATGTAAATGCTTGCATTTTCTGATATATGCCTGTCAAAATAGTGACTCAGAAGTGTGCATGCACAAATGCAGATGCAGGCCTGCAAAAATTATATCTTTAATTTCACCACTAATTCATGCACACACATGCATGCAGCCGCTTCAACACAAATGCACCTGCATTTTTCTAAGCATTTTACTACACAAATGCAGTGACTAAGCATGCATGTAAATACTTGCATTTTTTGACATATGCATGTCATCTTGCAAAAATATTAACTCAAAAGTGTGCATGCATAAATGCAGATGCAGGCCTGCAGAACCACTGACTGGGTGACACAGGTGAATAGATAATGTAATATCTTTGATGTCACCACGAATGCATGTGCACACATATGCACACATGTTCCTCTGCAGCCACGACGTTTACATGCACACACACAGATCCAGACATCATAAACTTTTCAAGAGAGTCTCGTAGTTGGATGCTTTGATATCCAAGAGAATTTTTAGTGCTTGAATTGCCCCATTCCAGTGCATCTACAGGAAACACAAGGACGCCTTTGTGTCATCTGCACTGTGAATCCCTGCTGCGGCCCACAGATTATTTCACCGTGCTACACTTTAGGAAGGGCAAGTGCATGCACGCTTGTGCTGATCGCATGCCAGAGGCGGGAGGGAGGGAGTGCACACACGTTTAGCCCTCCTTCTCTCTCTTTCTCTCTCTCCTTGGAGAGTTGAAGCTCTTTGAAGGTGATCTGAGGTAGCGTCGTCTTTGTGGCTTACTGCTCCCCTACCCTCTCCACCCGGGCCTCCAGGGGTCTGAACCCAACGCAGAGCCGGCTCCAAATCTAGGCCCAGGCTTCTCCCAGAAGCCCCAGGCCTCAGAAGGCAGAGAGACATGTTTGTGCTGTAACTGAAGATACCAATGCAGGAAGAACAAGAAGCTAGTATAGCGAATGTGTCTGAGAAATTAAAAGATCCGATTTTAGTAGCATGTCAAAAGCTTGTGCATGTGTGCGGGACACTTTGCCTGAAAGCAGATGAGTTATATAAGTTTTTATGGGTTAAGTGAACAAGATAGAACATGACAAAAGTAGTCAGAGAGAGGGAGAGAGGGAATTATTTAGTGTGACTCATATTCTTACACTAGCCATCATGTCTCCTACTTGCAAAAATACTTTATTTAAAGGAATAGTTCACCCAGAAATCAAAATTCACTCTACATTTACTCACTTTTATGCTATTCCAAACCCGCATGACGGATGTTTTGTATTGTTGATGTTAAACCTGGAATGGTGTGTATTTTGATTTTTGAGTGGAATAAGATTGAGAGTTTCAGTGGAGGGTTTTCAAAAGACTTTTGCTATTTTTTGGTATTTTTTTTAGCTCAACAGCACCATCATGAAACGAAACACCCTTTCTGTTTTTGCACACTGTGGATGAAAGAAAGTCATATGGGTGTGGAACAACATAAGGTTGAGTAAATGATGACAGAATTTAAGTTTTTTCCCCCACCCCAACAACTATCCCTTTAAGGAAATTCTGGTTGAACTTCAGACTCCCACGTCTATTTCAGATACACAGTTAAAAGTCATTTAACTAAGGTGTTAGTGATCTCCTCTTTAAAGAAAATAAAAACATCTGTCTGAACATCTGTCGGTGTTAAATAGCACTCATTATTTCGCTATTAAGACAGTAAAAGCCTGATCTTAATGGCCCGGTAATGACAACATGTTCATTGCAGTATAAGCAAGATCAGACTGCGGGGTGTTAGCAAACTTTTGGTCCATGATTATGGGCAAAAATCTTTACTCTCTTCAACACCTGCATCCCATCGCTTCTTTTCCTCTCTCTAATGTTTATTCTTCTCCCATCCTTCTATTTCTCATTCTGTTTTTCCTTTCCATTACCCCCATATCTCTCTGTACTTCCCCTCCGGGTGCATCTCTCCTCAATAACCCGTCTGACCTGTTCGCAGTCTGACGCATGCACATGCTGCACACACATTCACACAAATCATGCACACGGCTGCCTACAGGATCCAGAAAAAAAGGACAATAAATAAATAAAGAGAGATAAAGAGAATATGCATTGCAGTCCAAGGAACCTTCAACCAGGGTTTCTCAATAGAAGATTTTTATAAATTACAGACGGGAAGAGGAAATAGGTGAAAGACTGACTTGCAAGCCAGAAACTTTCAGAATTCTATTCTTAAATGAGCAATCTCACTCTGAAGGGTGCATGGTGTTAACATCTCATAAACACACCTTTCTTGAATATTTGATGTTTTTCTTGTTTTACATTTTTTATGTAAAATGTAAATGTATTTATTAAATTGTCAAAAATATAGATTCTATAAATAGTGTTCTATAGATACTGTTTGCACCAAATAAAATAGCAATAAACAAAATAGAGCACCTTATTAACTATATAGACACTGTTTGGAATAAGTGTAAATATCAAGTGTTATGCCAATCCAGAGTTTGTGTAAATGACTTTCCCCATCAAAGCTGTCTATTTGCACCCAGCTATTTGAATCCATTTACTATAGAAAGATAAATATATTGCATAAATACATTACAAGATTCACTTAATATAGTCTATATAATCAATGTATTATAAACAAAGACTGCCATTTATATTTACTACACTGCCATTCACAAGTTTTTAAAAGTTGCCTCTGGGCTCATCAAGCCTACATTTATTTGATCAAAAACAGAAAAATAAATAAACAAATAAATGTTTTCTTTTGTAATATATTTTATGTAAATTACTGCTGTAATACAATGATGAAATCAATGTAATATGCTGATTTCTTTACTATTATTAATTCAACATTATTATCAATGTTGAAAACAGTTGAGCTGCTTTGTGGGAACAGAAATATTTTGTTTCAGGGTTCTCTGATTAATAGAAAAATCAAAAGAATATATATATATATATATATATATATATATATATTGAAATAGAAATCTTTTGTAATATTATAAATGTTTTACTGTCACTTTTGAGCATTATAAAATCATGAAAAATGAAATTATGAATGTTTTTAAAAAATATGAATGAACAAATGAGAAGAGTGTGTTTTGAACAGATATTTATTTTGGTCACTACAAAATTCAACATTTTATTTTACTAGCCTTGTAGAAGAAAATGTTTCGAGGGAATTCATTTACTGTTTTGTTAAACAAACTTACTGCATAATGTTTCCTTCCCACCATGGAGAGGTATAAAAAAAGTGTTAATTTCCCCTTAATTATCTCCCAGAACTCTTTATTGCTCCAGTTATCCTGTATCAGAATCACCTCTTGTTGTCATTTTTGATTTGTTTTTATTGGCTGTTTCTTTGTTTTATTCCTTCAATCTCTCTCTCTTTCTCTGTCCGTCTGTAAATGTATCTATTATTAGCTGACGTCTTCCCTGGGGATTTCAGCTGCTAAACTCCATATTCATGACCCATCACTTGTGGGATTAGCATAGAATTATCCGCTTTGGATGCAGATGGAAACCTGCCACAGACACGAGAACAGACACACATGATCACTTACACACCTGCATGTGCTCTTCACGCATGTGTCTACACGTGATCATCTTCACATGTAAGCTAATGCTGCTCCTTAACTAATTCACACTATTTCAGTTCTTTAACTAGTATTCAGTTGGTTACTAGTACACTTATTTAGCCTTTAGGGGGTGAAATCTGTCTTGAAGGACAGTTATTCAAACCTCCTTAAAAGTGTTAACTGAAAGCATAAAATAAAATAAAATATGAAAAAAATAAAAATAAACAAAATTAAATTGTTGCCTTGGCAAATAATGTATCGGTTACATATTTAACCCTCGTTCCCTGAAGGAGGGAACAGAGATGTCACGTCGGATGGTGACCGACGAACTGGGATCTCTCCTAGAGAGACCAATCCTCTACGAGTGTATCTAAACGAGCCAATGCACATTGGCATGCACTGATTGCAACCAGCTGCCACTGATCACAGCGTGAGTATAAGTTGCAGCGCATATTCAGGTTTTTGCTGAGGTACAGGAGCCGTGGCGACGGTACGTGACGTCTCCGTTCCCTCCTTCAGGGAACGAGGGTTAAATACGTAAGTCAAGTCAAGTCACCTTTATTTAAATAGTGATTTTAACAATACAGATTGTGTCAAAGCACTTTCAGTCGGTCACTCTCGATGTCACGACGGATGGTGACCGACGAACTCGGATCCCTACCAAATCACAACGGATGCTGCCCCTTTCAGTGTCCTGTGGGAGACTCCCGTGCCCCCTCTTTCTCTGGTGTAGGCCGGGGCTCACCACAAGAAGGCCAGCTAGCATCGTCATAGCACTACCCACTCAGTGAGACTGGACAACACTGGGAACATACCCGTTCTGTTTGGAACAGGAACGTTGCGGAAGTCCTACCCTTCCCGAAGGAGGTTCCTGAACACTTACTCAAATGATCGACCGTTTAGGCGCATATGGAAGATTAGAGGTGATTGTAACCCTCTGAAAGAATGCAGAAAGTCTGCCGGGGAACACGGGCTCTATGGCTACACAGTGGACTTTACACATATGGGATCCAATTAGGTCTCTACATATGGAACCCAGCCCTCTACCGTTTCTCACGGATTCATCGAGTGACGGCCTGGTGCCGGACGCTCCGCCACATCTGGCTGACGAGGGGATGGAGGAGCTCAACAGGGTCTACTGTATGGATTCTCTGGAGCAGTTATAGCAAGGCCTCTCAGGGCCTCTACCTGTTCACACGAAGGCTATAGAATCTAGCAAACTTGTTAGGGGTCGCCCAGCCCACAGCTCTACAAATATCTGCCAGCAAGGCACCACGAGCCAGCGCCCAGGAGGATGCAACACTTCTAGTAGAGTGAGCTCTCAACCTGAACGGGCAGGGCACACTCTGAGCCTGATAAGCCAGGGTGATGGCATCCACTATCCAGTGGGCCATCCTCTGCTTGGAGACGGCACTCCCCTTCTGCTGGCCTCCATGACAGACAAAGAGCTGGTCTGAGGTCCTGAAGCTTCGTGTCTGGTCTACGTAGCATCTTAAGGCTTAGACGGGACAAAGAAAGGCTAGCAGCGCTTGCAGGCTCACCACCTGGTTCCTGAAGGGAGTAGTGGCAACCTTGGGCACATAGCCAGGCCGGCCGGTCAGCTGGCCCAAACTCTAGGCACAATTCGTCAACTGAAAATGCTTGCAGGTCCCCTACCCTCTTGATGGAGGCCAATGCAAGCAGGAGCAAAGTGTTCATTGATAAAAACTTCAGCTCAACTGCTTGCAGAGGCTCAGATGGGCCCTGCTGTAGTGCTCTAAGCAATAGAGAGGGTATAGAAGGGGGCCGTGGAGGATTTATCCTTCTTGCTCCCCTAAGGAACCTGATGACCAAGTCATGCTTCCCCACCAACTTCCATTATACGGGGTCGTGGTTAGCAGCAATCGCAGCCACATATACCTTAAGGGTGGAGGGAGACAGCCTTGCCGAAGTGATGGTGTCAACTGTCTCTTGGGGTAGGTCACCTAGAACCTCCGTGTCCCATCCAAGGACCAGACATGAAGTTTCCAGAGGTCTGGACGCAGATGCCACAGGGTGCCCCATCTTTGAGTCAGTATTCCTCAGAGGAATTGACCAAGGAAGGGCTGTCACAAGGAGCATCAGTTCTGGGAACCAGGTCCGGGTGGGACAATAGGGCGCCACTAACAGGACTTGCTCACTGGGGGAAACGCATACTTGTGCAGGCCCCGCGGCCAGCTGTGCGCCAGTGCGTCCGTGCTGAGTGTTCCCTCGGTCAGGGAGTAAAACAGCTGGCAATGATAGGTTTCTGAAGAGACAAACAGGTCTACCTGGGCGGCTCCGAAACACCTCCAAATCAGCTGGACCGTCTGGGGATGGAGTCTCCACTCTCGCAGCTTGCGACAGCTCGTTGGCTTCCTGGTTGTGCAAGCCGGTCGTGAATGGCACGAAGCGACCTCAGATGCTTCTGACTCCAGAGGAGGAGGTGGCGGGCGAGTTGCGACATGTGATGGGAGCGCAGACCACCTTGTCGGTTGACGTACGCAACGGTCACAGTGTTGACCGTACGGACCAGCACGTGCTTGCCCCGTAAGTGTCCCTTGAGATGGAACAGAGCCAGACATACTGCTAGCAACTCTAGGCAATTGATGTGCCAGTGCAGTTGGTGGTGGAGGCATCCGTGTAAACCACAACATGCCTGGAGCCCGGAGAAACGAAAGGTCTGACCACGAAGGCCAGTGTTGAAGCGCTTTCATATGAAACAACCCCACGTAAGACCAGTCCGGCTACTGCCAGAAGTAGTGCCCTAGAGCTAGGCAGAGGCACGGGTACCCCGCCCCTTTGCAGGAAATGGAGCCTGGTCCGCACCTCCGCGAACGGTCATTTTCCCACAATGGGAACATGACTCGTCCACGAAGGCCACGTCTGCGTGTTTAATGCCCAGACACGAAAGGCAGCGATTGTGACCATCACCCGGCGCCAGGTAACGACAGCATCTAGAAACGCACGGGTGGAAGGGCATCTTTAAAAAGACCCATGAATGCTCTTTCAGAGAAATTACTCTTTTAGTGTGCTGAAGCGCACAGGGGAGTTGGCCGCCTGCAACACAATCAGAGGGTAGTGCAATTTGATGTGTGCAATCCACTTGACAAGGAAGGAACCACCGCCACTGAAGCGCCATAACACCAGCACGAGAGTCCTCCAGAGAGCGTTTTGACTCGCAGACACCGTAGTCAAAGGGCTATCGGGAGCAGAACGAAGAGACCGCTCGGCTCCGAAGCGAAAAGCTGAATATGCACTGGACCTGCTTCCTACTTATACTCATGCTGTGATCAGTGGAAGCTGGATGCAATCAGCGCATGCTAATGTGCATTGGCTCATTTAGATGCACTTGTAGTGGATTGGTCTCTCTAAGCGAGATTGCAGTTCGTCGGTCACCATCGACGTGACATCGAGAGTGACCGACTGAAAGGGAACTGAAATAAGTACTAAAACTAAAAATTGCTACCTGAAATAAAACTACACTGTAAATAAATACATTTACAGGAGTTTTATCTCTATTTTGAATTTTGCACCTATCTTTAAGTTAATGGAAATGTCCATAAGATTAATGATTAATGTCCTGGCAGAAAATTATCAGTACATTTTCCAGGGTAATAATAGTGTAAAACTGAAATAAAACTAATTTAAATAAAAATGTAAATAATAATAATAATAATAATAATAATAAAACATTTAATTTAAAAGGACAAAATGAAATAAAATTTATAAATAAAAAGCTAAATCAAAATATTAATGGTATATAATAATGCATAAATAATACTAAAATTACACTGTTGTATAGGCAGCCAAAACATTATAATTATGTAAAATACTATATTATTAGTATTATTATTAATGTGGCATGCAAATTGTCTGATATTTAGAGAAAAAAAAAGTAACTTTTTTTTTTCTGTGGTATTGCACATTCTAGAGAGTTGAAACTATATGTGAGTAAGCGTGACTAAGGTCAGTGCTGGTAATGATCTGAGCAGTAAATCATGGGGACACTCATAACACCAATGACACTGCTTCCTGAAAATGCAGGTCAGGCGAGTAGTGTTTGTGTTCAGTGTGCTCTACAGCAGTTGATTCTCCAGGTTTAGTTTGAAGACTTAAGGCTTCATGGTATGCGCTCTGCTGAAAGGACGTCCCACCTCTCGATCTCAGGCATGTGGCCAGAAACACACTTCATCTCAATTTCAAATCTCAGCCCTGACTTTGACCTCACTGCACAAAACCAGTTACAGGATGATCTCTCTCTGCCTCTCTCTCCCTCTCCCTTTCTCTCTCTCTCTCTTTCACTCTGTCCTTCTCTCTCTCCTCTGCTCTCAGAGCTTCTAACTTCATTCGCTGGACCATCTTCCTTGTTACACTCCCATCTTCCACTTATTCCACCGTTATTCTCTAAATTGTCCTTCTTTTCTTATTGTAATTTCACCACACTCTCCTCTCTGCTGAGTCTGATTCTGTTTCTGTCAAACATCTTCACTTTTCTTCATATTCACAACATTCATGAGTGTTTTGGGAACTTTTACCTTTTATTTTTGACGCTTTTCAGATTGCTTTTACTGTTTTACTTTATAAAAAGCATTGTGTCCATTTTTATGTTTTATGAAAATAAATAATTTTTAAAATATATTTTCATATATTTTTATTTTTTGCCTTAATGCTTGTCATAACTTAGTAATATATTTTTGTTGTTGTTGTTTTGTTTCAAATCAATGTTTACCAAGACTACATGAAGTATGAAGCATGATGTACACAGAAAACAATCAAGGTAAATATCACTCGTGAACAAAGTAGTGTGTGTGTGTGTGTGTGTGTGTGTGTGTGTGTGTGTGTGTGTGTGTGTGTGTCAAATCATTTCCAAACCAAAATGTAAAAAAAAAAACAAAAAAAACAAAGTTGCATAAATGTTGCATAAATATGGCATTAAACAATAATTTGACGTCGTGTAAAAAAATAAATAAATAAATAAATAAATACAGAAGAATTAGAGATTAGAGAATAATCAATATGTATGGCACATTATTAATGGACAAATTCAACTAATTTTATAAATATGCACATAGTTGAAGGAATAACCTCATCCTGTTTTTTTTATTTATTTTTTATTATATTCCATCTTCTCGTTTTCACTGGTGCTTTTCAGGCATGATCTGGAAGTGTAGTGATCTGGTTGTTTTTTCAGGTTTGTTGTGGTGATGGGACAGAGATGCACTAAATGAACAATGAGAGAAAGAGAGAGCAGGAGAATAAAAGGGAAAGAGAGAATGCACATCCTCACAGCATCCTGTTTCCTGTTCGGCCTTTATGGGACTTCCTGCTTCATTGTCAACGGAAAATCTCACCTGTTTTTATAGCCAGAGAGAGAGAGAGAGAGAGAGAGGGAGAGAGGGGAAGAGTGGAGAAAAAAAAAGTTAAAAAGAGGGAGGGGATAAAGGTTAAATCTCATGCACTTCAATTAAAAAATCACTTTCATAAATTAAAATATAAATGTTTCAATCTGTCCTGATTTAATTTGTCAAAGCAAGTTATATTAAAATTATAACTGAAATGTTTATTGAAAAATGATTTGTTACATCACACTCAGTTAATAAGAGGTTAAAAACCAGACCCCTCTTTCTGAAATACTAACGTTAACATCATGAAAAATGTTTTTTTTTTTTTTTTTTTTTCTACAAAACTACATGTTGAGACTGCAGGGTTTTGGGAATATAGCGTATGAATGACTTGTTCCATAGTTCCAGAATGCTTAACATTACAAATCCCCATTCATTCCCATTATATGGAAAGAGTTGTCAGTGCATTCTTTAACATTTCTCTGTTGTGTTTAATGAATGAAAAAAAAAAAAAAAAAAGTCATACAGCTTTAAAAGGACAAGAGTGTGAAAATATAACAACATGAGAGTTTTCTGTTTTGGGTGACAACTGTTTTGTTAACTGCCTTTTAAAAGTGAGATATATTACTGAAAATATTTAGATCTAGTACAATATAATGTTTTGCAGGCGGTTTTTATTGATGAAGAGAGAAATGGAAAGTTAGAGGAGTGAAGTGAGGAGCACTAGCAGGAGAGAGCTGGTCTCTGAGGATCTCTGGCCAGATGTTTCCACACTCAGCTCTTCCGCTTGATCATTCCCAGCACTTCCTCTTCAAAAGAGAAGGAAAAATGAAAGGAAAAGCGAGAGCGAGAGCGAGAGAGAGAGAGTGCGCACATTACCCTCCTTACAAAAACTCTCGCTCTGGTTCAATGGGCAATGAAAACACGTCAGACTGGCCGGCCTCTCCTCCCACACACACTCACACACACACACATTTTTCAGAGTTTTGTGTCGGCTGATTGACTTCGTCAGATAAATCTCTGTGACAGATTCAACAGGTCTATAAGTCAGATCATATTGAGAGCTAAAACTGGGTGATACATTATATATATTATAAAGACTATAATAAACACCTTTCAAATGCCGATCAAATCAGTTATTACCTGAGACTTATGTGAAATAATTACAACAAATTTGAATAAATTCAACAAATTAATTCTCTGTCTTTTCCTCTCTCGTCAGTGGAGATGCAGGCAAGACATTCAAATATAAGTGCAAATAAATATTTGTCTATAGCCCAAAGTGTGTGTGTATGTAGAGAGGCAAATCCATTTTAAAACTAAGACGTGGGCAGAATTTAAAACTGACTTTGGTTTCCCATCAGCTGCGGTTGAATTGGCCACACCTCCACAGGATGATGAACTTAAATGACAAGAAGAGGAATTTACTCAAATTCAGATCAAAGAAATTTAACACAGTCATACACTTTCATCATAAATAATTATTTATTGATATGTATAATTCCTGGACTGATTACATATGTCTCTAAAGTAAGTTAACAGACATAAAAACTGACTTTTTTATGTCAATACAAAACGTCCAACATATTGTCTACTGACAAGCTTTTAAAAAGAAACATCAAAACCCAAATTTTAATCTAATATATCTAAACATATCTCAACATATATTGAAATTATATGTTGACATTTGGCACAATTTGAAGATTTAAATTAGACTAATCTGAAATTAAACGCTCTTTGTTAAGTTAATGCATTAAATATACATGTCACGGTTCATGATTTCACTGTTTCCTTCGGGTCTCGTGGCTCTGTTGTTTACATGTCTGTGTGTAGGGCGTGACCGTAGTATCATCACTAATTAGCGCTCAGCTGATCGCACTCACTGACACCAGCTGCAGCTCGTTTACTCTCCCATAAATACTCACTGTTTTGTCCTTTCCCTTGTCAGAGCGTTGTTTGGTGTCTGTTGTGAGTGTCTCCGGTTTCCAGTGATGTCCCATACAAGTTTGTTCCTGTCTTCGAGTTCCTGATCGTCTTGTCGTCTCGTTGTATGGTTTACGTCACCTCTCTGGAACTTCACCGAGCCCTTCACGACCATCGAAGTCCCTGTGTCGCCCGTGTCGTGTCATCATCATCATCCACCTCGTCTACCGGCTTTGTGACTGTATCTGACCTTCCTTTATTAAATTCTGAGTTCACTTGCATCTCTGCTTCCTCCTCATTATTATCATGACAGAACGCTCTGACCACCTGACCATGGAAGCAGCGAGTGAATCACCGGCTACTCTTCAAACATTCGTCACCAGCAGCATTCAACGCATGGACAGTTGTGAGAGAAACATCAGCGACACGGGCCGGGCTGTTCAAGCCCTCGTGACACAGGTGTCCGAGCTCACCCAGCAGATTCGACTCTTGCGAGCTCCCACTGCGCCACCCGCACCGGCCGTGCCCATTCCACCACCAGCGAGTGCTGCCCAATTGGAACCCAGATTACCGGTACCGGAAGCGTACTCAGGTGAGCCCAGCTATTGTAGAGCCTTCATAACACGTTGCTCTATGCATTTTGCTCTTCAACCCAGAACTTTCAGTACGGAGCAATCCAAAGTGGCGTTCGTGTTAACCCTTTTGTCCGGGAAGGCGGCACTCTGGGGGACGGCGGTGTGGGAGAATCAAGATCCATGCTGCGCCTCGTTCCAGGCACTCGCCGCCGAACTCAGGAGAGTGTTTGATCGCGCCGTGGCCGGAAGAGAAGCTGCCCGACTATTGGCCGACCTTCGCCAGGGAGATCGTTCAGTTTCTGACTTCTCCATTGAGTTTCGGACTCTGGCGGCGGAGTGCCAGTGGAACGAGGAGGCGCAGTGGGATATGTTCCTGCATGGGCTGGCTGACCGCATCCAGAGAGAAATTTATGCCATGGACCTTCCCGTATCTCTAAACGGATTGATTGAGTTGGCTCTGAGAGTCGATGCCAGACTGAGTCGAGTCGAACGGCGGGTACTACCCACTCGTGTTTCTGGAGAGACTGGTATCCAGCGATATGGCGGAGCGGATGCGGTCAGTTCCTCCTACGATCCCGAACCCATGCAGGTAGGGCGAGCTCGGCTTTCCCGGGAGGAGAAGGAAAGGCGGAGATCCCAAGGACTATGTTTGTACTGTGGTGGGACTGGGCACCAAGCATTTAATTGCCCAGTAAAAGACAGAGCTCGATAGTAACGTTGAGGCTACTATCGGGCGGGATCTCCACCGAGAAGACCTCACCTACATCAACTTTCCTCCCGGTAAGACTGAGATGGTCAACACTCAACCACGACTGCCATGCACTATTGGACTCCGGGGCTGAAGGTAATTTTATGGACAGAACATTTGCACACAAATTTAACATCCCCATCAAACCTCTCACCCATGAGATTCCTGTGCATGCACTCAATGGCCAGAATCTTCCCACCATCAACTCCACCACTGAGACTATCACCCTCATCACATCCGGCAACCACAGCGAGAGACTGTCATTTCTTATCATGGACTCCCCCCTTGCCCCTGTCGTCCTCGGTCACCCCTGGCTCCTTCAGCACAACCCCTGTGTGGACTGGCAGAGTTGTGCTGTAGTTTCATGGAGCAATCGTTGTCATGAGTCGTGTCTTGTGTCTGCTTGTCAGTCTGTCTCTGTTCCTTTGTTTCAGGAGGAGACAGTGGATTTGTCAAACGTGCCCGCAGAGTACCAGGATCTGAAGGAGGTGTTCAGTAAGTCTCGAGCTGCTTCTCTCCCTCCGCATCGTCCCTATGACTGTGCTATAGAGTTATTGCCAGGTAAGTCTCCGCCTAAGGGCAAGTTATATTCGCTCTCTGCTCCAGAGAGAGAGGCTATGGAGAAATACATTTCTGATTCTTTAGCAGCCGGGTTCATCCGCCCTTCCTCTTCTCCAGCGGGGGCGGGGTTCTTTTTTGTGGGGAAGAAGGATGGATCCCTGCGACCTTGTATTGATTACCGAGGGTTGAACAACATCACGGTAAAGAATACCTATCCTTTGCCGTTGATGTCTTCAGCTTTCGAGAGGTTGCAGGGAGCATCTATTTTCACAAAACTGGACTTACGTAATGCTTATCATTTGGTCCGCATCAGGAAGGGGGATGAGTGGAAGACCGCCTTCAATACCCCCAGGGGCCACTTCGAATATTCGGTAATGCCGTTTGGGTTATCGAACTCCCCGGCGGTCTTCCAGGCACTCGTCAACGACGTGCTGCGAGATATGGTCGATCGGTTCATATATGTCTACCTGGATGACATATTGATTTTTTCTTCTTCTCTCCAGGAACATGTGCAGCACGTCCGGCGAGTGCTTCAGAGGCTGTTAGAGAATGGGCTTTTTGTCAAGGCGGAGAAATGCGCTTTTCATGCACAGTCGGTTCCTTTTTTGGGATACATTGTGTCGTCTGAGGGTCTTCGCATGGATCCTGTCAAGGTTAAGGCTGTGGTGGAGTGGCCAAGCCCAGATTCCCGTAAGGCCCTACAGAGGTTTCTGGGTTTCGCCAATTTCTACCGGCGTTTTATTCGCAACTTCAGCCAACTAGCCGCTCCTCTGACTGCCTTGACCTCCCCCAGAACTCCGTTCAGGTGGTCAGACGCAGCCGAGGCTGCGTTTGCCAAACTCAAGGGCCGTTTTGTTTCAGCCCCCATCCTTATCACCCCTGATCCTTCACGGCAGTTCGTGGTGGAGGTCGACGCGTCAGAGGTGGGGGTAGGCGCAGTGTTATCACAACGTTCTCCCACAGACGACAGAATGCATCCGTGCGCGTTTTTGTCCCATCGTTTATCCCCTGCTGAGCGTAATTATGACATTGGTAACCGAGAGTTGTTGGCAGTCAAATTAGCATTGGAGGAATGGCGTCATTGGTTAGAAGGGTCGGGGGTACCTTTTATAGTCTGGACCGATCATAAGAACCTTGAATACATTAGAACTGCCAAAAGATTGAACTCCAGGCAGGCTCGGTGGGCACTTTTTTTCGGTCGTTTTGACTTTTCTCTCTCGTACCGCCCGGGGTCCAAAAACATCAAACCCGACTCTTTATCGCGTATTTTTGATCGTTCCGTACGCCCGTCTACTCCCGAGTGCATTTTACCCAAGACCCTATTTGTCTCCACACTCACATGGGAGCTCGAATCGAAGGTCAAGACGGCCTTAGAAGGGGTAACGCCTCCGACTCGGTGTCCACCTAACCGCTTATTTGTACCGGAGGGACTACGGTCAGACGTCATTCGATGGGGACATTGCTCCAATGTGGCTTGTCATCCGGGAGTCAGTCGTACCAAGTTTTTGGTCAAGCAACGATTCTGGTGGCCACTCATGACTCGTGACGTTCACAGTTTTGTTTTGGCTTGTTCAGTTTGTGCCACTGGTAAGACTTCCAATCGACCTCCTGCTGGGTTACTTCAGCCGCTGCTAGTTCCTTCGAGACCCTGGTCCCATATCGCCCTAGATTTTGTCACCGCCCTCCCGCCCTCCCAGGGCAACACGGTAGTTTTAACCGTGGTGGACCGGTTCTCGAAGGCAGCTCATTTCATTCCCTTGCCCAAATTGCCCTCAGCCAAGGAGACAGCGCTGGCTGTCGTTAACCACGTCTTTCGGTTACATGGCCTCCCGATAGACGTGGTTTCCGACAGAGGACCCCAGTTTAGATCCAGATTTTGGAAAGAGTTTTGTAAATTACTGGGGGCGACTGTCAGTCTATCTTCTGGGTTTCACCCCCAGAGCAATGGGCAAACTGAAAGAGCCAACCAAGATCTGGAGAGAACGCTGCGATGTTTAGTCTCCAAGAATCCTTCCTCTTGGAGTCAACAACTCTCTATGGTGGAGTACGCCCACAACACGTTACCAGTGTCATCCACGGGTCTATCTCCGTTTGAGTGTAGTGTAGGGTACCAGCCACCTATTTTTCCCAGTCTGGAGTCCGAAGTCGCGGTCCCCTCCGCTCACGCATTTGTCCAGAGGTGTCACCGCACTTGGACTAGAGCCCGCGAGACTCTACTCCAGGTGGGGGCGCGCACCAAGGCCAAAGCCGATCGCCACCGGTCTAGGCCTCCCGTATACGTCGTCGGCTCCAAAGTGTGGCTTTCAACTAAGAACATTCCTCTCCGGTCCGTCTCGAATAAACTTGCTCCCAAATTCATTGGCCCGTTCACTGTCACCAAGATTGTTAGTCCGGTGGCAGTCCGCCTTAACCTCCCTCCTGCGTACAGGAGAATTTATCCCGTGTTTCATGTCTCCAAAATTAAGCCCGTGTTTTACTCCCGTATTAATCCGCCAGCTCCGGTTCCCCCACCGCCGCGTCTCGTAGATGGAGAACCGTCCTATTCGGTCAACCGTATTCTGGACTCAAGACGGAGGGGACGCGGAGTTCAGTACTTGGTGGACTGGGAAGGTTACGGTCCGGAGGAGAGAAGTTGGGTACCTGCGAGAGACATCCTGGATCACTCCCTTATCGATGATTACAATCGACAGGTAAAGGAGTCTGGGAACGCCAGGAGGCGTTCCTAGGAGAGGGGGTACTGTCATGGTTCATGATTTCACTGTTTCCTTCGGGTCTCGTGGCTCTGTTGTTTACATGTCTGTGTGTAGGGCGTGACCGTAGTATCATCACTAATTAGCGCTCAGCTGATCGCACTCACTGACACCAGCTGCAGCTCGTTTACTCTCCCATAAATACTCACTGTTTTGTCCTTTCCCTTGTCAGAGCGTTGTTTGGTGTCTGTTGTGAGTGTCTCCGGTTTCCAGTGATGTCCCATACAAGTTTGTTCCTGTCTTCGAGTTCCTGATCGTCTTGTCGTCTCGTTGTATGGTTTACGTCACCTCTCTGGAACTTCACCGAGCCCTTCACGACCATCGAAGTCCCTGTGTCGCCCGTGTCGTGTCATCATCATCATCCACCTCGTCTACCGGCTTTGTGACTGTATCTGACCTTCCTTTATTAAATTCTGAGTTCACTTGCATCTCTGCTTCCTCCTCATTATTATCATGACAATACATTTAAGTGCAATTTCATCTCTCGCTGAAGCTCAGTTGTTGTATGATGTCATGTTTATGAATTCATACCAAAAAATGAAATGTATTATTTCCAAAGTACAGCCATGTTTGCTACTTCAAAACTGAATCTGATTTTTTTAGTTTTTTTTTTTTTTAGTTTTTTTTTTTAATTGTTATATGAAATTTCAAAGCAACACAAAAAAACAATAGGCCAAATATATTTACTATATATTGATCTGTGAATGAGAGTATATAAAGTGTTGTATAATGTAATAAAAATGTATTAAAATTATTTGAATATTCTCAGTCCTTCTCTATGGCCCATACTTACTTCACATGCTGAAGAAATGTTAACAAATTATACAAAGTATATCAACTACTGTAATAAAACAAGGATATTCTTCTGGATCTTTACAATACACTCATAATACCATGAGATATTAGCTGTCACACACACACACACACACACACACATTTTAGCAAAAATGTAAATGCTAAAAACCAGATAACTCCTAAAAAACAGGAAACTTTCTGCAGTTTTAGATTTTCAAAAAAACTTCAATCTGTATGATTTATAAGCTTGTTTCCACATGGGGACCAAAAAAATATTACAAGGACAAGGATTTCGGATATTGTCATCTTTGTGAGGACATTTTACCCCCATAACGTAGGGTTTACCAGGACCACACACACACACACACACTTTTTTTCTAGGTCAATATAATTTCTACAATCTCCTCCAACATTAAAATTAGTCTGTCTGTTCAGTAATTACACCCTCCACCTTGTCCATCTGTCTCCTCGATGACACGCGTCAGCATTATGGTGTCATAATACCATTAATACCACTTCATCCCTCAAATACTTAATGCACTTAATTCATTATATTTGTAATATATTGCAAATATTTGGTGTGAATTGTAAAATAAAGTTAAATATGAAATTAATTAAAATAAATAAAGTTCTAAAAAATTTACTTAATTCTGTTTTTAAATCTAACACTGCAGTACACAAATTTTCTTATATATATATATATCTAGAGATCAAATTATAATTATAGCTCAAACCAAACCCTAGCCCTAAATAAATATTTCCTGTTTTATAAATGTCATATTTTGCTAACTTCTCAAGACAAATTCTAACACACACAAAACCATATGTGCAGTTAATCCATTCAGACCAAATATACAAAAACTGTGAGGACTAAGAGGTGACACCCTTATGGTTTGTCTGTGTAGTCTCTGTGTTGATAACGCTGTCTGTGAACTGGCCTGTCCGTCATGTTTCCTGTCTTCTCTTGACATCTGTGCAGTCACTCCCACATCACAGTCACACACACACACACACACACACACACACACACACACACACACACACACTGAATGTTGCTCACAAGCACAGGCATCTCACACACACACACCACTGAGCTCAGAGCTTACTGGATGTCAGTGTCTCTCTCACAGACCGCTTTTCTGACCAGCACACACATCACCCCCCCCCACAAACACACACACACAGGCTGACATGTTTGGCTGAGATCAGATACTAAATGTATATATCAGTGTGTCCAGATAGATAGATCATAGTATCAAAGTAAGTTGTTTCTATTAAAAAGAACAGCCTGTTTAATATTATGTATTGAGTGCTAGAGGAAAAGATATCTTCATATAGCAGAAGCTGTGTGTCTTTATGATCGAGCCCAGTGAGGTTGTGTATATTGAGAACAGGAGGGGGCCAAGCACTGAACCCTGAGGCACCCCAGTGGTTATTTGATGTGTTTTAGACCCCCTTTACCTCCAGGAAACATTGAAAGATCTACCCTTGAGGTGGAATTCAGTCCAGTAAAGTGCAGTTTCTGTGTTGAGAAATTCAGAGAGAGTTTACTGTTTCACTCTTAAATTACAGGGTCAAACCCACTGTGGTAACATTGGGATAAGAGTCATGCTCAAGAGCATAATGGTGGTAGCTCCTGAACCAGTTTTACAGCATTCAAACCTACAACCTTTGAATTGACACCAAGATTATAATCTCATTACTACACCACTATTATCATCATTTTAAAATGATTTTATCTCTCTGAGGTCCACTTACAGCTTTAGTACAGTGTATTATATATATATATATATATATATATATATATATATATATATATATATATATATATATATATATATTTTAATCTTTCACTCAGTAGGCCATATTTATATATCTTTATTATTATTATTATTATTATTATTATTATTATTATTTACTTCTTCTTATTATTATTAGTCTTATTATTAAAAAGCCCACATTAAATCAAAATTGACCCTATTTATTTTTTTTATTTTTTTTACCCTTAGCACTCCCCTCCCACAGTTAGTCTGCTGCAAGCTAGAAATGGCAAGAACGTGCACTAAAATCAAGGCCCGTTTTATATTTCATCTTCTTCAATATTTTGGAATTGTGACTCAGAAATACCTCACAATACTGAAATCCACACCTTCAGTTCCACATAGACTTTAGGACATGAGAATTACATTTTACTGCTTTTTGCACTTCGACGTGAAATCCTGTATTAAAGGATTAGTTCGCCTAAAAATTAAAATTTGCTGTTAAATTATTCACCCTTAGGCCATTTCAGCTTCAAAAAATTGTCACCTACATCTTGGATGGCCTTAGTCAATTAACAGCAAATCTTCATTTTTGGGTGAACTATCCCTTTAAACTTTGCATTCCACAGTTCTATTCCACAGAAACATTCACATACATAAAAATACAACAAATGTTATTTATCTATTAATATTAATTAATTAATTTTTATTATTATTATTTGTTTTATTTTATTGATTGATTGATTTAATTATATTATTATTATTATTATTATTATTATTATTATTATTTTAAATCTACCAGGGGGTGGGTTCTAAATTTGTACAGCTGCTTTTTGTTTTGTGCTGCTGTTCCCTGAAGAAAATTCAATAAACAGTTGTTAAAGAAAAAAAAAACACAACTGATGCATGCAGCCCTGTATGACATGATATAGTGTGATATAAGATGTAGCGTGTTAGTTTAACGCTACCCTTGACATTTTTGGAGACAATGTCCACATTTTCATCCACCATGTTCACACTTTACTCAAATTAGCTTCACAGACTCTCCATTGCGCTGTAAATTTAAATAAGGTTATTAAAATATTGCATTCTCCTTGTTTGTGTTCAATAATCAATGAACAATTTGTTTCTATAATTCAGTAGAATTTATTTTGAAGTCATTATTCATGCCTTTCAGAATAAGGCATTCAACTTTATGTAGGTCTCTCTGTACGTCTTGTCATGACGTGTCCCTTAAGCAGCACCTCTGACCTCTGACGTTTTGGGTAGTATTAAGCGGCTTTTGTCTGCCCCAGTAGACACGTTACGGTAAATGTCGTTGACGTGTGCAGGTGGGCAGTCATGTGTTAACATTTCAGAACAAGACTTTATTTTTATCACTGATGTGATTGGCAGGGTAGGGTTGAGGATTTTTGATATGTTGTCATCAAAAGTGTCATCCAACTATTCAAGTGACAGTTCACTATGTAAACAAGTATTACTCCATTTACTCACTGTTTTTATTCCTTAATCTATGTAAGTTCTTGCACATGAACAGGCTGTGTAGTAGTTGCTTCTGTGCTATTCATCTTCTGAGAATGTCTGTGTTGAGAGACAGGCAGGGACCTCAGGGCTTACTTCTGCTGTCTCATCAATAGACATATGCAATTGTGAGATTGCAACACCAGGTAATCACATGAATACACACATTATGAGAGAGACAGACAGAGAGAAAGAGATTGCATGTAAGTGTTGGAGTGAAACGCAGTGATTATGGAGGTTTGAAGAGGTGTGTTAAAGGGTGTGTAATTAAAGGTAAACAGAGCAGTATGATGCAGAAATATACAGATTACACTCTTTATCTTTGCCAAGGTGTGTGTGTGTGTGTGTGTGTGTGTATGTGTGTGTGTGTGTGTGTGTGTGTGTGTGTGTGTGTGTGTGTGTGTGCGTGCGCACAGTTGTTTATATAAGGGCATCATTTAGAGAGCATTTCAGCAAAAGTTTCAAACTTTTGAGATGTCTCTAAATGTGTGTATGTATGTGCATGTCTGTACTCATACACAATGGTAGGGATGCCAGATACATTGTAATTATACCAATCAACATAATTTAAGCAACCAATGAACTGTACCACAAATAGATGCAAAAAACATCACAGGCCGTGGAAGGTCACACAGCTAGACTAAAGGAGGCTCAAGTGTTGTCTTAAGAGGCAGTCACACTACATTTTAAGAGTTAAGATTACACAGTGGAACACAAAATCTAGCATGACCGTCCCTTTAGTATGTGAGGAGAATGAAGTTGGGCCTCATTTATTTAAAAAAACGTGTGTGGTATCATTCCAAATATAAATATAAGGCTTGTTTGTCACTTAGGATCACATCCAAGGTATTAAGGATCAAATCTAGTGTGTGTGTGTGTGTGTGTGTGTGTGTGTGTGTGTGTGTGTGTTTGTGTTTATGTGTGGAAACCTGCTGTAGGCCATGACAGCCTAATACCTTCTGTTAGCAGTGAATTACACCTCATTATGGTAAACCTGGAGCCACACACACACACTCCTTGCGGCTCATACACAAATGTGCAAAGTGCGAACGCTCAGCAGCGTGCATATTGCAGGTAAGTATATGTGGTGTTAGGTATACCTGCAGACAGCTCACACACACATACACACACAGACTCCAGACAGCCTAATGATGTGCTGGAGGTTTGACTGCTGTCATTGAGTGTGTGTTTGTGTCAGCAGAAGTCAAGACAGACGAGAGACTTTCAATTAACACGGCTAAAAATCATTATGATGTCATTCTCCGATTGCACACATGCACACAAACAAACAAACACACTCACAATGCATCTATACATGTGCACGTCTTATTTACATTTACACACACATAGACACACAAAAGCCATTATCCTGTCCTTTTACTTCATTGTTTACACAAAATTGCATGGTTATACCTTGAGAAAGAGCACACTGCATCTGTCATCTGAAAGGAAACATTTCTTTCTTAGGTGAAATTATGTGTCTAAATAAAGGGAATGACTTTTGACTTGTGGTTTACCAAGTGGAAACCCTGTTTTGACATAAAGAGTGAGAAACAGAAAATGTGGAAAGTTTGTCAAATAAATTAAGTTATAAATTAGGTTATAGTGTAGTGTGCTTTACCGTACACTACTGTAAATTTGACCTCTCACATAGATTTACAGGCAAACATGAGATGTGAAAAGGTATCCGTTAACACGCCTTTAAAAAAGAGTTAAACAAAAACTTTCAAACTAAGTTGATTTTTGGTTTGAAAGCATTTGTGAACATTCACTCACTCACATGCTTAATTCTCACCAAGTGGATGACAGACACAACACTACAGTTTCAAATTAGCATGTTCCTAAGCTAACAAACTGATACTCAAATAAGCACAAAATAGCACACACCAATATTGGGTAAAATAGTATATTTTTGATTAAATGACACTACAGTTTGCATATGTTTTGAACCACCCGTTGTGTTGATAGGGTGCCTAAGATGCTTAAAGGTGCTGTTTAGGTGGCTAGTTCACTTTACATTTACATTTTAGTTTAGTTTACGAATGAAGAATACAACAAATTGATTCACTTTAAACAATAGCATGAGAAGTGCTAACAATACAAAGCTTCAAACATCAGTCTCTCGAGGGCAAAGCTGCTTCTTTAACATTGTAAGGGATTCAGCTGTGCGGGTAGGGCTGGGAAGATCATTCCACCAGCAGGAAACAGAGAATGTGAATGTTTGGGAAAGTGATTTCATGCCTTTCTGAGATGGTACCATGAGGTGCTGGTCACTTATTGACTGCAGGCTTCTGGAGAGGATGTGAATTTTTAAAAGGGAGCGAAGTTATGAGGCTGCAAAGCCTCAATGTCGTGAATTTGGAAAAGTGCTCTTGAGTTACAGTATAATCACTACAAACTTACCACTACCACTTCATTTCTGCTAAAGAATGAGACATAGTTATGATAAAGATGATCATGATGACGTACATGTTTCTGAGGGTTCAACTCTGAAAGGAAAAACAAGTGGCTTGTGTCAAATGATTGTTGGAAGTCTCTCTCTTTGATTACCTGCAATCATAAAGTGGCAGTTAGGTCGTTTTTATACATCTCTAATGACATATTTTACTCTTTTGGCATGCTATTACACTCCATTGTTGTTGGTTTTTTTTTTTATCTTTGAGAGACACAGTAGAGAGAAGAGATACGATTTAACCAATGTGTTTTTTCAATGATCTACATTACGTGGGAAAATAAAGCAATCTGGGCACTCATATAAAATTGTCAAAAAGCCAGACATTTGAACTGTAACTGACATCTGAATTGTAAACAATAATAAAAAATAAAAAAACATAGTAAGTAAACAATTAGAAATGTTCAGTTTTATGACTTACCACTATACATTTTTAAGACAGATTGGCATTTTTGTGGAATAACGCACAATGAGACCAGAAAAAAAAAACAGTCAAAAATAATTTTGACTTCGTAATGACAAAAAAAAAAAAAAAACACTAAAGTAGACATGCTCAACGAAGTAACATGCAATTAAATCATTGTTTTTGATTCTGTCTATTGTGACAGAGCAACAAAGTTATCTTTATTTCTGTCAGAGCATTTCACACTGCTGTCAAATGGTCCATTTCCTGTGCAATAGGTCTTTTTGTTCAGGCATTTGCATGGGCACTTTGATAAACCAGCCTGCCATAGTTGGATTTCACGTTCCATATCTCAACAATCGCTGGGCCAATTTGGTCTCTCTTTTTCCCTGATTTATGAGCGCAGACATTAATTTAAGGGCTATTGTTCTCCGCTAACGGACCCCTCCCTCACGTCTTCCCGCTGCTTCCATGCCATGTTCCCTCTCTTCCTGAGCGCTGCTACCCATCAATCAGTGAAGGAGCTGGAGAGATTGTTATCTCAGTCACAGTATTAACCTTCAGAACCTGACTGCTGTCTCTACAGCATAATTAAGATGAGAGAGAGCGAGGACTGAGGTAATTGATTAAACCTGTTTTGATGATGTTAAAATGGTTTGGCAATTTTGAGACAAATGTGTTTTATGAGGGCGACCATTTTCAGTAATAGGCAGAGTAGAAGCCAGCCTCCACTAGACACACACAGACCTCCTGCTGTCCAATTTAACCAGATTCAGTCTCTCATTCCTTATTCTCACACTGTAGGGTTTCATCTTAACAGCAAACACCACTCATAATCAAATACATCTGACGCTTGTTCTTCCTGCCTGGATTCTCCACGTGGCAACCTTTATTTTGAGGGTGGTGTGGTAACTGGAAGGTTGCTGGCTGTCCCCACAATGAGTGAGACATGTGCCATTATGTGTGCTTCAAACCAACCTCAACCAGCATGGGAAGTGGGTGCACCAACAAGGTAACTAAAGACCGCAGCCTCTAGCATCACTCGCTAGTGTGCCTCTCTCGAGGCCAGGTTAGTGCAGTTTACCTGAGTTGCTCTCATTAGCTGGACTCCATTACACTCATCACATTAAACCTCACATCCGGGTTATGGCACTGATGTAATTTGTCCTACTTACACCTCTAGAAGCAGGATTCAAACCAATGTCAACCTGCATGGGAGGTGGGTTCACTAATAAGAGCGTATCCTCAAGCACGATTTGCCAGTGTGCCTATTGAGGCCAGGGGACTGATGTTTAACTGCATACCTCTTACTAGCTGGCCTCTGTGACACTCACCCCACTACTTCACTCCCGTCAGGTTCATGCGCCCAATATAACTGGCCCTACTTGCACCTCTCCAAGTGGGACTCAAACCAGCATCAGCCCACATGGGAGGTGGGTGTACTAACAAAAACACACCCTTTAGCATCAGTCGCTAGTGTGTTTCTTGTGTATCTTAGCTTGGTTTACCTGAGAAGCACTCACTAGCTGGCCTCAGTTACAATCACCACACTAAGGCCCAATCCCAATTCTATTTTATACCCCTTCCCCTTGTCCCTTGAATCAGAGTGTCAAGGGACAGGGGTGAACATATTCCCCTAAGAAATGGGACATCACTACTATACCATTACACGTCATCATACATCATCTAGCTCCTACAATAAACACACCTGGTGTGCATTAGAGCCTTACCGTTCTGTATTAATGCGCTGCATACTGACACACACACACATAACGGAGATCACACAGCTCACACATCCAGGAGCAAAGAAACTTGCTGCCCTGCGACTTTTATTAATAGCAGAGTTTAAATACTGAATCACTAAATTATATTTTCCAGCAACGAGAGGATTATATCATTGTTTTTGAGTAAACATGCAACTTTCACGGCACTGAACTCTAGGTTGAACTCTAGGGAGCTGATAGGTAGGTATCCTATGCAGAGTTTGAATTTAACTTTTTCACTCACCAGGCAATTTGGCTACTAAATATTTAAGTTACCGGCCATTCGTAACCTCGACTAGCCAAATAAATAAATAAACTAACAGCTTGAGGTTGTCCACACTGGATGTGACAAAGCAGGCATTGCAAATCATTTGAACTTTGTGCCAGTGCGTCATACATACGAGGCATCAGTTTACTGTCAGAGATTTGTCGTGTCGTGCCACATCCAGTGTAGACAGGATCACCGATGATCATAATGGGTTCCATTGTATTAGACACGATGGGTGTGAGTGGTTTTTCAACTCTACGTTATTGCTTCAATGCAAAGAAAACCAGTGCGCAAGCCGCGCCATTATTTGTCGGGTATGTTCAAGCTGGATATGTGCAGGTGCTACGCAATTAGGCTGTATTTAATATATTATTATGATGATGACTCAGAAGTTCAGTATTTGTGCTAAATCTGCACAGATTAACTTGCCCAAGAAATTAATGAGTGAACATAATTTAGGAAAAAGTAACCCACCAAACTGGGCAGTTTTGGCTGATTTTTGGGTTGGTGGGTGTTAATATCAAGCCCTGATCCTGATGCTATGCATATCAGTGTTCACACAGCATTGTGCCAGATGGTAAGATTGTTTTTACTCAGTCAACTTGAATTGATAAATATAGGAAACACCCCAAAACTGACTTTTCCACAAGTGATGATTCATAAAGAAAAGTGGTACAGGAATGCAAACTTTATGATTTCTTTAAAGGTATTAATTTTTTTTTAGCACATTTTTCACATTACTGAGTAGGCACTGATGCATGCTCATGCACATTCCTCCAGACAATTGAAATGTTTGGGGTAATGATTTTGTGAACAAATACAGCCTAATTTCCTGAATAACACAATATTTTATTTTCAATAAATATGCAGATAAAGTGAATGGCAGTATCATCATCTGTGAACACATGATTGTGGGAGGTTCCCATATGTTATATTCATGCAAATGATCTCAGTGTGATCTCAAACTGTACTGTGTCGTGCTTTTTTTCTTATGATGAGAAATTATTAATTTATTGTAATGTCCAGTCTTTTTAAGATTACAGATTTTATCTGATACAGATATGTATGAAATTATGCTGCCAAAAACCACCCGACTCCTCAGACGCCTTTAAATTGTATTTTATGTTGAATGATTATAATGCTAAATGGAAGTTTGTCTAAATCCACCAGAGTCAGAAATTATAACTGATTGCCCTGACGAAAGCATCCAAAACCTGAATCATGTAGGGAGACTCATCCATCAAAAAGAGAAGGAAAGACCAGAAATGTATTATTTTACAATGCTAAGCCGATACCAACAAAGAAGCAAAGGAGCACAACTATATATATATAACATGGTTTCTAGCTAGTCAAAACTGGTTTTGGTGCTTCATCAGCTAGAGAACCAGTGAGTCGGGTTAATCTTGGTCAGTCTTGTTAGGGCTAGTTGATGAACTAGCATGTAGTGACATGATTGAGCTAGTTACCCAAAATACATCCTGAATTGCTTGACCAATTTAAGATGATATATGCTAGATTTTACAGCAGATCATATCGGGTCTTTATCACAAATTGAAGGTTTCAAGGTCAGTATTTTGATTCCCTGGAGAAGTCATTAGCTCATAACATACTGTATATACCTTAAATGCAATTAAGGTCACTTTGTATGAAAGCATCTGACAAATGCATAAATGTGTAGACCTTAGTCTGAAAACCTGCAGGACGTTCTCAACAAAACATCTATACACATTCTAGACCTATTCACATACTTCAGTGGATGGTACTGCAGCCGAAGGGTGCAAAGGCCAAATATATAATTATCATAGCAATGTAACATATGAAGTTAAAAGCAATAAAGATCATGTGGATTTACACTTTGGGGATTTAGAAATAGTCAGGGGCATATCTAGAGCATTTGAAATGGGAGGGCCAGTCTGGGGCACTGCCTCAAAAGAGGGTGGCTACAAGGGGTGGGGGTGGGTGGAGAGTGTTGCAGACAGACTGTATACACGATGTTAATAATATGTGACCCTGGAGCACAAAACCAGTCTTAAGTCGCTGGGATATATTTGTAGCCATAGCCAACAATAACATTGTATGGGTCAAAATTATTGATTTTTCTTTTATGCCCAAAATCATTAGAATATTAAGTAAAGATCATGTTCCATGAATATATTTTGTAAATTTCTTACTGTAAATATATCAAAACGTAATTTTTGATTAGTAATATGCATTGCTAAGTACTTCATTTGGACAACTTTAAAGGTGATTTTCTCGATATTTAGATTTTTTTGCACCCTCAGATTCCAGATTTTCAAATAGTTGTATATTGGCCAAATATTGTCTGATCCTAACAAACCATACATCAATTTTAAAGCTTATTAATTCAGCTTTCAGATAATGTATAAATCTCAATTTTGAAAAAAAAAAAAAAATGACACCTAAGACTGGTTTTGTGGTCAAGGGTCATATATATTAATTGCACAGATTAAAAGAAAAGTGAGATGCATTGCTCATAACAGAACTTCGTGAGATCGTGATGAACAAAGAGTGACAGCTTTTTCGTGGTTATGAACACTCTTTGCGAGCTTTTTAGGCAATCCATTAATTAAAATGTAGAACTTTGTTTTTCAGCCACACACACGTTGCAAAGTTTTGGGAATGATATCTGTATATTTATGCGGGATTCTCTCTCGAAGTAGCAGTGTTTGACATAGTGACAACTATAGCAATAGATGGGAAAAAATATGTGAAAATGTGCATTAAGACTATAGCACCCTCACTAATTTCAGAAGCAGCCTCAGTGATTATTTCTGGAACACGGTTGATACAATTTTATTGTATAACTACATACAAAAACAACCAAATACAAATGCACTAAATTAAATAATTACATAAATGCATATTTACAATTTCAGCACTTAACTAATATAAGTATTAATAAAATAAATAACTAGAGAAGGCTGTAATCAGCTTGCTTCCATTTAGTGAGAAAAGCCACTAAATGGTAGTAGGTAGTGACCCCACTAATCTAATTCTTCACATGAATTAGAAAAAAAAGTTCCTCTGGTCTTCAGTGATGCGAGGACAGCGTTTGAGCTTATACGTAATATCTGAGCGAGAGCAGAGCCAATTCGTAAAAGAAAAATGTATATATAAGCACACGTCCAGTTTTGTGTGAGTGAAGGAAATCCGCTTGCGAGTGGAGAGATTTGTGCTCGCGCATTACATGGATCGCGTAACATTATGCGCTCTCGACATTGTCATTAAGATCGCGCTATAGAAACCGCCTAAAATTAAGTATAAAGAGGAGAAGAAAGTGGCCCTAGGCAGCTGCCTACACATGCCAGGATCCGCCGCTGCCAGATGCAGTTAGAAATTTACTAAAAACAAGCCTATCGCAAGACATCTGGTAGGGGGGGCACCTGGAGTGGCCAGCCAAATTTCAGGGGGGGCCTGGCCACCATGTAGACACGCCCCTGGAAATAGTGAGTTTGCAGGAGCTAGGCCTAGTGTAGAATAGCTTCCTTGCCTCTGATACTGAAAAATCAAGCCTGTGAAGGATAGAAATACAGTCAGTTCAAAACATTGTCTGTTTTAAGGTCTTAGGTCATGTCTAATTTCCATAACTCAAGTTTTTTGGACTTTTATGTCCACTGGAATGTTTATTTGGCTGCACTCCTGTCCCTCACAGACTTATTTTTGTTCACGTCAGTAGAAATTTTACATTACATTTACATTTATGCATTTAGCAGACGCTTTTATCCAAAGCGACTTACATTGCATTCAAGTTACAATTTTTACATTTTATCAGCTCTTGCTTTCCCTGGGAATCGAACCCATGATCTTGGCGTTGCTAGCGCCATGCTCTACTATTTGAGCTACAGGAAAGCCCAAAGAAATATGGTTTGTGTCCAGACTTCAAATGTCCATTTTCCAGAATCTAACAACCAAAGTGGCAACTTGGATAAGATTTGAACAATCCACAGCAAAAGACAAAGACAAAGAAGAAGGTCAAACGCTTCTGAGGAAAATTTTGCCTGACAATCTACAATGAGCTGCTTGTCAATCTACTGGACTCTGCTTGGTTCCCACAGTCAAGCTCACTGCCGATTGTTTGTTTAGTCTGTTACTCAGGCGAGGGGGAGAGGGGATGAGATACTCCCCGAAGGCAGGTAGGTAGTGACACCACTAATCGCTTGATTCAACTGTCAAGAACTGTCAACTGTATAAGCCTATGGAGAAAAGTCCTAGAAATACAGATTGTGTTAAGAACTCTTTGACTGTCAGTGAGGAACTGTCCCAGGAAAAAATAGCTTGAAAAGTCCAGGATTATTTTTTATTGCGCAAAAAATATTGGGAATATTCAACCAAACCTCATGTGACTGAGAAGCAGGTTTTCCTCATCTGCAGCTGGATACGAATGGCCGGTGACCGTTCTGAGACCTGACAAGCACACTTTTCTCCAGTTTCTAACTCCTGACTGATGCTATGAAAGTCATTGTCATGCACATTTGCTGTTTTACTCTTCCCTTTTTAGTACCCGACGTATGACAGGGAGTCAGACATCAGGACCCTGCAGTCCTCGCTGTCTCTCTGCGCCTGAGGCCAAGTGCTGAGTCAACAGAGAGAGGAGGTGTCTGCTTTAGTGTGGCGTCAGGCTGGCTCGGACACCAGTCCCCTCCTGGTCACCTCCACTCCCCCTCTCTCTCTCTCTCTCTCTCTCTCTCTGAGTTTCTCACTCCCTTACTCCCTGCCCTGACCATCACCAGGGGCACGTGTGCTGCAGGGGAGGGGGCACTTGGTTTTTCCTTTGCTAAACCTTTCCATAAAGAAACAATTGCTTAAATATTAAACCTGCTAAAATAATTTGTTCTAATCTAATTTGAAATTTGCCATTGATATTTCATAACTGTTCACTTGTTTCACTATAAAAATCTGCCAGTGACTTTAGTTTGAATCTGGATTAAATTTTTATTGCTTTATTGTTTTTTTTTTTCTCATGATGATAACTACCAAAAGGTAGTAAAGATATGGATGAAGTTGCTTGGTAAGTCTGTTTTTTTTTTTTTTCACACATAAATATTTTCTTTTAACGATATTCATTTCAGATTTTATTGATGTCTACTCATGAGAAAAGGAACAGACATCAATGGTTGCATCATTAAATCAAAACTTCCTTTTCTCAGGAAGTGCCATTGCAGTTATTCTTGGTAATCATGGTTTCATTTCCGAAACAAACACTAATACGTTTCCAGCTTAGATTAAACGAATTTGCATTAAACAGCATTATATTTGCCTTATAAAATACACATTTAGCCAATCTGATTTAAACAGATCTCTCTAAAAGAAAGAGGTTGCCAGTTGGTGTGTAATGACTCTTGTGGCATGAGCCATTATGTGTGGTGACATTTCCCGCTATTGGTATGATACATAAAAACTGCACATATTACTGTATGTGTGCGTCATCCACATTAACTGTCAAGCAGCCACATGAGCCAGACTTTTGACTACTGACCTGACTTTTAAACCTGGAGCATATTTTCTGGTGCACCTTTGACTATTAAACTTGGTGAATATTTTTGCTTAATCTGGCCAAGAGCCACCCAAATGTTCAAAGAGAGACTGAAGTGAGATGAGCATTTAAGCTATTATTCCTCAAACAAAATTATTCAACATCTTTCATAAATTCAGCATTCAACCTCATAAACATTGGAAAATGTCTCCACTAGTTCTTATGTGGAAATATTCAATGTAGGTCACTAAGCACAACAGAAACTTGACTTCCAGAATGTTCAGATGTTGCATAATGGCGAGCCAAAGAAGAGATCTGGTGGAAATCACCGGTTCAATCCATTTCAGGACACAGTATGCATCATGCGGTCTGCGGACAGGCCATCTGAGGCTGCAGCTCAAGTAGCAGTCATACTTTGCTCCCAAATCCAACTCTGGAAAGGTCACAGAGTGCCTTTGAACCAAAGTAGGCCAAATCGTCCTCCGCTCTTGTGTTAAATGCCATTTGTTCGTGTACAGTATTGGTGAAACCAGATTTTGACTTCAGTAACTGTCCAATGTTTGGCTCATTCCCACTTCTAAGTTTCAAAACCCACAACCTTTCGGCTCGCAGCCCAGAGCTGTAACCACGAGCACAACACCACATATTAAGTGTTAGATGAGTACTGGAAAGAGCAGCTCTTTGTGCATTTCTTTCCTCTGGACCACAGATAGCCTGGCAACACATATGGTAATATGAAAATGCATGTTGTCGCTGATGTTGTGCTTGTACTGGTTTTAAATTTAGATGTCAATGTCATACGGATGTACATTACAATGAAGAAAATAGACAACTGCTACCTAGGCCTTAACCAGGCAACACATTTCTGGCAACTCCAGCAGTACACAAAAAAAAATGTATGCATTTTATAATGTGCCTGTAAACATATCTAACTTGCTTTAGAGAAAGATACATTTACTTGAAAATTAAATTACACATGAATTACACATTACAGAGAATATTTGCCTTAGACTATTTCCCTTTTCTCTTCTTTTACCATAAATATATTAAAACGATGTTAGTGACTTTTATAATGGGAACAATGCAAATGGGGTAAGAAAGTTAATTTGAGATACATTCTTTTACACATAAGTTTACACGTAGGTAAACGTGAGAACACTTATCTTGGTTGAAGAACATTTAAATGTTCTTACTGGAAAAGAACACACACAAATACCAATTAAGAAAAATACATTTGTCTTGTTAGATCTGTGTGGTGAACAGTCGTGAATGTCAGTTGCATTGCTACACGTGCATTCACAAATCCTCTCCTGTGGCCTCAATGGATGGTAATGTGAATTTCCACTGAATTATGCAGAATGATCCATTTTGTGATTATAGTGTTTTATGAAATCTGTGATTTTTTGGCATGCTACTCTTTTCACACACTGTTTTTCAGCTACTACATAGCAGCGTAGTATGCAAATCCAGATGCAGCCTCAGATTATTTTTAGCTTGCTGCTTTACATTGCACCAGTTAGCACAAACCCAATCAAATCTAACATTCATAGACATTTATTTCCCACAACCCATCTCCCTATGAAGCGTGGTGTATGGAGTTGGAGTGTGGAAAGGCTAATATATAAATGTTCATGAATGTTAGATTTGGTTCATGAATAGTTTTTGTTAAAGAATAGTCAAAAATGGTTTTCTGCGACCAGGTATAAATCAAATCCCATGATTAATGTTTCTTCCCTTAAGAAAATAAACCAAGAAAACCCTCATGACTAAAACACTGAAGTAGTTGCGAGTCACGCCATAAAGGAGCTCTTAACCCGCCAAGTTTAAATATAAACGCGATGTGATCGTGATAAACAGTGATTAGTGAATTAAATGCAGTACAGTCATCTCACAACATTATATCAGTCGGAGTATATAATTATGGACTACTATTAGGACATATATATATATATATATATATATTAGGGGTGTAACGGTACACAAATATGATGGTTCGGTACATACCTTGGTTTTAACGTCATTTTGGTACAGCAGGGGGATTTTTATATTTTTTTAAATACAGTGGTTTAATGAACAAGGTGCTCTTTCTTTAAATACATTCAGTTATAGTTTAAATTTTCTTAGTGATAAAAATTTACCTTAGTTTATGCTTAAAACTAAAGGGAACCCTTTTACATTATAAGATAGCAATTAGGCCTAACAACTTAACCCAAAATTAAATTTAATTACTATTTATTTTTACATAGATGATCAACACTCAACTTAAAAAAAAAGTATGCAAACATGTAAATTGCACATAATGCAGTTTTTAAATTATCTTATAAATAATACAATTTCTAGGCTATTTGTTAAGATATATTTAATTACACATTGGCTGTCATAGCATGTTTCATAACAGTTTAATTTAAACATACATTAAATAATTAAGACTAACAGGTTTAGTAAAATATAATTAGTATATGGTGTAATATTTTGTGAAATGCTCCTCTCTAGACTTCATTTCTCTAGTGAACTAACGAGCTGTGGACACTGATGACCTGCTGAGGTAAATGAAATGCTACGTGACATTTTATTTCCACGCCGTTACACTGATTGAGCAATTGCATGAGATTTTCAGTCATGTTTATTCGCGTTAAAACTAGTAGTACAGAGGAATGAATGAACGCGTTCACTCGCGCTCCGCTCTGCACAAGTCTGTGACAAGAATGCATTTTGGTTTTAGGTTTTAGGACAACTTTGATGAAAACATATATATATATATATATATATATATATATATATATATATATATTATTTGTAATTTTTTTTGGAGATTGACAGCCCCTGCCCTAGGCACCTTACGGGTTGGTTATTTGGGAATGAGCTGCGTGATTATTTTGTGCTTCACAACAGAAGAAGAAAGTTTTACAGGTTTAGGACGACATACAGTAAGGGTGAGTAAAATAATGACAGCATTTGTTTATACAATAATAGTGAAAAGTAATGGAAATTGTTGAATTGTTATTTAAAGTCTATAAAGGATATCTGGATGTCTAATTTCATTAACACCTCCTTAGAGTTGTAAAGCACACCCAACTTGAAAAAAAATAAAAAATGCTTGATTCGCCCTTGATTGTTTTGCTGTTGTGGAAACAGAATTGATAATGCACACCCATCTCATTTGTATGGTTTCTTTGGGATGAAAGGCCCACTGGCTAATGCAAACATGAGCTCTCCTTGAACTCCGGCCAGTTTTATAAGTTTGCAGGTTGATGTTGGCGACTCCGGCCCCTCTAAAGGTCACAGAGGTCCAATAAAAGACAAAGTCAGGATCAATAGCGCACAGTGTGTTGTGGGGGGATATGAATTAAATGCAAGGGATATTTAAGGCAAGGTTAGCCCCTTAGCTGTGGCAGTAAGAGGAGTCCTGATAGCGGTTATTCTGAGATTTTGCTTAGGAGGCACAGCTAAGCACATTCTCCAGCTAACACTCTTTATATTCAAATGCCTTTTATTGGAGGGTGTGGCCGCACAAGGTGAGACATTGGACAAGGTTAGGCTGTTGTTACATTTTATTGGCGCAGGATAATTATAACCACACGCACATGCTCTCAGGGGATTGTGATGGGCTTCTCCCTGCGGAAAACATGACGCTACTGTAGTGCCCTGGTTTCAAAACTTCATGCTGATTGCCTACAAAACTAGAGCTAATGTACGGTTTATAGCGTGCTTGAGAACGAGGCGGAGCAGTCAAAGATGAAAAGATGATCAAAAGATGATTCAGTTTTTTAAAACGATTATGATGACTGTGGCCTCATCTCTAGGCACCTTAGATTTCCACTTCGTCACAAATGTGACTTGGAAAAACATGGCCAGAAAGTGGGGAGATTATTCTAAAGTGGCCTTGCGGTGAGGTAAATGTTTCTGTATTTACAGAAGGGCTTCAGTTACAGATGAGTGACATGTTAAATCCTTCTATATCTTTATGTTTCCCTCTTTCTCTCTCAATTTTTCCCCTACCCTCACACGGACAGCCATAAATGCAGTACGGAGAGCAACTAGCACTGGCCTGGGGCACATGGGGAGTTTGCATACATTTATTCCAATTGCAATTTATTTATTTATTTATTTTAAGTTTTTCATGAACGCTTTGTATAGGACCCCCTTCCTGAAGCTGTATGAATGAAATCTTCACTTATTTGGCCGTAGCAGCTGCATTGCGCATGAATGTGCATGTTTTAGAGAAAGTGTAAGGCAAAGAAAGTTAGTGGTGTATTTCTGTTGTTGGGGAACACATTGTTCTGCTTTGTTCGATTAGCTGGCCATTGTCGAGCCGGTTCCCTCACAGTTACACAATTTTTAAGTGTCATATTTCAGCAGTCTGTTCGTCCACCATACCACAAATAAGATATCAGAACTTGATGCACAGCCAGAAAAGCAGAAAGCATATTACTATTACACAAATTCTGTCTCATGCTTAACATTAATCAGCATTTACTCATCCTTGTGTTGTTTTAAACCTTTATGACTGTTGTAAAGCCTTTAAAACAATTACTAAAAACAAAAGTCTGGGAACAAGTGTCCAGGGCATTCTGCAAAATATTTATTTTGTCTTCCATGGAAGTACACACACAGGGACTTTATGCACGCCAGGCTGCATATGAAATAATTTAGATATTGCAAGTGAATGAAGGCAGATGGGTACCCACTGTCTGTTCTCTGTTATGTCAACATGCCCCTCATATTTACTGTACTCTCACTGCGCCCTTCAGTTTATACAGAGGAACCTTTCATACTGCAAACAGTCAGCCCTATGTAAACAGCCCTTAGTCATCTCTCTAAAGTCAAATACACAGAGATCAGACCTCAGAGACCCATGATACCTCTGTGAAATGTCCTGATTAATGCCAATATATTTTACACCCATACTAAATGGCACATATTTTAAATATCTGTAGCATTTTCCTCCTGACGTCCATTTATAATGTTCTTGCACCATAAACAGTTGTAATTTAGAGCTTCATGCTCATTTTTCCATCCTGTCACTGACCCTTACATTAAACCGGATGTTTTTGTTTCCGTACCTTAAATACGTCTGTATACAACTCTAGAGAATTGTAGGCTTTCAGCGTGGTTGAAACAGTTTGTGGACAGTGAGCCAAGCACAGTCACCCAGTGTTAGTGCCTGACCTCGCTGATGCTCTGACTCAATGCAACCTACAGTATTACACTCAAAAAAACTGAACTAACTTTGTTAACTGAACTAATTCTGTCTAGCACATATTGCTGTTTCTGACAATATATGTTGATTGTTTAGCACTCCAAGCCTGGACCATATGCAGATGATTTATGAAGTCCATTAAAACCAGAAGCAAATCTCCCGTTCCACCACATCTCTTGTTGGACTGCTCTGCTTTTAATGTAAGTAGACAATTATTTTATTTAGTAAGACCTCTTAAGAACTGTTTCACTGAGATCCTTCCAGAGAATGTATTAGACTTTTTGTCCTATGCAAAATGAAAACATTTTGTGTCATTTTAATCCATTGTATTTTTCGTTTTTTATTTAGTTTGTTTTTATTTTATAGTATTAATCAAACTCCCGTGTAACTGGTTGCCACAATGTAAAACAAAATGTATAACGCAGCTCTTCCCATGAAAATAGCCTCAGCTGCTGACATGGCATTAAAATTTCTACTACCTACCCTTCAGCTCATCTCAAAGGTGCTCTTTTACAGGGGTTTCCATTGTGGGTTATGTGTAACAAACTTCTGTATTCTGTAAAACAGGCCACATCGCTTTCGGTTCAGGTCTTTAGTTTGTGCTTTGTTAAATATACAGAGCTGTTTTACTCAATATCCTTATATACTACTTTGCTGCTTTCACTGCTTTCGCTATATACTGCTTCGATTCTACATCGCTGCCTGTTTAGCCCCGCCCACCGATTCTAAATCGCTGGGTGTTTAGCCCCGCCCACCGATTCCAAAGCACTGCTTGTTTAGCCCCGCCCACCGATTCCACAGCACTGCCTGTTTAGCCCTGCCCACCGATTCTACATCACTGCCTGTTTAGCCCCGCCCACTGATTCCACATCGCTGCCTGTTTAGCCCCGCCCCCCGATTCTAAATCGCTGGGTTTAGCCCCGTCCACTGATTCCACAGCACTGCCTGTTTAGCCCCGCCCACCGATTCTACATCACTGCCTGTTCTCAGTACTTTGTTCACTTCATTTTACCATGGATTCATTTACAAAAAAAGGCACAATTCGATGTGGGATTTTTAAAAAGATTCAAACTAAAAGACGATGCTGTGTTGCAACATTACAGTCGGATACAATTTAGTCGATGCTGTATCAGACTGTAATGTTGCAACAAAAGTGTGAGTAACTGTTTTTATTACGTGATCACTATTGCTTCGTCTGTTATTACAGACCGTTTGAAATGAGTATTTAGGTGTTTTTACCCTAAATCACAGCAGCGTGAAGGATGTCCATCTGTGAAGGATGTAGCCTGTTAAACATACACAACTATTAGCCAATCATAGCAGTGGGCATTCACTTCTGAGTCTATAATGGGCCAAACCTATTCAAACAAAGCTTCTGATGAGTGGGTTAAAAACAGGAAAATTGGCTATTAATTAATTGATTTTTTTTTTTGTTTGTTGTTGTTGTTAGTTTGTTTTTAACCACATTTCTTTTTTGTATTTATTTTTTTATTTTATTTTATTTTATTTTATTTTATTTTATTTTATTTTATTTTATTTTATTTTATTATTTTATTTTATTTTATTTTATTTTATTTTATTTTATTATTTTATTTTATTTTATTTTATTTATTTTATTTATTACTTTTATTTTATTTTATTTTTTTCATGCTGCAAACTTCCAAAACATTGTTTAACTTAAAACTTGCTTGTTCAGATAAAAAAGTTTTGGTCAAAAATTATGGTCAAATTGGAAAAGGTTTGGACAAATACATGAGTGTGTAAGTAAAGTCAACTAATTTTGTTAGCATTTTTGGAATAATCTTGTTCAAGTTTCACAAAATAATTAATTGACTACTTCAGAATACTTTAAAACTTGAGTCTCTTGACTTGTATTCAAAACAAATTAAAAATGAGAATAAAACAGACATGGAGAACATAAAAAGTGTGTGCAATGGGAGTTTTCAAGTTTCTCCAAACTTGGTAGAATTCAATTTATTTTCTAGTATGTCGCACAGATCTCAGTGTGTACGTGTGTGTGTGTGTGTGTGTGTGTGTGTGTGTGTGTGTGTGTGTGTGTGTGTGTGTGTGTGTGTGTGTGTGTGTGAGGTGAAAGTTTACTTCTTCAGTAAAGATTCTCCAAATTGCGACTCTCTTTATATCATCAAGTATCCAGTGATGTCCCTCCATCTCGTCTGCTTTCCTCTCTCTCTCTCTCTCTCTGGGAGTGATACTGTGCGGGTAATTACTGTGTTCTCTAAACTTAAAATAACAAGCATGGCCTAATTACAGCTCACTCTTGATTACACCATCTTCACCAGGAGAATGAGGTGGGGGGAGAGACTGTTGAATCTATGACCTCTTATTATCTGTTTACGTCATAGTTAGTATATATATTTGGTAACACTTTAGAATAGCGAACACTTATTCACTATTAACTACGACTTTTCCCTCATTAAATTCCTAATTTGCTTTTTATTAATAGTAAGGTAGTTTATAATTTAGGTATTGGGTAGGATTAGGGATGTAGAATAAGGTCATGTAGAATAAGCCAATAATATGTGCTTACTTACTACTAATAAATGGCTAATATTCTAGTAGCATGCATGCTAATAACTAGCTTAGTAACTTTATCCCAATATGACCTTCCTTACTGTCAGTAGCACTGATTGTGAAATACTGTACAAAAATGACCTTAGTTGCCAAGTAATATATTAGAACTGGATTATCTCACAAAGTCTATCAAGAACATGGCCAGGTCATATTTCACCTCAAAATCAACTAAATAAATAAGAAAATAAGATAAGTTAAGTTAAGTTAATTTTGCATTGTGACATTATTTTTAAGATCATTAAGCACATTCTCTCCTCACAATATGAATGCAAAAAATGGTGCTATAATATTACATTAGTGTTTGCTGTCCTGGTTTATGCTGAATTAAATTTTATGTGTATATATATATATATATATATATATATATATATATATATATATATGTATATATATAGTCTATACTATCCTATATGTTCATTCACACTTTAGTTTGGGGACAAATTCTCACTATTAACTAACTATTAACTATAACTTTAATGAAAACTCTTAATTTGCTGCTTATTAATAGTTAATAGTTATTAAGATTAGGTATGAGGTGTATTAAGGGATCCAAAATACGGTCATGCAGTACGAGGCATTAATATGTGCTTTCTAAGTACTAATAAACAGTCAATATGCTTATAATATGCATGATAATAAGCAACTAGTTAATAGTGAGAACTGGTCCTTAAAATAAAAAGTAAACCCCAATACTGTACAAAAATCAGAATCCCATAGGAAAAATGTATTGCTCAGTGATTGCTTTTCCTAAGCTCAGGAGACTCAGGAGATGAGATTCTCATATATCTCTCATTTTAGTATCAACAGCATTTCAGATGTTTATCCTGAAATTCCTTAGGACAAATAGAAGTGGACACAAATGTGACATGAGAAATATTTGAGAACAAAAGAGTCAAAACTGAGAATGTGCTGCAAAAAAACATAGAATATCTCTTTATTGTGTCGCTGCAATCTCTATCAAGACTTCATTATTGGAATATTTGGTCACACTTAATATTAGGTGACCTTAACTATGTACTTACATCAAAAAACAAGTACAATGTACTTATTGTGTTCATATTGTATTGCAAAACACTTTTGCTGCTATTGCGGTGGGATACGGGTAAGGTTAGGGACAGGTTTGGTGGTCTGGGTAGGTTTAAGGGTGGGTTAAGGTGTGAGGGATGGGTCAACAGTGTAATTCTAAATGTAATTAACGAAATTAATTGCAGATGTAATTACATATAGGTATTTTTAAAATATATAAGTACAATGTAAAAACATGATTAATTAATATGATTAATTAAAATGTAAGTACATAGTAGTTAAGGCCACCTAATATAAAGTGGGACCGAATATTTTATTGCTCAGTGGTTGCTCTTGCTGAGACTTAGTTGTGATTCTCAGGTATTTCTCATTTTAGTCTCGACTGTGTCTCAGATGTTTCTCCTAAAAATCCTTACGAGAAATAAAAGTAAACACATCTGAGACATGAGAAAATTATGAAAGAAAGAAATCCAAAATGACAATGGGAGAGAAACGTGTGAGAAACATGGGAGATCTCTTTATTGTCTTGTAAGACTCCATAAAAATGTTTTATTGCTCAGAGGTTGCTTTTTATTTTTGATTGCAATGGGGTTTTTCACCTTTAATGGTCAGGACAGTAGGAGTAGAGACATGAATTAATTGGACAGGTGAGGATTGAACAGGAGCAGGAAAGTACCTTTAGCTGGGATTCAAACCCATGCTGTCTGAGGAGCAGAGGTGCCTTCACATCCATGTTCTGTCCTCAAGGCTATGGCTCTGACAGAGGCTTCGCTACACTCAGGATACTTAGGGGTGATTCTCTTATATGTCTCATTGAGATATCAGCTTTGTCTTAAGATGTCTTCAGTTTTATTTTAGGAGATATGTTAAACTTTTACTAATATTGTAAATACTAAAACTATCATTTAATAGCAGAATAATAAGGGATACTAGTTAAAATGTTTAATTTATCTTAATGCTGGGCAACGATTAATCGCAATTAATCGCATCCAAAATTTTACATAATATATGTATGCTGTGTATATTTATGATGTATATATAAAAACACAAACATACTGCATATATTTTGAAAATATGTACATGTACATATTTATATTCATATAATTTATATGAATATAAATATGTACATGTAAATATTTTCAAAATATATGCAGTATGACATGAATTAATTGGACAGGTGAGGATAATTAAATATATTTATATATAAATATATTCAATATATAAACATTATTTTTCTGAAATATATACATCCATATGTGTGTGTGTGTGTGTGTGTGTGTGTGTGTGTGTGTGTGAGTGTATATATATATATATACATATATAAAACAAATATACAAAGTACACACACATACGTCATGTACACAAAAACTTTTATTTTGGATGTGATTAATCATGATTAATCGTTGCTCAGCACTAAATTATCTTCAATTTCCAGCATTGTATATACACCACATTTTCCAAACACACGCTAGAAAGGACTTACAAGTGCAAGATGATTAGTATATGAGCAATACCTTTTTTTAACAAATGTAACCCTAGTGTACCAGTGTTTGTTTTTTTTTTTTTATTTGTTTAGCATTAAAATTTTGTCTTGTACAGACCATTTTTGCATGTATGTAAAAATAAAACAACAGTGCAATAAAACACTGTCTACATTAAACAACTTCAAATATGGCAATGCATGCATTGTCTTTGATTGAAATGGTGTGGATAAATGACATTGAAGCTAACCCAGAAGAAAAAAAATACAAAAGAGATCTCTTTAACATTTCAAATATTTTTCCTAAACAGAAATGAGTTTACCTTAAGATTGAATGGAAACTTTTGCTTGAGTCTCCTGCTTCACAAACTTGACTCCTGAGAACATCACACACTGTGCTTAGATATTCCTCCTTAGCTAGAAACTCTGGATCTCACATATTTGTCTCCTCAAACGTTTAGAAGAGATCTCAACAACATTAGACATGGTGCTTAGATATTTCTCCTAGTCTAAAGACTATGGTGGTCTCATATTTGTCTCCTTTAACACTTTAGAAGAGATATCAACAACATCACACACTGTACTCAGATATTCCTCCTACACTAAAGACTCTAGAGCTCTTACATTTGTCTTCTCTAAATTTCAGAAGTGATCTCAATAATTTTATAAAGTGTGCACCAAGTCAAATGCCTCAATATGAGCAGAAACATTTCTACCATATAATATGTAATAATAATCAAATTAGTCAATTCATAATCAAGACTGAGTCATAAGCCATTTATGTGCCTATCCGCAATGAAAGCTCCAGGGTTGCTTTTCTGTCAGGACCACTATCGGTCAAAATGATAGATACTTTTTGGTTTGGTTTGGTGGTATGGTTCTGTTCTGGGCAAAATCTCCCTGCCCATCCATGCAGCCTGTCATGAATGTGCAGGGAGAGCAGCAATAATAACAAGTATTACAAATGCACTTGAAATATAAGTATGTTTATAGTATATTTGTATTACTACAAACATACTCAAGTACATTTTAATACATTATACAAAAAAAAAAAAAAACATAATAAATGAAAAGAGACTGAAATGCTATGGCAGGGCTATTTTATCCATTTGTAGAATGTTTCAGTTATATCTGTATTACTAAAAAGTACAGAATTTTACATCAATGAATACATAAAAATGTAATTTTCTGAAGAAAAAAATACTGAAGAACAAAGTGCAGAAATGAATAGATGTGTGTGTGTGTGTGTGTGTGTGTGTGTGTGTGCAAAGACTGAAGATGATAAAGTTCAAGCAACAGAATAGGGAGAGATGGACGGGGATTTGGAGGTGGACGAGGAGATGGCGTAGGGATGGTGAGAGGCAAAAGTGCGGGATGATGGCAGGATGTGGCAAAGGGATGGTGATGGGAGGATGACGATGGTGCCCTGGCAGCTTAGATGGTGTTTGACACATTTACATTTACATTTACATTTAGCCATTTTGCAGACGCTTTTATCCAAAGCGACTTACAATTGGGGATACAAAAAGCGATTCATCTTGAGGAGGCAATCCGACAAACGAAGTGCTTGTAACACCAAGTCTCAGGCGTTGTTTAAATAAGTACAAGCTAGCAGGGGAAGGAATAAATAAGGAGAAAGTTTGTTTTTTTTTTTTTTTTTTTTTTATGTGTGGGCACATACCCAGAGCATCCCAGTGCTGACAACACGGCAGAGTCGAGGGAGGGAGGAGTCAAGATGTAGATGGTGTGGCTGTCGACATCTGGGGGCCTACTGAACGGAGCTGAGAGTCGTCCTGGCATACAAAATTTTGCACACGTGCCTTGCAGCTTTACAAAAAAAAAAAAAAAAAAAAAAATTAAATAACAGATTTTTACATGAATGACTGAAAGGAAGCACAAATTAGCCACCTGGAATGGACACATTGCTAACATTTTTCTTCCAAGATTGACCGAATCACCCTCCATTAGGCCTGATTCAAAAATCTCTATAGCAGAGGTGATAAAACATTAAAATATAATTAATATTCCTTTGCTTGTCTCTGCACTCAGATTTAAGTAAGTTTAAGTAAACACTTTTTTTTTTCATTGAATTCAATAATGAAATGCCTTTAACTGAAAATTGAGTGTTTAATCTTGTAATTTTACATTATCGACACACTATTTTCCTATTTTGATATTGGAAAGTTGCTTTGACACAACATGTCTTGACTTTTAAGCATTTCAGATATGATGTTGAAATCCTTGTGGGAATTTCAGTAGTAGTTTATTGCAATTAACAAATCATGTAACAGCCTAATCAACCAAAGTAGCATAACCTTATAAGTAAAACTGAACAACATATTAAACAACATATTTTAAGTATTGCAATGCAATGCTTAATAATAGTTGACAAACATTTGTACATTGTAACCCTAACCCTAACCCTAACTTTTCCAAATATTAAAATAAATTATAAATACATAAATATTTTAAATAAATTCCAGTAGGCCTACACATGGTTATAAAGTACATTAAAAACCCACTAAAATTGTAATCATTTTATGTTCTTGCACAAAGTACACAAAACATATTCTTTAAGTAAGGGTAACATTATGCTTGTGTTTAGTATATTGCTTAAAAATGCAACTAAGAATATTTTTATTAACATAGTATTTTTAGGAATATATAAAAAGTATGCTTGTGTTTAGAATATTTCTTAGAAGTATAACTAAGCATGTATTTAATACAAAAGTACTTCTAGTATACTTTTTTTAATACATTTTTTTAAATATATTGAAATGCAATTCAATATATTTTTAATGCACTTCAAATAAGCATGTTGGGAACACAAATGTATTATAAACATACTACTTGAATTTCAAGTATATTTTTAATACATTTAATACTACATCTCTGAGTATAGTGTGTGATGTTGTTGAGATCTCTTCTAAAGCTCTAAAGGAGACACATGTGAGACTACCAGAGTCTTAAGCTAAGGAGAAATATCTGAGCACAGTGTGTGATGTTGCTGAGATCTCTTTTAAAGCTTTAAAGGAGACCATTGTGAGAGTGTTGTGTTTTTGTCTCAGGAGACAAGTTTGAGAAACTTCAAACTTCAAAATCTCCATTCGATCTTAAAGTAACCTCATTTCTGTCTAGGTGAAATATTTGAGATGTTCTTTCCTATGGGATGTTTGTAATCAATCCTTAGTCATTTAAGCAAAAATGTTCAAAACAATTGTAATAATATTAGTGTGTACAGATTCCAGTACATGACAATTAATGGAAATAATTGTGCTGAAGTACTGGAATTTGTCATGGCATAATACTGGCAGAAATGTGGAACTGCATAGAAATTTCGTACCTTTTCCCCACATGCACTTCCTCTCATCTGTGATGTAACATGAAAGCACATAAAACAAACTGAAATTGAGCAGACAGTGGTAACATGACTGTGATTTCCATTAATTTTGTTGCTAATAATCTACATCAGCAGGTTTCTACCGGGAAAGAGCTGAGTCACTGTGCGCGTGCCGAAAAAAAAAAAGAAAAAAAAAAAAAAAAAGCCAGCTATGATGGAAAAGTCATCACATTAGCTTAGTTCTTTGTCATAACATCTTTGCAGAACTAGTTATGCAGCAATCTTAGCAATGAAGTCATTTAATCAGAGCTCCTAACTAATCTACCTCATGACAGTCGTGTTCTAACCAACTGATAAATAAATGAAAAACCGGAGCACTATTCTGCTGAGAAAACCAACATTGAAAGCAGGCACAAATTAAGAGTCATTAACGGACTGAAATACTTGCATGCACTGAAATACGTTGTTTTCTGAAAACAAAGGCATACCCAGGCCTACAGTAAAGTATAGACATATAAAATGAATTGAATAGCAGCTGAGATTTGATAGTGTTCCTATTGAGATCTAGCATTTTGATCGCATATTTGGTATGTTGAAAAATCTGGGCATAGTTTGAGACATGGTTTTTGATGTCTTTAAAAAAATCTGAAATGCATTTATTTATTTAGTATTATTATTTTTTTTTCAATTTATATTTATTTTAGTTGTTTTTAGATCAGCCAATTTCACCAAAAGGAGAACTATCCCCTAGTCAGGCAAAAGCCATATTGGTAATGCTATTGGTAATCTTTACTTACACTATACTATCAGCTTCATCTCCAACACAATCCTGTCTCAAGGGTCTATGACTATAATCGTTGTCTTCATGGCTAGTATACTCAATGCAGTGACTCAATGTTTTATATTCTTGTCTCAATGATCATCAAAATAAAAGATGATTTTGTGCATTGATGGTCCAGTGAACATCTATACACAGAGATGCACAAAAAACCAATGTATCAAACACTTATGACTTAAATGCATACGTGAGAGTCTGCTAAGTATCTTAATTTTTTAGCAATATTCCACTTAATTATAAACACTCAATTTTTGGCTGTATTATCGACTTGATTGCACAAATACTACTGGAAGAAAACTGAACTGAGCTGGACGATGGAATCAACGATGAACTGCCTTTAACTGGAAAATTGACTGTTTGCTAATGCCTTTTTTTTAGAGCTGCTTTACAGCAGAATTGAATTTTGTTTGCAAAATATACACATTATTTTCCTGTTTAACACTGAAAAGCTGCTCCGACACAATCTGTATTGTATAAATCATAAATAAAGGTGACTTGAATTGCTAGGAGCTGTCTCTATCTACACACTCTTACCAATCTTTGTGTTACTTGGTTCCCTCCTTACCTTCTTCTCATCTGTTTATAGCCGCTTCCCTTTTTTTCAGCTGACTCACATGGACATGGAAGAAATGGTTACCAAAAGTTATGAAATCCTGAGACTCGTTCATTGTTTCTGTGGAAAAAGAGCTCGGCAGTTTCGTGTTCTCACAGACTGCAGTTTTGTCACGACTCGGGGTGAGAGTGTTTGAGTGTTTCTCCATCTCAAACAGTGGAAAGAGTGACGATGCAGAAATGGCAGATGGAGAATGGGTTTAGAGCAGAGGGTCATGACAGTGACCGCAAAGCATGACACAGAGGAACAAACGTTTGATTTGAAAGGCTAGAGGGTCATATTGGTAAATCTCAATCTCTGTGCACATTTAGAGATTTACATTAGTTTGCTTGCAGTTAAGAAGTCCTAGACAATGTGTGTGTGGTGTCTGGTAGGAATACAGCTAAACGGGCAGGTATCCATACCCCTGCAGACAGTGTAAGGTTATGCCCATGGAAAGTGCCTTTGCTGCCGAGCATGTGAGGGCACCAGTGATGGAATAGCAGATTTTTGGAGAGCTTGTTGGAGAGATTAAATTAAGAGAAAAAGATCAAATAATTGCCAGTCAAAGCAAAATCTGATGTATCAGATGTATTTTAAATTGTTACAGTTTAATAGTGTTCTCAAGTATTGTATAAACTTTGTCTCAGAAGTTTTTTTTTTTCTCTTAATTCTCTGGAAAACTAAGCCAATGAGACTGAATTGAGACAATTATTGACTTATAGTAAGAGTATAGATCTTTAAAAAAGAATGCAAATGGAAGCTCAAATAACTCACTCTTAAAACAATTTGATGTAAAATATTTGATTTTATTATGAAATATTTCACTTTTTATTGCAGACTTTGATATCTCAATGAATATGAATACAGTTTGAGACAGTTTGAAACCTCAGTAACACTTTATTTTAGGGTCTCTTAAATAGTTTCTTATTAGCATGCATATTACTACAATATTAGCCATTTATTAATACTAATTAAGCACATATTAATGCCTTATTCTACATGACCTTATTCTACATCCCTAATCCTACCCAATACCTAAACTTAACAACTACCGCACTAACTATTAACAAGCAGCAAATTAGGACTTTACTGAGGGAAAAGTCGTAGTTAATAGTGCATAAGTGTTCCCTATTCTAAAGTGTTACCGAAATCTCTTCTAAAACTCTAAACAAGACATATGTGAACATCAGTGGAGATTTGATTTGGGATGATAGAGACACAAAGATCTCGCAGTTGGGCAATTTTCCCTAAACAAATTAGGGTGCCTAGTACAAGCTATATATCACTGCATTCTGATTTCTGAAAATACAACTGAACCCACTTCTCTGAAATGTTTATTGGCCATGCAACAAGGATGCCATACGTTGGGATGACAAAAAGTTCTGTAATTATCAAGTGACTGTGGAATTTTGCATAGTCGAGCAACTGTCTTCATCTGTCTATAAATTACACTATGCGTAATCCAATATTTGAAGGATTCGATACACATCGGCACAAGATCACAATGGCAAGGCAACTGTAGTCAGATTAATGTGTTTACATGCTGCACAAATCAAGGTACAATGACAGGTTTGTCAGAATTATTATATTATTTTATTTATTTATTTTTAATAATAACAGATTTATCCCCTGTCTCCTTTAAATATGCCCCTAGTAACTTGCAAGTGAGATGACTGGAGTCTTTTTCAGGAGAACAATGCTTAAGCAGGAACTTGAGCAAAGGTCTCAATTTGTTCTACAATTAATCTCATTGCTGTCAGGGACAAACCATTGAGATTTTCCCAACATGGTTATATTAGGGCAGTGGACATTTCAAGACAATAAAAATGCACACAGTGCAAGGACAGGACTGGTATTGTACTGATCAGAGGCACATGATAAATATAAGGCAGACCAGAGCTGGTTGTAACTAGATTGAGTAGATGACTTTATTCCATGGAAACCATAACGTACTGTCCTGTAAATACAGAATGCACACATACTCACCCTTGAGCACACACCACTCACATGAGCGACCAAACCCGCTGCACAGAGGAAGAGGCAGGAAGTTCCTTCTTTCACTTCCAGTCATGCTGCATGTATGTATCCATCTGCAGGGTGGAGTTATGGAGCGGTGTCGACTGTGGTCAGAACAGGATATCAGCCGCCGTCTGCGTGTAGACGGAGGAAGAAAATCGAGAAGGGAGGAGGAGAAGGAGAACGAGATTGGGGAATCAGTGGTTTGACGGCAACAGATTGTACTGAGTCAAAGTATTAAGGGCAGTTGCTGTAAATTTAAAAACAGACCCAGCTAAATTATATTGCTTGTTTGAGCTTGGCAAAGGGCAAAAATCAAAGTTCCAAAACAATCCATTTAACAAATGGAATGTTCCATTTAACAATTTTTTTGCTTTTTCCAGTTCAATTCCATTTGTAGAGATTCAAATTTTTAGACCAGTAAGACCACCAGTTAACCTCACAATACCCCCTCCCCCTACACAAACACACACACACACTCACACACTCTTACACTCCTTTTTCAAGAGTAATGTGTAAGTGAGGAAATGACACAATCAATGATATCAGATGACTGTTTCAATTACATCAACTGCTGGTCATATGGACTGGCTGCTCTGGACTAAACTGGCTGCATCCTAAAAAAATAATGTGGCATTTAATGATTTTGCCTGGTGCGGCAAAATTTAGCTCACAGGACAAATGTGCCTACTTTGAAAAATGGTCAACACGTGCATGTGAATGTTAAAGGGTATATATGCACGAAACAGATTGTGTCTATCTATGTGTGCGTGTTGTATTGCAGTGGGCAGCTTGTGGTGGAACAGAAGGTCTCTGCATGATGGGCAGTGTGGGCGGACTTCGGGATTCACCGTGAAAAACAACAACGAGCCAAGGACACTTCCCAAGCAGGGGTTCAGAGATGTGTGAGTGTGTGTGAGAGAGAATGCATGTGGAAGTTTTTACATATTGTTTGTCAAAGTACATTCTATTCAGTCGCAAACAATTGTTCTCCTCACTATCATCCCTCTGTATCATCTCTCAAATGCTCTGGGTGGGTGCCAGCTGAAGTGGGCACAATGGTGCATTGTGTTATGGCTTGTGGTGCCCTGTGCTGGCATTAACCTGCTTTCTGCCCCATGCACACAACAGTGCTTGAAAGTCACATTTGGACGGGATTTTGATAGTAGTTGATTTTGTTCAGTTTCACTGAGTGCAAATGAATCCCTTCATATGCTTTTAACACACATCCTCAGCCTTAAAACTCTTTGATATGTTTGGCTTCAGAACAGTATTTCTCATCTTTCTGTATGTACATCCCCTTTACACACTCTGAGACAGAGGACGGTTTGTTTAATGTAGCGAGTTCGGTGGCTGTAGTTCCGGGACTAGTAGCAGCGATTTGTTTTCAAAACGCTGATGAGCTCCAGATGTTTGGACCTGCTTCTGTTCAGGAGTCCAGAGGGCAAACAATTCACTTGGAGTACAGAGCTCAAAACAAATCTGTCTCGAGAGTGGTGTGAGGTCACTTTGACGGTTTGAGAAAGATGGGCTGCAGTCTTGGAAGCCATTCGATGGTTAAGTGTGGATATAGAGTTCAAGCGAGGAAGAGCTATTGATTTCCAAGATCCTAGTAGGGTGCTCTTCGTGGCCCCTTTCTGAGTATTTTTCCACTCCAAAGCACTGTGTTTATGCTTGTATGGGTAGATGAATGCATGTGTGCTTGTTTTATGGGCATTTATGCAGGCATGCATGTGTGAAGAACCCTCTGCCGCATGCCCACAACCTCAATATGGTATTTGCTTGCTCACCTATCCTGCCAACTTCATGTTGTCATTGTTTGGAACGGGGCAGCACTCCTTCCTTACACCTTATTTCTGGGCCAATTCGGACTAGGCCTGGCAATGCCAGCCAGAACTGATCTCACTGCAACATGCTGGGATGAGATCACCTACACCCATGCCTCTATATAGGACAAGTGGTTTGGAAAATGGATGGATGGAGATCACCTATATTCTAATTTGGTCACCTCAACTCAAAATATTGAGACATTGGGTCTAGATGTGTCAACCCACCCTTAGAAGATGCAAATGGTTATCTACTGGATAGGAAAGATACAAAAGATACAGAAAGATACAGCCCTGTCAATTACAGAGGCACTTCCATTGAAATAGCCTTACTAGTAGTTCTCAACCCTGTATTGCAGGGTTTAGCTCCAATCCATTTAAACGCACCTGAAACAGTTAATCAAGGGCTTCAGGAGGCAGGTTGAAGCTAAACTCTGCAGGTGCAGGACCAGGGGTCTCATTTATAACAAAACATGCCCTGAAAGAGGTGTACGCCACTTCCTACGCAAAAGGTGGGATTTATAAAAACTAACTAGACGGGAAAATTTGTGCACCTACACACAAACTCTGACCCATGCGTACAAACTCTTTTTCCAGGAGTGAGAAAATTAATGAAGTAAACAACTATCTTAAACTCTGTTGTCATGTCGATTTATACATTTACATTAAATATTCCACTCTCATAATGTAAATAAGCACTGAAATTACATAAAGTCATTATGCAGAAGTTGAACAAAATTTAGGCTATATGAATTTCGACATATTTGTAGTGGATGCGCTTGATTACTTTTCCTGTGGCATGCTATGTTTTAATGACAGTGAGGAGTGCTATATGTGCACACTATTTATCTTTAAACTGCAGATCTCATGTTATGAGAAAATATTTTTAGCGAGAATAATGATCAATGATGCGTACTTACTTCAATATTATGGCGGACACTGCTGGATACTCGGTGGTCAAACGGTCCATTATCCGATTTGAATAGGTCCGATGATAATAACTTACTGTACAACCGCAGCTGCACAGAGGTGTTAATGTCATGTGAAGGCATCTCCACAACATTATGAAAAATACCACTGTATTTGAAGGATACAACTGGAAGTAAACGGTAAGATTTGCAAGTTTTTTTTTTTGTTTTTTTTTTTTGTTTTTTTTTTTTTAATACGTCAGTGACGCACAATTGTACAATTGTATTTACACTGCTATACATATAGGCCTATCTGTTTCCACTAAAATAGCCAGTGTAAAAGAATGAGATCAACTTTATTCTTTATAATGTTAAAACTTTATTTTAAAATATTTATTTAATAACTAATTTAAACAGTTTTTTTTTTTTGATGAATATTTTGATATATTTATTCTAAAACATAACAAGGATATTGGATGACTTTTAGCAATATGGCATTTATAGTCCGTATCTCATATTTCCTTAATGTCCTGTACCCTTGACAGTGTTAAACACGGTGTCACGTGGATGGGAATATGCATTGAAATGATATGCAGATGAGGTTATGCATAGTAAAACTAGGCGTGTGTGTACTCCATATGTGACTCTGGACCACAAAACCAGTCATAAGTGTCAATTTTTTCAAAATTGAGATTTATACATTTATACATCACCTGAAAGCTGGATAAATAAGCTTTCCATTGATGTATGGTTTGTTATGATATGATTTGAAAATCTGGAATCTGAGGGTGCAAAAAAATCTAAATATGGAGAAAATCGCTTTTGAAGTTGGCCAAATGAAGTTCTTAGCAATGCATATTACTAATCAAAAATTAAGTTTTGACATATTTACGGTAAGAAATTTACAAAATATCTTCATGGAACATGATCTTTACTCAAAATCCTAATGATTTTTGGCATAAAAGAAAAATGGATAATTTTGACCCATACAATGTATTTTTGGCTATTGCTACAAATATACCCCGGCGACTTAAGACTGGTTTTGTGGTCCAGGGTCACATATATGATGTTTTCTGGGAGGAGACAGGGAGGAGATGCACGTACGCACAATCTTCCCCTGACTGGGGGCATGCTATGTTTTAATGACAGCAAGGAATGCTATATGTGCACACTATACTGTATATCTTTAAACTGCAGATCTCATGTTATGAGAAAATATTTTTAGCGAGAACAATGATCAATGATGCGCACTTACTTCGATATTATGGCGGACACTGCTGGATACTGCTGGATATAAAGGGATTTTTGCGCAGGTTCCAGTGCACGCATGGTTTTATAAATCTGAAAGTTTTGTGTGTATCCAAAATCTAGCTTTTGTGCCTACGTACACATTTAGGATGGAATCTACGGAGAGTTTTATAAATGAGACCCCACTGATCCTGATCCCGTCCATTGTCACAGAAAAGAAAGAAAGAAAGAAAGAAAGAAAGAAAGAAAGAAAGAAAGAAAGAAAGAAAGAAAGAAAGAAAGAAAGAAAGAAAGAAAGAAAGAAAGAAAGAAAGAAAGAAAGAAAGAAAGAAAGAAAGAAAGAAAACATGGGGTCCACTGTATAGGTTATCACATGGAACAAAATGATTCCCAATCAGTTAACATATTAACATGTAACATGTAAAATACATGTTCACGTCGTTTCCATGACTTCATCCAAACCTTTTTTTTTATTTTATTTCCACAAGTTTTCTGTATGAAGCAGTCCAAACACTATTTTTGTCCACCATTTCTATACTCTGAAGTCACGTTTGACCGCAAAAGATTTTGCATGATTTCCCGTGTTCACAAATCTTTTAGTGTGGGCTAGCCTTATCTTGCTGAAAAATACATGTGTGGATTGGATGATAATGATACCTCACCAGCACCAGAACCTGACCAATGGTGGAGAAACGCTTTTAGATCCTAAGAACATAGAAGCAGGATAAAATCTTTTAAAAGTTCACATCATAGAGAGCATGTGACAAGTCTCCACATTTTCTGGATGAGTTTCAAATTGGAGGCTGTGGTTTGACTATGTTGATCCCAGTGTTTGTCCTGAAGGTCTAAACTCACACTAGTGCTTACAAAGAATGCAGCCAAAGCCAAATAAAGACATGTCATCGTGAGACAAATTGACACAATCACCAAAATAAAGCACAGAGATGGTAAGATATAAGAGGTTACTCATGGGTGGGTCTTCTAGTTAGCCCCTATGGATTACAAAATATTTATTGATATATAGCAGAGGTTTTCAACCCTGCTCCTGTCCTGCAGAGTTCAGCTCCAACCCCATTCAACCCCACCTAAGCCTACTAATAAAAGTCTTCAGGTTTACTTGGTAATTACAGGCAAGTGTGTTGGAGCAGGACTGAAACTGAAGTCTGCAGGACGGTAGATTTCCAGACGCAGGGCTGGAGACCCCTGGTATACAGACTTGAAACCCCTTCAGCTATTTTAGCTGTTGCTCCTGGCTTTTCTCTTTCTGATTTTTTTTTTTCCCCCACAGTTTTTGAGGTATTTCTTGTAGGTAAGGAGCAAGGGTCCTGGACATGTAATACGCATATGCATGACCTTACTGTCTTCACAAAGTTTGTGTAGTTAACATGGACATGATAATGGTATCATTTTTTTAAAAAAAAAATTGCACTTTGAAGCCCGGTTTCAAAAATCTGCATTTCCAGGCCTTGAAAACACAGTTGTTGTATAGCCAAAGTGCATACTTTTTTATTATTTATTTACAGTGACTTTAGACTTTAAAGGAACACTCCACTTTTTTTTGGAAATAGGCTCATTCTCCAACTCCCCCAGAGTTAATAAGTTGAGTTTTACCGTTTTTGAATCCATTCAGCCGATCTCCGGGTCTGGCGATAGCACTTTTAGCATAGCTTAGCATAGATCATTGAATCCTATTAGACCAGTAGTATCGCGTTCAAAAACGATCAAAGAGTTTCGATATTTGTCCTATTTAAAACTTGACTCTTCTGTAGTTATATCGTGTACTAAGATCGGCAGAAAATGAAAAGTTGCGATTTTCTAGGCTGATATGATTAGGAACTATACTCTCATTCCGTTGTAATAATCAAGGAACTTTGCTGCCGTAACATGGCCGCAGCAGGCGCAGTGATATTACGCAGCGCCTGAAAGTAGTTCCCGGTAGCTGGAGTTGGAGAATGAGCCTATTTCCAAAAAAGTGGAGTGTTCCTTTAAGGAACTGGTACTAAAATTGTAATGGGGAATTGTGTAGAACTACAAATCATTCTTTTATACTTATGAGTTTGGAAGTCATAATTACAACTTGATGTGGTTTTATCTTATTTATTTATTATTATTTTTATTTTATTATATTCACATTCAAATGAAGACATGAATCTATTTAGCACTATTGCAACAAAAGGAACAGAGAATGTTCATTAGTTGTTGTATTTCATATGCATTTTTCAGTCTGTAACCTAATTTATTTTATTTATTTTTTCCTAGCAGTTACAACGTAGTTACTGTTAATTATCTATATGAATAGTCCATATATACAGTAGCTTTTTCCATCATTTAGTCAATTCCCTGCATTGAAAGTAAATCATATTGCGTCATGCGCACTCAATGCAATAATTCCGACATGGCTTGCATTACACTCAACAATGTTTTTAAAGGGGTTAAGCATTGTCAGGAGTTGAAGCAGCATAGATTCTGGACTGGATTTATCCCAAGATGGGATAACAATCTTTTTTTTTTTTTTTTTTTTTCTTGGCTTACAATGCCTGCCAATCTTTTTTTTCTTCTTTGACTGAGCCCTAATTTCTTTGAGAGGAATTGAAGTGTGCAGATTGGGATGTTGGTGTATGATTAGACATCACAGAGGCAGTCATTTGCTCTCAAAATGTGAGGAGTACGCATCTGTTGAGGTTGGCGGTTACTCATTAAAACAAACATGGTGTAATTAAAGAATAACACAGAGGAGCAAGTGTAGGGGAAGATTATGTAGAACTGAGGAAGTTAGCCGCATCATCCTTTTTTGCATCTCCACGGGGGGAGTTTGGCTTTAGAGCCAACTGAAGAAACAAGAGCAGGTTTCTTGTTGACCGCTTAAGGCCTATTAGGATGTGGGGCTCCTACGACACTTCCCTTGTGCTCTGAACTTTTGATGCACGCTTTGCTGAGGATATCCTGGATATGCTGGAATGCCTGAGGAGGATGAAAGAGGGAAATAAAGCACACTTAAATGTCACACATAAAATAATGGCTGCTAATGGTCAGCTGTCTACATAACTGAAATGTAACCTCGTATTTTAGATGCTATTCATGGGTAACAACTTTGTTAGCAGCTGTGCATGTGCACTATGCAAATACTGATGTCAAGACATGACCTGCATGAGATACTAATGCTCGTAGTTAATTCATTGATGACAGACACTAGTATATAGCTATGCTAACTTTTAGATGTTCAAATAGGAACTGAAAATATGTACAAAACTGGCGCCAATATGATGTTTTGGTCACACTTAATTTTAAGGTCACAATATTGCTATTAACAAAGCATTAACTATGACTTTTGCCTCAATAAACTCCTAATTTGCTGCTTATTATTAGTTAGTAAGGTAGTGGTTAAGTATAGGTATTGGGTAGGATTAGGGATGTAGAATACGGTCATGTAAAATATGTGCTTTATAAGTACTCATAAACAGCCAATATGTTAATAATAGGCATGCAAATAGTTAATGCTGAGAATTAGTCCCTATGCTAAATTGTTACCATATATTCTTGTTTTTTGTTTGTTTTTTTTTGTTTTTTTGCATGTGAAGTATATGTAGGCTATACAGTATACTGCTGTTTACAACAATATGTTGTTTAAAAAAAAAAAAAAAAAAAGGTATTGCATTTTCTGAGAATCAAAGCCATGATTGTTTACTAAGACCTACTCTGTTTGGTAACATCTTGTTAACATAATTATGTTGTCTATCAACTTGGAGCACACCTTTGATGCTAAAAGTTAATTTAAATGAAAAATAGCAAATTTAAAACTAATATCAGTACAGTGATTCATTCAACACATTAAAAACTTCTGCTTGATGTGTGTGTGCCATGTTATGGGCCTACAAGTAACTGTGAAAACCACATATGTTATTGCCTGTCGAGGCAGTGGAACTATGAGCCAGCAGCTGAGAACTCTGCGTTTTACATTACTGACCACACTTATTCATTAAACACTTCAGCTGTGCGCGAAGCTACGCCTTGACTGCATTTGTTCAATTCTTCTTAGCATGAATTACATGATGATGGAATTATTTCAAACCTGTTAGACTCTAATGAAATACTTTCGCTTTTTCTGTGTAGCTGGTTTCTGTCTGTTGGTTATCGTTTTCCCCCCTTATGGTGTTGTTTTGCTAAGTGCTTGCTGAATGCTTCCCTGGAGAGTCTTTAGGGTATTTGTTGTGCCTGTGGAGTATTTACTCAGAGATTGTGTGTGTACACGCTCGGTTGTGTAACCGCACACCCTCTACAGCTGTCAGATACTTGCAACGTTAGCCTGCAGAACTGAGGGAAAATCACCTCTCTTAAATACCATCGAGATGTTGAGTCAATGTGGTGCAATAACATACCGTGAGTTCCCTAAACAGCCTCGATTTCTCGACGGCTCACTTTCTCTGTTTCCCTTCAGGGGTGATTGTCTGTTTGAATGACTGTTGTCTACAGTGGCATGCACAGAGTGTTTGTAGACTCTATGTAGACTCAGTGGAAATGTGCTGTGAGGTTTTAGGCTGGTAACATGTTTTGAGAGCAGGTCTCTCAAGGAAAATATAGTCCACTTCAGGAAACACTTCAGATATGGCTTAAAGCCACTCAAAGAGGCCCTAATCGTCCCTCGAGGGAGCACACATGTCCATCATAATGTAACTTTGACACTGTTTCACACCCTCATGTCAACACAACTGGAGGTATTTTGGTAATTTAAAACTAACAGATAGTTAGTGCTGAGGAACTCTACAAGCTACATAGAATTGGAAACATTTCTGGGTAGAAATTGCTATTGCATTTCACAAACAATTACAAAGTAACACATTGAATTAAACTAAATTCTGAAGAAGAAAAACTGAAATTGTATTTGTAAAACACACTTCAACAGTATAGTTTCATTTACTATGAAAAATATATATATTTTTCACATTGTAGTTTATGACACTGAATCTGCTAGCTAAAGCTACACGTAAATAGTAGCTAACTACATTGAAACTATTTGAGAGAGCAATGTTGTTTGACATATGCTGCATGTCTTTTGCTCGAACAGGTACATTAAATTCACATTAGTTTACATTAAATTCAACTACTAACAAGCAAACACTCTCATTTATAAAACTTGGTCAAAACAGTGATGAATAGCAGTATATTTTTAAATATTTTGTGACAATAAGACACAAATATGGTACACAAAACTCTTATTTGAACCAGTTTCATGCACATGCCCAAATGAAATTGCACTAATGAACTGACATCCTCTATCCCTAAAACTTTAAGCACAATATGATGTGATATCAAAATCAGAAATGCAGCATTTTGTCACTGCTAAAATACTAGCTGTAATATACTTTAATAATTAAGTTAATAGTGTTGCTGATTTGAGTAAGTTACTCCCTATGGCTGCAGCTACTCTCAATATAACAGCATTTTCCAATGTAACGTAATTATTCAAGGACTTACAGTTTTAAGTGAGATGGATGCATGTGTTTCTGATAGGTTGTCAGGACATATGGCCATGTTTATGTGTTCTGTTTGTCATTTCTAAGCTTGTAAAGCACTGAAGTTTAAATTAAATATGGACCACCACATGGAGAAAATGGAAATCTGGTAACAGAGCAGGCCTCCGATTGGCTCGCAACCAAAGAGGAACTGTGTGTATCTGTCGCAGGTGGGCCTGTGCTGTTGTACATTTTTACTGTGGTGGTTTACCCCAGTCGAACCTCTGGCTGGCAGCAATTGCTAACAGATGGCATGCATGCGAGTACTCTAAATACTCAAGGAATAATCCACCGTGTAAGGGTAATTTACTCTGACTAACATTCTACAGTGATCATCCACATACAAACTAATATGGTACACAGGGACTTATTTCTTTATGACGCATTGAAAATGAAAGAATAAATCTTAAGTGATTGAGTGAATAGACTTTGGTTTACCTCAAAGTACTCATGTGTGGCGTCGGCTCCTTTCCTGACTGAGGTAGAGGAATTCTTCAGGAAAGCAGCTCTGCAGGCTGGATCAGCCTCAAACCGCCTTCATTACGCAGTCTAGACGAGACCTCCAGGAACCCCACTGACAGGCTCCTTCCATCCCAACCCTCACCCCACCTACCTATCCCACTACATCTCCCTCCAATTGCATCTCACCCCAGTGGGTCAGAAGCCTGAAGACCACAGCCATTTGTCCCCCAAAAATAGAATTTCTAATATTGGGAAGCAAAGTGAATTTAAGATGACGAGCAGATTATATCATTGCATGTTAAATGTTGCCCCATGATGCCCCGCTGGTACATTTGTGGCACATACTGGATCTTTTCCAAACCCCAGTGAGCTGCCTATGTAGGCAGTATTTTATGGCATTTTTGGTGCGCTCCCAGCATGAAAGCTGTTCCAAAAGGTAAGCAGCATGATAAGATAATTTCTTTTTGCCAACACTTAGCAGCCTCACATGTTGTGGAAAAAGCAATCAAAAATGCATGTTGATGAGTTCAGCAAAGAAATCTATCAGACAGTGGATGAAATGGGAAATGTTGATAAAACTAAAAAAAAAAAAAAATCAGTACTAAAAAGTGTTTATAAAGTATGGACTAATTGAAATTTATTCTATTTAACAAAGTATTTCTTACCTTGTATCCAAATATGCATACTTCCATTCTATATAGTAGGCAAAAAAAAACAAATGTAAAATGAATCTCTGTAATTCATAAAACATTAGGTGGAAAGCACCCATATGACCTACCGATGAGATTCTGAAGTGCACATTCGATGTTCACTTTAGCGTCCCATGAGTCACATGACAGTGGCGACATGGCGGATGTAGTATGTCCGGATTTCATTTACACTATACAGAACAAACCTTTATAACAGTTGCTAAGTTTGTATCTTATGAAATGCTGTACAGACAGTCCCTTACAAAAATTAACCAGGATTTTGTTTATAGTAAAAATGTATAGTAAAAAAAAAAAACTTTTTTTTTTTTTTTTTGGCATATTGATTACTATTTGTATAACCACAGCATTACTACAAATGCCACGGTTAAACTATGGTTAGTGTAGCAAAACCATTTTTTTAATTTATTTATTTATTTGTTTTTATGTGTAGTAAAAACATGGTTAATTTTCGTAAGTGGTATGCAAATTAGAATATTGCATCATCAGCATAGCGATATGCTAATACCTAACTACTGAAATCAGCTGAGGCTGCACTCGAAATTATTGAAGGCAAAAAAAACAAAAACAGTATGCAACAAAAAAAGTATGTTCGAATTCACAAAATAGAAGGCAGAAAGTACCCAGACGACCTAATGCGGTACTTTCGGTGAGATTCTGAAGTATGCATACGGTGGACACTTTACTGTCCCATGAGGCCGAGGGAGAGGATTTAAGAATGGCAGTGACGCGACACAACTGAAGCTGGTTGATCATGTGACAATGACAGCATGGTGAATCCAGATCACATTCATACTATGTAGAATGTTCTCCTTTTGCAGTAGAAAATACTTATTTGAAAAAGTACCTGCTCAAGAGAGTGTGTGATTTTGCATGCAGCCTGGGTCTTCCACTCTGTACGATACATATATGAAGAAAGTTTCAAAATAATTCAATTTAGATTTGAATTTCAAATCTAGATTTCAACTGGAATTCAAAATGAATTGGATACTTGTTCTTTTATCTCTAAAATCATATTGCCTCCTTTAGTAAGTTATATGTATTTAGCTACTTTCAAACATTAGCTTGACTGTAGTTTAACTGCTTCAAATTATTCAAAGTAACCCCCAAAATTGATATGTGATTAAAGAAAACAGACTATGAATGTGCAGTGTCAGAAACCAATAAATAATGTGTTTAGCAACCATATGCACATGTTGTGTATAACTTTAATATTATTAAATCAAATTACACAAACCTGCGTCTAGGGAACCTGGTTTCTATTTTGGATACACCTTTACAAGCATTAGCTGAGGCATGATAGTCATAGTTTCTGTCTAATTATGAAACCACCAAAACTCTACCCATTCGCCACACACATCGCTTTCCATTCTGACTACTAGTGTCTGTGTGTTTCCATAATGCTACATGTGCACATATATAAGAAAGTGTCTTTCCACAGTTTCGTGGAAAGATATCTCGATGAACCCACACCAAAATATCTTGTGGAGACATTATGGACTGGAGGGGTGAAGAGGTGCATTAAAAAAGAGAAACAGAGACGTGTGCGAGAGAGAGTGTGTGTGTGTGTAATTTGACAATGAATTCCAGTGTGATAACAAGTAACAGCTGCCGGCGTCTCAGTGGCCCTGCTCTCTATGAGTGTGTGTGCGTGTGTGCGGTTGAAGCTGTGGAGAAACCTTAAACACACATAATGTACCGAGTGTAGAATGTAGATACGGGCCTGCAATTTGACCCATTATCCAAAACCCGAACCCTGCAAATGTAAAGTAGCCCTCCCTTTAAAGTCAACATGCTGCAAAAGACCGTAAAATGAAAATTATTCAAATGAAGGTTTGGCCAAATTGAATTAATTCAGTGCTTTGATATCAAATGTCTGTTTATAAAAGCAAGAAGTGAAGTAGTGCTTTTTCTGCTGTTTTTTGGACAATTATTGCCTTATTTATGGGCTAGTACAGAATCTTGACACTTGAACCCGTGTCTCTATTAGCTGAAGCCTCTTAAGCAACATGCATGTGCACTACGTGGGTCAAACAACAGAGGCCTGATTTCTTTACCAAATCATTGCCTCAAGCATTAGGAGCAAACCTGGTTATTCTGGTTAATCTTAATTTTGCAAACAGAAATCCACAGAAACCAGAATTACATTTTACTCTGGTTAACCTAGAGCAACCAGAGACTGACAGTGAAATATGTTCCTGGTTTCTTTCTCCAAGTTCCATAATGTCAGCTGTCTAGTTGGAGTTGACGAGTTCCTTCACCACCCAGGAGTTTGAAACATGATTCTTCATGATCTTCTTTGGAGATGCAGCCTTCTGGAGTTCTTGTCCTCCTCTATGCAGGAGGTTCAGGACTTGCATGCATAGATCCTATGGTAAATTATTTTATATCATGATAATAATATGCCATAGACTGCGTGTCAGAAATATTTTTATTTTAAAGAAATTAATATTTTTATTCAGCAAGGATTTGATAAATCAATCAAATGTGACAGTAAAAGATGTAACATTACAATATAGTAATAATAATAATTTTTGGATAAATTATTTTCTTTTGAACCTTCCGTTCAAGAATAAAAAAAAAAAAAAAAAAAAAAAAAAAATCAAAGAATTTGGGGAAAGACTGCATCATGGATCCCACAAAAATATGAAGCAACACTGTTTTTAGCACTGATAATAATCAAAATAAAAATTCCTGAGCAGCAAATCAGCATATTAGAATGATTTCTGAAGGATCATGTGACACTGAAGTAATGAGGCTTAAAAATTTGGCTTTACATAACTGGAATTATTTTATTTTACAATACATTTAAATAGAAAACAGTTTCTATTATAATAATTTAACAGTATTTTATTTTACGGTATAACTGTTTTACAAACAGAAAAAAGCTTTACGTTATGTATATATATATATATATATATATTTTTCTATATATATATATATATATATATATATTTGTTATACAACAATCCTACTGTAAATTCTTATTAGATCAGCCACATTGTAAAATAGTCAACACATAGTGTGCAAACTTGGGACAGCACATCTTGTTTAAATCTTGTTTAAAACTCTTCTTGCTCTTTAAAATACTGTCCACTAATAGCACAAACATACTGTACTGTATATCTACCACTGTATAAATAGTATGACATGTTTCTACTGTCCCATATGCTGCATATCTTGTTCTAGCTGCAGTAGGTGACTCTTCTGTGCTGTTTGATTGCAGGTGTTGGTTGAGTATGACTCTCATGACCTTTTAACCTGACTTTAATCACTCTGAGTAAGATCCAATAAGATCTCAGCATGATCTTACGGTGCTGTTGTGCAGTTGAGACTGTAACATTCATGTCGTCTCATTCCACTTCACATCTATGAGATGCACAGACACTTTCAGAGTTAATGTACGTGATTCAACTTTGTTCAAATGTTATCAGTGTTTGCTGATCAGCTGTCAGATTCTTGATTTCCTTTATTTATGTTGTCGACATGCATTAGCTCCATATGCTGGACACTAGAGTGGCCAATGAGATCTTCCTCATTTTCTGCATTTGCAACACATTCTATTTTTGTAGACTGGCTATTTTTTTATTTTTTTCTCCAGGTTTCTTGTTTTGCTTTGTATGTCTGGCTCTCTTTTGCATGGCATGCACATCTTTGTCTTGATCTCAGACGGTCTGCACCTGTGTTTTGGCTGCTTCAGCTGCTCTTCAAATATCAATGACTTCCTCTACTGTAAGATCGGATGCTCTTATTTCAGATGTTAATCATTAATCCACGGTTTCTCCCTGATCATGCCGTTCTCTGCAGTCTTTACAGTTTTGTTTCTGCTCAGTCACATGTTTGTCTGCGGTAACTGAATAAGTAACAGCATGAGCTGTAATCCTCAACTGTAACCAGTTTCCCAATCATTG
>CM071960.1:3150000-3447500 GCA_036784905.1 Acrossocheilus fasciatus
AAATCCAGCTTTTTAACATTAAAAAAGTTCTGAATGGCAGCAATTTTTCCCAATATACTGACTTCAAAAACAACACCATACCTGGTGGAGTATTGCATTATCTGTCAAACATTTGATGCTCAGATTTCAAACAATTTTCACTCTAAACTTTTGAAGCCCAACTAACGACTTCTGGAAATTCACATAACGTATCTGTATGCAAGAGCTGTCGCCATGAAAATCAGAGCAGGACCTTTTTCTGTTTTAAGTTGAAATACATGTTACGTCTTTCATTTCTGTTCACTACTTTCACAGTTTTCTGTGTACACTTCCCGGTTTTCTGCTACCTAGCCGTCTCGTAAAGCCGTCTCCCGTGACGCTATCCACAGCACTCTTCACATGGAGGTCAAAGCATGTACGACCTTTGTGTGGAAAGATGCACTGAAGCCTTGACATGAGTCATACGAAAGAGACTTTGCAGCTCTGTGTGAGTGATACACCCTTCCAACTTGTGAATAAAACAAATATTATAGGATACAGTACAGCCTTTAACTAGAACGAAGACCTATTTCCTTGTAAGCATCTACTTGAGCAGAAGATTTTCATTGTTCATCATTGGAGCCAAAGAAGCAAAGTCCAGTGCCTGGAGTGTGTCTGTTGATAAGACCACTGGATGACCTGTGGAAAGTACACACAACAACACCAGCACAGAGTAACACAGAACTCTCAGCACATACTCTCTCATTCACACTTTTAATTTTTTCGTATGCTCAGAATTGAAGAGAGACAGCGTTGTTCTTGTTGTTCCGTGTCTCTTTTCTGTTTGCTCTTTTCCAGGCGCTCATGGGGCATGTGAAGGGGGCTGATATATACGGGGCACCATTGAGGCTCGTCTGTCCTGGCCTGCCGCTTGTGTTTTGCGTAGTCGGAGCGAGAGGGAACGAGGAGACGAGGATCATGTCCTCTCTTGGAGAAGTGCTAACTTGGACAGGGAAAGGAATTTTTTGTGGTTTATTCAGAGAGCGGCTCCATCTGTGTAAACTGGCTCTTGCCAGGATGTCGACTCCCTCGCTTTCTGCACAGACACACGCTTAACCCCTTCAACACCCTCTGCTCACCATATCTTAGTCATGAACAATTACACAGCTAACAAGATAATATTCCTTAATACTGCAAATAAAAAAAAATAAAAAATGGCTTCTTGCACAAGCAGAATCAACCAAAAACAAGACAAACCCTTTTGAAAAAGAAGTACACTACAGTATACCTTTACTTATTACAAAAATAATGCACTTTAAAATAATATACTCAAGTATGAACCGAATATACAGCAATGTGTGTTTGTCATGTATTTGAATACATTTTTAATTACCAATTTTATTAATTAAGTTGTAATTTAGTACCTTTAAAATATCTTAACTTTAAATGTAATATCAAATAACATACTACAGTTAAAATGACAATAAAGTACTTTACAGGTGCTTTAGATGATGGTCAGCACATCAAAATAAGTCAACTTCTTTATAGCATGACAAAAGATTAATAAAATATCATGATTTAAAAGTAGTTTAAAGTAAAAAAAAAAAAAAAATGTAGATGTGTTATGAAACATAGTCATCAAAGTTTATCTCTTTAAGACACTTAAGTGTGATTTTATATTATTAATATTATATTATTTGTCAATTGAGTTCTGCAAGTTTTTGAAGTACACTACAAGTGCACAAGCAATTCAATTGTCATGCTTACAATACCAGTTTACTATGTTTACCATAGTTTCTGATAAAACATCATAGTTAGCTATGACTGTGATCATGAACAGAAATTAAACAAAATGACAGAAAGATTTTGAAGCTGGAACGTTTTAAAGGAGATCTCATATTGGTCACATATTATATTATCATTTGAACAGCAACCAAAACTGTATCTGTGGTTACCTGGGCAATTTTTGTAAATGTTTTTGTAAGGTGCTGAGTATATATTTTTTATTTTTTATTTTTTTTATTTTTTGGTTCCTATTTAGTGTCTTTACCAGCAATGGTAAAATTAAAGCAGTTTAAAGGGGTTATGTAAGTATTTGCCAAACCATTTTCTGTCCTGCCTGTTGAAAACGTGACTAAGCAGGCAGTTAATCTTTGTGTGTGTGTGTGTGTGTGTGTGTGTGTGTGTGTGTGTGTGTGTGCGTATGTGATTATCTCCATTATTGTGTTCTGAGAGTGAGTTTGTATATATTTATGCAACACTATATTCCTTAAACTGAAGTAAACTCAGTCATGCTGCCATGAACCGGCAGTGTGATTGGTGAAACTAGGCTAACCTCTAAATAAACACACATGTGAGCACACACAGACACATACACACCACACACACACACTGGTCTGGACATGAACACTTCAACCTTAACTCCCTCTGCTGGAGATACGTTCAACAGGAAACACAGCCGAACTTCTGGAAAAACTGTGATTTCATAACTGCAGAAGAGACACTATAGAGTAAGACTTTTTTAGTCGCTGTGAGACGCTTTTTTCATACTTACAAACACAAACCCTGAAATTGACTGACTTTTTCACACATTTGGGTGGAATGTGTTTTAAACATTGACAGATGTCTTTGTACGTGAAAGCGACAGAAAAGGGTTGCACTTTTCAACCTTGATTCGCAAGAAAGTCACGCACTGATAGTATATGACTCCAGACGTGACTATAAAACTGTTTCACTTTAATTATCTTTAAGCAAAAGACTAAATATAACATCTTTTTGATGCATGAAAAGTTACAGATGGTTATTTATTGCATTGCATTTTTATTGTGTTCATTTAAAAACTCAGTCTTTAAAATGGCAGAGCTACTATATATTGTCAGCCTTTGTACCTTCTTTTAAAGCCCCAAGACCATGTCAGAAAGTTTTTTAGGCTGAATACGACTTTTATTCATGTTATTCATGTTGTACCCTGTGTTATTCTCATTAGTCTCTTTAAACTCTTTGTCTCTGGTCTTCCTCATCTTGTGTCTCTCTGCAGGATTCATTCTCTGAGTCACGGGGCTGTCCCTGGCACACTGACTGGAAGCCTCTAGTTTATGAGTGGAGCTGGCGCTCTGCCCGGCCCTATGGCTGCTCTGCCTCTCGTCCCACAGTTAACCCCTTACTGCCCCGGGATCAGCTGTGCTCTACACTTAACCCTTTACTCACACTTTACGTCAGTCTGAGCCAAATCCTGAGTAAGAGTGTACTTTCAGCCTTTACTAAACGATTTAAAGCCAACGTGAAAAAAAAAATCACCCTATTTTCTCGATGCATGTTATTTATCATATTGCGATTGATTCATTGATGTGTGTTTTATTGGAAAAAAAAAAAAAAAAAAAAAAAAAAAAAAACGTTTCATTTTTAATTAAATGACCTGCTGCTGAAAATGACCTTCAGTTTTAATCAAAACACAATAGCTTATCTCCAGACATTTAGTCCTCTTAGCCCGATCTCACAGCAATTCGCACATACTCGTTCAAATTTATACGATTTTTGCTAAATCGCACATATTTTTCGAGTTGCACGATTCGTATGAATTTTTACGAATGACCTACACCTAAACCTACCCGTCACTTGGATGTAGACAAATCGTACAAAATCGTACGAGTGAGGTCGTACGAATTCGTATTTATTAGACACCTCATAAAATACATACGAATTGGCCGTGGGATAGCGTTGCTTAAACCCTGCTCCTACAGCGTTCACCTCAACATCCCATCAACAACCAATGGATAAAACAAAATCAGTAGCACTTTATTTTACAGTCCTGTTCCATATACATACTCTGTATTTATTATAACAATTAAATAACCAAGTAATAACTAGATACTAACCCTGTACCTACCCCTAAACCTTTCCTTAGCCCATGTAGTTACCTCATACTATGCAGTACTTTCTTGGGTAAGTACACTGTAAGTACACACACTGTAAAATAAAGTGTAACCACAAAATCTCCATCCGGCTTTTAATTTCTTAGTTTGTTACGGTCAGACCTTACTGAAGAAAAGATTGTTGCTACTTACATTTTTTCACAACTTTAAACTTTACCCAAAAGTGAAAATTCTAATCATCATTTACTCACCCATATGTCATTCCAAAAACAACAGAACACAACACAAATATTTTTATTTGTGTGTGTGTGTGTGTGTGTGTGTGTGTGTGTGTGTGTGTGTGTGTGTGTGTGTGTGTGTGTGTGTGTGTGTGTGTGTGTGTGTGTGTGTGTGTGTGTTTGTGTGTGTGTGTTATTTTGATAATCCTTATTACTATTAACTAAGAGTTTAGAAGTTAGTAAGGTAGTTATTAAGTTTAGGTATGTGTTGGATAAAGGGAGCTAAAATATATTCATGCAGAATAAAGCATTAATATGTGCTAATAAGTACTAATAAACAGCCATATTGGCTAGTAATTTACATGCTAAAGACCAACTAGTTAATAGTGAGAATTGGTCCTTAAAATAAAGTGTTAACATTATTTTCTATTAAGATACAATTCAAGCTTTTAAGCTTAAAAAATTATGCAAAAGCACCATGTAAAAGTATCCCATATGGCTCGTGTGCTATATATGAAGTTGTAAAGTATGTGAGGAACAAACCCAAATTAATCTAAATATATGGTGCCATTGATGAGTTTTGATTCTGCTGCATGTTTTTTTTTTTTTTTTTTTTTACATTAAAAATTGAAATGTAATTCAATACATTTTTAAATATACTTTGGAAACTCAAAAAAAAAAAAAAAAAAAAAAAAAAAAAAACACGTAGCAAGAAATTAGATGAAGGGTATTTATTCTAGGATCTAGGGTATTTAATTAAATCAAATTCAGCTTTATTTTCAATTTAGTTTTAGTTTTACCAGTCAACTAATCTTCAATTTATTTTTAGCAAGCTTTTTGAAATGAGTACATCAGAAAGGGTCACAGCATCAGCGATGGCCAAACATCCACATCCGTAACTGGACTCGTCATATTTATAGACCACAAGATTAGTCTCACTTCTTTCTTCCTCTGAACTCAGAGTTTCATTTTTTCTTTTATTTTGCAACCCATACTTTGAATTTGGTCAGAAAATGAAAATGAAAACAGTTGAGTTTATGCCGCGCAAGTTACTTGTACTGTGGGAAGAATAAGTTGCAATATTTCTGTGTTTATACTTCTTTCCTCATGTCATATACAGTTTGCATGATGCTCATCAGGTCTGTGCATCATTCAGTATTCAATTGAGGATTACTTCTAAATTCCAGTTCATATTTTATCAATGTTTGAATAAAATTGACATTGTAATTCAGCATCATGTTAGGCTGAACCAAACCGATTAATTGCTGCCCTAAATTTAATTTAATTTAATATTTAATTTGGTCCCACTTTATATTAGGTGGCCTTAACTACTGTGTACTTACATTTAAATTAATCATTTGGTACAATGCACTTATTGTGTACATACACGTTCTTACATTGTACTTATATTGTTAATAATACCTTTATGTACTTACATTGCAATTAATTTCTGGGTAACACTTTATTTTGATGGTCCCTTTTGAACATTCTGTTGACACTAAGTAATGTTGTAACTACATGTCAACAAACTCTCATAAGAGTATTAGTGGACTGTCTGCTTCATATCTACTAACTCCTTATTGTGTTGGTCTCCCAACAGATATTCTACTGACTAGAAGTAAATTTGCAAGAACATGTCAACTTAATCTAACCCTAACCCTACCAGTCAACTAATACACTACTAACACTCTAATGAGAGTCAGGAGAAATGTAAGTGCAACATTACTTATAGTCAATAGAGTGTGTTAAAGGGACCATCAAAATAAAGTGAAACCAATTTCTGTAATTACATTTATAATTACACTGTTGACCCATCCCTTACACCTTAACCCACCCTTAAACCTACCCACACCACCAAACCTGTCCCTAACCTTATCCATATCCCACCTCAATAGCAGCAGAAGTGTTTTGAAATACAATATGAACACAGTGAGTACATTGTACTTATGTTTGATGTAAGTACATAGTAGTTCAGGCCACCTAATATAAAGTGTGACATTTAGTTTAATTTTATTTTATTTTTCACAAAGACATCCCAGTTTTTTTGTTTGTGTGTTTGTTTGTTTGTTTGTTTGTTTGTTTGTTTGTTTGTTTGTTTGTTTGTTTTGTTTTTTGTGCTGAATCAGGCATATTCCTGGAAATTAAACATTATCACTGTCTCTGTCACCCTTCATATCTCATCCCACCATGTCATCATGCTGGTAAAAATGATTTTTAATAAAACACAGAGTCATACAAACACACACACTATACACAAATAAACTTAACTCTTAATTCCACTCATTTTAATCACCTTCCCATTGATTTATTGAGCAGATGTGCAAGTCAGGACAAGAACCAAAGATTCCCTCATAACTTTGACAGTTTGTACTGTATGTGTTTGTGTATATGGTTTTGACATTCTGTCTTACATGCTATCTCACAACCAATTTGTACATATTTTACAAGGTGGCTAATTTTTACGACCTCACACGTACATATTTGTCTATACTCCAGTGATGGCAAATTCATAAATTCAAATTGGGCAACTCGTAAAATATGTACCATTTAGCAAAAAGTTAATGAGGTCGTATGAATTTGTACGAATTAGACAACACATAAAATATGCATAAATTGCCATGAGACTGGGCTGTGTATTCACTATATATATATATATATATATATATATATATATATATATATATATTAGTGCTGTCAAACGATTAAAAAATTGAATTACGTTAATCACAGTCATGGATTTAAATTTAAAATACTAGGATTTACCTGTAAATGTGTTGAAATAAAGAAATGCATGAAACTAGTTTAAGGGAACAGAACCTTTCACACTTCCACCAGGTATGAGACATAATCCTTATTATTCTCTTATCATTATTCTTTTGTTTTTATTCAGCCATTATCAGCCTTTATACTGGCAATAAAACATTTACCAAGCCACATCACCGTACGTGAAGTATTAAGATAAAATGCATTATGAAGAAGAATTGGACCTGTTCTGCAGCTGCATTAGAGCTAATATTAGCATCATGCTTCATAAGACAATTTATGAGATTAATAATACACTTTTACTCAGAACTCACTTCAAACCACCATCGAGTGTTTGAAATAACTTCCTTTCACGATCACATGTGGAATTTGGTCGTTTACTGTTGTTAAAATATGCAATTTGTAGCCTTTTATATCGCTGCACAAATTAGCATAGATGTACACATTCAACTCAAGAAAATCACGTACAGACCATATCTAATGTAATTGTCTGTTTATTATCTTATATAATCTATAGTTGCTGTTGTCAAGTTTATTTCTGCTGTGTAAAAGCCTTAACATGTATGCTCTGCTGGAACTCACGTTGTTTGTGATGTTACAACCATCTCTCCGTTCTTAAGTCGCCAGGGATACATTCCAAGTATAATACACATTAGTAAAAGGATCTATTTTAATTTTTATTTTTCTATATACACCTCGGGCGGTCATGGTACATTACAAAAGTAGCCCAATAAACTGCAACCCATGGCTCTGTAATTTTTCCCACGACTGTATTTTCAAAATAGCCCACTTGTGCCGCTGCCAACAACACTGTGCTGTACCCTCATCACACAATGATAGATGACCTTCAGCGCTGTGATGACAGGAAGAAGTTGGGGTCAAACCTTATCAAACGATTAATTTGCTTTAAAAAAAATATTAACGCGTCAACATTTTTAGATTAATAGCATATATATTATGCACACTGATGCACAGTATGCTTCCATCATCAGTGGCTGCATCTGACTTATCACCTTACTTTTGTGCAATGGTTTTTGAATCAATGGTTTTGTTTCCAATGCATCAACACAGAACGGCCCAGACCACCTTTTTAATTTTACTTCAGTAACTTTACTTTGCAGGTGTGAACCCGAGGTCCAAATAAAGCGCTCACATCACAAAATGAACCGAACTCTGTGAGGGAAAATATTAAAATAGCGGTAAAACTTTAGAATAGGGAACACTTATTAACTTTTAACTATGACTTTTCCCTCAATAAATTCCTAATTTGCTTCTTATTAATAGTTAGTGCAGTAGTTGTTAAGTTTAGGTGTTGGGTAGGAATAGGGATGTAGAATAAGGCAATAATATGTGCTTAATTACTACTAATAAATGCCTAATATTCTAGTAATATGCATGCTAATGAGCAACTAGTTAAGAGACCCTACAATAAAGTGTTACCAAATTAGCTAATCTGCATCTCTGTCATTCTCTAAAACGACCCTTCTTGTTGATCAGAGTTCCCAGAACCTCAAAACTTCCTCATACCAAGTTAAAATACTCAAAGTGGAACTGCATATTTCCACAAAACTTTATTCTCCGAGCTTGAAGCTGGTATAATGAACAGTGCAGTGGTAGGTGTTGCCACACAACAAGCTCTTTAATAGCAATTCACATTTCCCAATACTTAGTTTCTACAATGGGGTTGAAATGAGTTCAGATCCTTCCTTTACAAGAAACAATCTTCTTGAACAATAAAATCATGCAAAATGCTCCAGTTACATGTCAAGTCAATATTTATTTATATAGCGCTTTTAACAATACAGATTGTGTCAAAGCACTTAACAGTATCAAATTGGAGGACAGAGTGTCAGTAATATATAATGATAAGATTAAACACTCAATTTTCAGTTAAAGGCATTATGTACATTAAAGACTCATTTTACAAGGAGCTACTTTATGAGCAGCATCTAAATCCATAATGCTAAATAAAAGTTGATCGCCATCAGAAAACATTTGGATTTTTACTCAAATTTAACTTCATAGTTACCCCCAAAAAATATGCCCAGGAAGAAGACACTCTCTATCTTTCTGTTTCTCTTCCTCTCCTGATGAGGGTCTTACAATTCATGCGAGACCCTCGGGGCAACATTTAAACTACCATAGACCGAGCCCATCCTGTGTGGCTCTGAAAATGGTTTGAGGGTTTGAAAAAAAACCTGCATGAATAAAAGTGTAAATGAGAAGAAAGGTGAACGTCAGAGAGCTTATGTCATGTTCGCCCACTAATCAGACCCTGTGGACCATAAACACCGATCTCCCATGATTCTGTTCCTGCGGCCCATGACGTGTTTTCATTTAGCAGCCCGGAGATAACAGAATGAAGGAATGGGATGATGAGGAGGGAATGAAAGGAGGAAGCAGGCCGAGGAAGATGGATAGATCATAGGTTTAGCCTTTCTTTAACGCTCTCCTTCTCCATATTTCTGTGTGGCCGGCCTAGAGCTATTTCTGAAGAAGTAACATATCAAAACTTAACAGCATTTTCTTCTTTGAATACTGCTGAGTTCAATATTATTTCATTTTGAACCTTTCTCTTTTTTTTTTCTTCCTCTGTTCTGTGCTGCTCACTCCAGGGCAGCTACTGCACACACACACACACACACACACACACACACATGCACACACATGCACACACACGCACACACACTACTTTCACTGAAGGGCAATCCAGCTCACTTCCTGTGAGGCAGGAAGAACAAAGGTTTGGAAGAATCGCTCGAGTTGGAGATAAGGGGTCTATCCGACAGCTTCAGCATAGTGTGTCCTCTCTACATCCGGAGCAGATTGGAGCATAATTGACCCAAACAGGATGTAGCAAACACCGCAAGCCGGTTAATCTCACACCAGATTATAATCCTTCATATTATCACCACATATGCTGCGGATTAATCTGTTAAACTGTACACTCATGCGCTGAGGAGAAACTAAAAATGTTTGAACTGAACTCATGTGTAACTTTGAGAAACAACAGAGTTAAGAATGACAGTTGAACATCTCAGGTAGTACATTAGAGTCGGATATATATACATACCGGAATATAGCTTATATACTTAATGGCTAATGTAGTCAAAGTCATTATTGCAAAATAAACCCTGACAGGGTGATTAGAACCCCAATGTGATGCGATTATGACTGACTGATTGACTGGCTGTACATTATCCTGCTTATTACACAGCTACTTAGCAAATAAATAATTGAATGAAATGTAAAATATTGATTTGAATTGTTTTATAATGTGAGAAGTACGAGAGTGCAAAGTAATACTAGAGATATGAAACTACTATGGCTATGTAAGAAAACATTAAATTACACAAAATATACGTCAAATTATACAAAAATGCAGTCATTCGAACAACATGCATGTGTAGAATAAATGGTTGTTTCCTGATGTGCAACGTACAACAGCGAAGGAGCGTCTACTCGCCTGCTAAAAGAGTGCTGCAGGGATGACAAATGTTTGTTGGCCAAAACCCAGAAACAAGTTAGAATTTTAACATCTCCAGTTTAATCGTCCTTATTTTTATTTTATTTTTTTATTTTTTATTTTTTAAATGCTTGATATAACGTCTGTGGTGAAAACACAATTTCAAGATTATGTTCATAGTTTATTCTACAACAGAAAACACATAAAACACATCAAACATACAGTGATTTTTAAAAAGATTTTATTTTAATGTCTAATTCTGTTAACTGTTAGCTAACTATTAACTACAACTATTGAAGTTTTCACTGCTTATTAATAGTTAGTAAGGTAGTTGTTAAGTTTAGGTATCTAGAATATGGTCATGCAGAATAAGGCATTAATATGTTCTTTAAGTACTCATAAACAGCAAATATGATAGTAATATGCATGGTAATAAACAATTTGTAATAGTGAGAGTTGATCCCTAAACTAAAGTGTTACCAAAAAGACATATATATATATATATATATTTTTTTTACAAAACTTTTGTTGGTCACAGAGCTTATTTCCTGCAATAATCCAAAAGCTAATGGAAAAACACTACTGTAGTCATGAAATTGGAAATTACTCCCTGTATTAAATCTAAACACAAGGGTTCACAGAAGACACATTTGAGATGCACATTACAACCAGATGTAAATGACAGTCACGGATTGTCTGATGTGTATTGCACTAAAAATAGGTTTTTCAAAATGGAAAATTTCAATTTGTGGTGTTTTCCAGTTCCAGTTTCAACAAATATTTGCAAACAACATCACAATGTCGTGTGGTTAGAACTATAGCTCTCAACCTGTGGTCAGACACATAGTTACTTGTTAGTTTGACATGAATCATTAATCATACATTTTGTTTCTTTTATTACATTTATAGGTATACACAAATTTCATACAGTCTTTTAGTTTGCCAAGAGAATTTTGAAAAACGCACATGTGTGAATGCCTTCCAGAAGCCCAGGGGAACCGTGAAGTATCATGTAATAAACCTGTGACTGGAAAAATTAAAAATAAAAATCAGAAGAGACATACCCTTGATTAGCTTATTTTACTCAATATCCATAAGTCAGGCTTCTAGTTTTTTTTCAGTCCTTTAAGAACCATAGAGTCATATTTACTAAACTGAGCAAATTAGGGTGAGACCACAATCCTTTAGAAAATTAACAAATTAATGTAGAGTAACAAACAAGCAAAGACGATGATAATCATGTGCGGGTAAACTACTAACAACACAGGCGCAAATAGGGTTAAGCCATGTTTTTCTGAGGGGCGGTAAATAAACATCATGTTGCGTGATTTATTGAAATACTCTCCTCCCATTAAGTTTGCATCTGAAAGGAAAACTCCTACAGATGCATATGCAACAATGTCAAACACAAAAATGAATGTCCGCTCCTTTTCATCACTAATTTGAACTTTAGTTAATCCTGACAGTATTTTTTATTTTTTTTAACGCCGAAAAGAGGCATTGCGCAAGTTGACAGTAAATCTAGCCCATAGCCACACATATAAGCTGCAAAAGCAATCAAATCTTTAAAACATGCCAGTCAGATTGTTTCGTCGAGTTAAATGGCAAATTCTTGGCCAGAATAAGCTGCAATGTGGACCAGACTTTATGCTGATAGTCAAAAATCTGGCTACACGAGACCAGCAAGCATAGACTCTCCTAGAGTTCCAGTATCACTTTCTATCAACAGCACTTATACTGTGTGTGCTGGATTGAGGAATTAGACACTCGGCGTACAAGAGAGCTCAGGGTCACACGAGGACAGAGTCTCAGAGCTTGACCTGTCTGTTCTGTTTATCTTTCATTCCCTTGCTCATTCAGTTCAGAAACAGAGAGGAGCAAGCGTGCAGATAGCTACCTCACAAACCCAGAGACAGAGCCCCGAGGCGTGCAAAAGTTCTCCCGCCGTCCCGCTCGCCCACCCCTCAGCAGATGGCTTAAATTACAGCAGAAGCTGTAACGAGATTCCTGCACGATTAATACGCAGAGCAGTTTGGGATTTCAATACGAGGGATTGGAGCTAATGCGATTATCAAGAGAGGAGCAGGGGGAGAGGAGACGATGAAAAACAGGTTTGGAGGAGAGATGAACGCAGGCGAATGGGGTGAGAGGAAGAGACACTGGTGCGTTCCAAGCATCATGTCATCTTTCGTTACTGAGAGCTGTTATTAGCCATTTGTTATTGTTTTGCCAGCTGTCCCAAATGCCAGAGGCTGTGCACCAGATACACAAGTGGGCTCTGGACTCTTTGGGAGTTGCGAACAGCGAATGTACCCACATTTCTCTCTTTAAGTGAGCGTATGGATGCGTTATTTGCTCGGCCTACTGTGTGAACTTGAAGTGACAGTCATTAAGTGTAATTGGAGAAGAGTTCTCCGCAGAGAACTATTAAAACTGGTTAGCTTGATGACTCCAGGGCTTCAAGTCTTTGCCAACAGGAAGTAAAACCCTGCTGATATCCCCGCTAAAAGTCAGTTGACAGTCGCAGTCAAGAAGGTCTATAATAACTGGAGAAATTAGCAGTTTTCAACATTAATCATAAGATTTTTTAGTATTATTTTATTTATTTATTTTTTTTTTACAGCAAATCAGCATATTATAATGATTTCTGAAGGACCATGTGATACTGAAGACTGAAGTAGTGATGCTGAAAATTCAGCTTTGACGTCACAGGAATAAATTCCATTTTACAGTATAGTAAAACAGAAACAAATTATAGCAATATTTCATAATATTACAGTTTTTTTTCTGTAATTTTGTTCAAATAAATGCATAAGAGACATATTTAAAAACATTTCAGATACACACTATATACTCTATGCTTTAGGAAACTGATAAAATGTAATAAAATAATCAAAAATGACAGTAAATACATTTATAATGTCACACAAATCTATTGAAAAACATGCTGTTCTTCAAAAGAATATTCCTATAAAACCTCAATTAAACAGGTTTTATTTAAATGCTGCTTGATTTTTTTATTTTTATTTTATTATTATCATTATTACTTATATTACTTAAGGAATACTAATATATAATAATAACAATTTTATTTTGAGATATGTCTCTTATGTTTCCTGTTTGACCACCCTGGCTCAATATTTGTGGAGCATGTGTGCAAATTATGTATTTTAATTACATTTCCAAAATAAAATCTGCACCACTGCACCTTTTTGCAAGGGTATACATTGTAAGTATTATTAATTGAATTTCCATGCAATATTAGTGTCACTAAAACAGTAAATATAGGTCTGCAGTCAGGATATCTCTCTTTTTAGGATAGTAATTAATCATTTACACTATTACTGATTGCCTTGTGCATTTTAATCTAAATTCTCAAGTTTTACTTGTAAATGCCACTTAATTTGTAGCTGGAGGTGACAGATATGGAAACTCTCCAAACTCTGGGAGAAATATCAAAGGTCAGCCGCTTGAAAGGGACAATAAAACTTGAGATCCATTGTATTTAGTGCTAAAAAGCTGAATTTAAAGTCTCAAACATGTGAGCGTGACTCAGCAAGTGTGTATATGTGAGAGCATTTGCATAGCAGAGGCCCCATTGGGTCATTGTGCCTTCTTCCTGTTTATATGAGCATGTCTTGGGGTCAAAGCCAAAAGTGACCAAAGGTAACAAAGAAACAAGAAAAAGAGGCAACAAAAGAGGAGGAAAACAAGAACACATTTTTCTTTTCTGTGCAGAGATGTTTTCCAGAGCCCATACACATAAACAAACACTTTTCACATGTGCTGAAAGAGAGTTTGTCAGTGTTTCCGCATTACTTTCTAATGCTAAAAAAATCAGAGAAAAAGACGGGGCAAGCTCCTTCGCTCTTTCTCTCATGATCCTCAGAAGAGCGTTTGGAGAACACCGCTGGCGGATCCTGCTGGGCTTTAACCAACAACATCTATTTGATCAAGTCTAGGCACGATTGCTCCGACAGCTCCCTGTGCTCGAGGTCCCTGCCGGCAAATGACTTTTTAATGTAACTGACAATAGATGTTGTAGTTGTACAGAGAAAGATAGGTAGACAGAGCGAGAGAGAGAAGAGGCAGAGGCCGAGAGCGCTTGTCTGGAGTTAAAGTAAAGAGTTATTGAGAGGGTCGAGATATAGATCACTTAAACACACTTTTAGAACCACATGCTGACAGAAACAAATACAGAGAAACACTCACGCATGGTGAAAGGGCCCACATGCTGGCCATGTACAAACACTCATGTAGCCAATTAGAGAAAACAAGAGGAAGAAGTGAGAGAGAGTGATGAGTAGAAACAAAGCCAGGAGAAACAGGTATAGAATTAGGGAGAGCAAAGCTCTTTCCCAAGTCCAGCCTGATTTTATGTGAGGAAAAGACCAAAATTATTCACCCTAAATCTTGCTTTCCTCCCCAGCTCTCAACACCTGTGCCATTCTGTGGGGGTGACAAATTCAGACGAGCAGAAAACCTCATTTGCAGGGGGTTAACCGCCTGTGTGACCTCTAAACCTTGACCTTTGGTGACCTTTGAGCTGTCAGGTGCTAGGTAATGACCCAAGGAAAGTTGATGAGGCCGGGAAACTTCATTTATTCACGTTCTCTCGTTTTGCCTGTGACTGCAGTACACTGTTACTGCAAGTGTATGTATAACAAGCAGTAAATTATAATCATGTATCATTTTAAAAGAGTTCTTATTCAATCAAAGCCCTATGAAATGAACATGATGTTTAAAATGTACATATAATATTCCACATTATATGTACACTTTATTTAATGTGCCCTTGTTATAGTGTAATGACACTGGTAAGTTAAGTAAGTATTATATACTAATTAACAACATGTACCCATTATAGGTTAAGGTTTAGGGTTTGGTTTGGTTTAGTGGTAGTTGACTGTAAATATGAATAATATTCATTGCTATTACTAATGTTTAACAAGGACACGTTAAAATAAAATCAACGTAGGCTTATTGGAAAAAATGTGTTTTTATCTGGAAAACATACCTATACATATAATTCAGTGCAGTTTCCAGCTAATGAACACTAGTGGCAGTAAAACACCAACAACTTCTATTGATTGTCACACAGATTTTGATTACGGGTCAGAATATCAATTAATAAAGATTCATTTTCATGTGGTTCTTTGCACAATTCTATGACCATAATGCATGATTTGTAAACAAACGCATTTTGACATTTGCCTCACATAAACCAGCTCTAAATGTATGGCTTCTCTGACGTAGTAAACTTGCTCAGTTGCTCACCTGATACGGCATTATCAAGCTAAAATGGCAAAGTTGTTTTAAAAATGCTTTTTCATGGTTACTTTTGTTAACACTATCAGTTAGGTTTAGGGTTGGATTTGGTGTATGAGGCATGTTATTTTCAAGCACAATAGAGAATTAACCTTTTTGCACCGCTCACCAGATATTTCATTTCCGAACTGCCCCAATAAATACAGTACAACAACCGACCGCATTCAACAATGTCAGATTGACATTCATGTGCTTCTGATAAAACTTAATTCACTTTTATTGACACTCACCGGACATTTTACTTTGAAAGTGTCACAAAAGAAATAACAATATCATTTTGCAGAAATATCAGCTTGTTTTCCCAATGAAACTGGGTTGAATAAAGTGTTTCCCTGATATAGTATCAGTAAGCCCAAGTAACCTACATTTCAACATCATTATGAATATGTTGTTTTGACCAACAACTTCAAACAATCAACCTGCAGTGGTGGACAGATATGAGAAATGTATTCTTAGAGAAGTTGGGAGTTTTTCTCCCCCATGGACAACATCACCAACAATCAAGAATGAAAAACATGAACCTTCAGTTCAAAAGAGAAAATGGGGTTACACTTTATTTGAAGGTGTCCTTGTTACAGTGTAATTATACAGATAAGTACTGAGTAATACTAATTAACTACATGTACTTACTATATGGTTAGGGTTAGGATTAGGGTTTGTCTTAGGGTTACTTGCATGTAATTATACATAATTTATTGCTAGTATAATAGTAAGTACATATAACGTGTAACAAGGACACCTTATAATAAAGTGGATAAAAAAAGGCAGTTTATTAGTCAGTTAATTTCATTTCATACAAGTTCTAGTTTTTCTCTAATCAAGTACACAAATTTACTCTGTTCAGTGTCTCTCTCAGACAGGCGCTCCATGGCCACTCTCTGCTCTAGATTTTGTGTGGGACGGCGCATACAAGAGGGAGCTGGACAATAGGAAGCACACTCTAAAGGGTACTTCCTGTTTTCAGAAAAAAAAAAAAAACAACCAAAAAAACAAAGCAGAAGAGGTTCCAGAGTTTCAGAAGAAAAGACTGAAGAAGAAGGCTCAAAGCTCAATCAATACTACGCTTTTAGTAGTGCAGGACCAACAAACGCTACATTACATTCACTTCAATATGTACAGTACCCTATACATATGGTGCCAGACAGATATTTGAATATACCTAGAAGTAAAAAAGCTATTTGACTGCAGATAAGACTATCTCATATTGTTAAAAAATCTCTGTATTCCGGGTGCGGAAATCTGCAACAACACGTCGAAAACTTTTGCCCATCACATTCCTGCTAAAGTGGCCTCAGAACTCATAAGAACTGTTTTATGATGGTATGCTCACAAAGACACTCAAAGTTAGCAAAATTCCCCTAGTGATTAGAATCAGCTGGCAGACCATGGAGATTACAGTAACACACAAACACATGTACACAAAAACATACACAGACAGTTATCAAAACCTTTTCAGTTTAAATAAAATGTATGCAGAGAAAACTCTACCAAATAGATTATCAGAAAATAAAACAATCCAGATGAAACTATATACAGTACATTCACGTGCAAAATTGGCCTGCTATCTTTCCTGTGTCCCTCATTCACAGTAAATTGAGCTATGACTCATCGCTTTTCCTTGTCTCTTCTTTTCTTCCCGTTAGAGTGGTGGGATAAGGGCACGACAGTCTGGACGGGGGGATTTCCACTCAGACGCTAGCATGCAAACACATATGGTGAAGCTCTATACACGATAAAGAGGTGATGACTTCAGATTTCTCTGCGAGTGTGTGCATGTTTTAGTGAAAAACATCAGGCAGTGATGGCTGATCTGCTATGTCCCTGTTTTGTGGTGAAGTGTGGATTTTTTATTTTATTTTATTTTTTACTTTTTGGTCCCACTTTATATTAGGTGGCCTTAACTACTATGTACTTACATTTAAGTTAATAATTTGGTACAACACACTTATTGTGTACATACATGTTTTTACATTGTACTTATATTTTTTTTAAATACCTATATGTAATTACATCTGTAATTAATTTCTGTAATTACATTTATAATTACACTGTTGACCCATCCCTTACACCTTAACCCACCCTTAAACCTACCCAGACCACCAAACCTGTCCCTAACCTTACCCGTATCCCCCCTCAATAGCAGCAGAAGTGTTTTGCAATACAATATGAATACATTGTACTTATTTTTTGATGCAAGTACATAGTAGTTAAGGCCACCTAATATAAAGTGTGACCTTTTTTTTTTTTTCTGTAGACTACCAGCATCAATATAAGTAAGCAATTATATAGGACAGGCTGTGCTGTATTGTGAATAAGTAACAATTGAAGGGTGTTGTTAGGCCAGCAAGTGGAGTCACTGTAACCCCTCCATTCGTGACTTGTTCATGATACAGGAGTACCTTATTGCTTTAAGGGGTCACATCGGATGCAAAACTCACTTTTACATGTTGTTTGAACATAAATGTGTGTTGGCAGTGTGCGTACACAACCACCCTATAATGATAAAACATCCACCCAGTGGTATATTTTTTAATCTTTATAAGTAATATCCCCTTTTTCAAATCAGGCCATTCTCAGCTTCTTAAGGCCACTCCCACAATAGTTGATTGACATGGCCGTCTTACTTAGACCCGCCCTAAATGAGCTGAGTGAGCTGTAAATAGCCCAACCACCATTGTGTCGACTCCAGTGCAGGGGAATACAAGAATGCCTCCTGAGCGATTGAGGTGTAATAATGAACACAGCAGTCATCATTTACTCCCAACATCTGAGCCGCTGAAGATGCAGAGGATTAAAGTTACTTTCATTTTTGAAGGAAATGTGCCCGGTGGTCATCATAAATGCGTCTATGTACACGAGAATCATTTGTGATCCAGCTTCACCTATGGCAGAAGTGAGAAGGGTTTTTTATGCATCTTTGCAAATCGCCTTTCTTAATAATATGCTACTGTAGTTAGCAACTTTCGCGGCTAAATGCGGCTAAAATAAACATTACCAGAGATTTTCTTACTATAGGGAGATGAGAGGGTCTGTATTACTTACTATTGGAGAAAGCGTAACGATCAACTTGGATCACGTGTGCCTTGATAACCAATCATATTACAGCCTTGACGTCATTGAATTTCAGTCAGAGTTTACGGATCCCGTAGGAATGAATGGAAAGTGCAAAAAGTCAGTGACTTCTCTTATAAAACGGCATTATTTTCATGGTAAACTCTAAAAATAATTAATTCCAAAAGTGTTGTTTAGTGTAAAACATGTTGAAGATTAGCAGAAGGTTATTCAGTGTAGTGAAGCCTCTCCTCCATTGACAGCCATTAAGAAAAAAACAGCCTCTGGTCTCCTTTCCTACGTACTGCCAGACCGGAAGTGTTATCTTTAGCCGTTACGCATTTTTGGCGAATGGTTGCAGGCTTGCCTTCTAGTGGCTTTGACATTATGGCTCGCCAGCCAACAGAAGAGAGGGGCAGGGTGAGCAGAGCTTATTAGCATTTAAAGGCAAATGCAATAGAATTGCTTACTCTAAAAAGGGCTGATTTTGACAGAGTAAAAAGAACACTACCACTGAGAAATTTTAACCAAAGTATGTTACACTCTCAGAACTAAAGGTAAAAAACCTGTCACTGGGGTGGTACCATTTCAAAAGGTACATGTTTGTTCCCTAAAAGGTCTATTTTGGTACCTTAAAGGTACATATTAGTACTTAAAAGTGTACATATTTGAACCTAATAGGTACAAAAGTGTACCTTTTGAAAAGGTACCGCCCCAGTGACAGCTTTTGTACCTTTATTTCTGAGAGTGTATAGAGTTCTCATTAAGACCCTAAAGAATTATAAGTTGTGGAAAATGGGCATCCTATGACCCCTGTACACGGTTACCATACAATACAAATATTAAAACCAGAAAAATAATGCATTGATGTTACTTTTTAAAAAAGTAAATCATTAAATGCTGTTCTTCTGTTAAACAAATAGTTGCTGACAGCAACAGTAAACGCCATGAAAATGTTCTGATGTAACATGCCTCAATAGAGCACAAACAGAAACAGAGAATCTCATCCGCTGTGTTATTCATTCATTCAATTCTTACATTTTCACACACATATACATCTGCTCAGGCTATCTCTCAGCATGAGAAAACGTCTAGCTATTTTCTGACTTTTAGTTTAAAACAGACGATTCGCGGCACAGCGTGAGTTTGTAAGAATCATTACAGTGTAAATTGTAATATTCCCTCCGCTCTTAAGAAACTGTGGTTCCACAAAGACACATGTCTGATCCCCCTCTTGAGAAGAGTTTATTTGACGAGGGAAGGGCATGGCCTCAAAATTAAAGGTGAAGGATGCAACATGACGCCAGCAGGGGTCACTCATAATTCATTACATAAACAGTTAAAGTCTGTGTAAAGTCAATTCTGAGAATTTTTTGTAAACACATTATAAATGTTAGAAATGCATTGCTGAAACATGTTACAAAGACTGTGAACTATGTAGTACTTAATTGTGGAGTTAACCGCGAAACAGTTTTTCACTATTTTCTTGATCTGGATTATTTAGGCAGGGATAAATCATGACTCGATGACGCAATTGAGCCACCGCGCACGGCCCCTCCCCCGACACTATAAGACGTGTGTTCAACTTGAAGCAGCGCTGCAGATCGGTGTGTTACATCAAAGTACAGTGAGGGCTATAGAGAGAAGACGCTCCTGATGCTTTCGAATCGCTCTCTCAGTACTTTGTTGTCAAACACTGATTGTTCTGTGCAGTGCTGCTTCATGTCGAACACACATAATAACTAGAGTGCATTAGCATCAGCGGTTTTTCCGCTCAATCGCGAGTTACTTTCATTACCGTTAGTTACTACAGCCTACAGTTTGCTAGCTAGCTATCCCTTCGTCACGTTAATACCTGGTTGCCATAATTGACAAAACAACTGAACTCAGTCTCCTTATTTAAATTAAGCTTCTGCCAGAGGAAGACAGTTGAGAGAGATGGCAGCTTTCCCGCGAGTGGGCGTGGTTTCAGCGCCGCCAGTGGACACACCCCCAGCGTTTGAGAGCAGAGAATACAGCTCATTTTTTCAAGATTTTTATACGTTATTTTATTTGTTTGATGGGTTTTTTAGTATTCAAATTTGGCTGGGTGGTTAATAACACATTTTTCTGTGGTGTGACAAACTCGGAACAAACATTTAATATTGACTTTACACAGACTTTAATTTTGCTGAAATACATAATACGTGGAACAGCTTTGATGCTATATTGATTGTGCAATGATGCGCACACAGTTGGGTGAAGCGGTTTTCTGTGCTTTATCGTGAATAAAACAGCAGTTGACCAATCAGAATCAAGACTAGAACTAATAATTTTATAAGTATGGGATAATGTACATCCAGCCAGTTGTAATCGCAAAATAAAGCCCGTCAGGCTCATCAGCAGCGGAAGACTGAAGGGCGTTATTTTGTGATAACAACTGGCTGGATGTTCATTATCTGTCTTTTTACAAGGCTACTTGCCACACAACTAAATAATTAGACACAAAACATTGATTTGAATTGAAATATTTGAATGCAAAGCTTCCGTGAAGAAAGCAGTTTGCAATCATTGCAAAATGATAGTAGAGAGAGAGCGAGTCTGCAATACCAGGATGACATAATTAAATATTTGTACAGAGAATACTGATATTAGTAAACCAAACGCAAAACGTCCATGAAAACAAACTGTTCCTAGCAAGCGAATAGCACCAACTGCAGTTACCCAGATGAGCCTGTGTTATTCATTTTTATTGGTTGTTATCAGGGAATAACATGCCTCGGAATATGGTGACTAACCAATCAGAATTGAGTATTCCACAGAGCCATTTAATAATGATTGTTACAAACTGGTTTCCCGAGCAGCATCTGCCATTCAGCCAACAAATAATTATATGCCAACTCATGCCATGGGGAGACCCAAGTCTTATTAGTCTTAACTTATTTCCCCTGTTGTCCCTTAAAAATAAAGTTGCAAAAATGGATCATTTTAAAATCATTTGCCATTGGTTGGATAAACAGATAGTCCTGCCCCAAAGCCATGCCATGGTACAGTTAGAATTGCTCAAACAGACATCAAAATTTCGATAGAGCCATGGTGTTTACACTTTTTGGGAAATCTGGGGAAGGAGAAAGTAATTTAACTTTGAAAAAACCACTTCACTTTTAACCTACGTATGTTTATTTACTGTAAATCTGTGCGGTTAATACTGCCTTGTACTTGCCAAATGTCTGCATACACACTCCCTCCAGTTGCCCGGTTACTTTCCATACCTTTGAAATCACACCCAAGTGTATGTATGTATATGCAAGCATTCCTTCAGTCAGCGCCTCTACAGATGTAGTATTACGGGAAAGCCTGCCGTGCTAAATGGAAAGGAAAGGAGGATGGGAGAGAAAGACTGCTTTCCAATTGATCCGGCACTCGTCTGTTGGGGGAGGGTATCGCTTCGCTCTAAACTGAGCTGGGAATGTGAACAGCAATATTACTCATTACACATGATATCCTAAAATGGCTAATTATTGTGACCAATTACCAGACTAATTTACCAATTATCCATGTGAGCAATCTATTGGCTGAGAAAATCAATAGTCGCTCTCAACTGCAAAAGATAGATGGCTCATGCAGTCTTTCTCTTCTTCTGTCTCTCTTGCCTGTTCTCTCCGGGCCATGAACCAATCAGTGAGCTAAGTGCAACTATGGCAAATAACACTTGGTGCTGTCTAATGGATCTAGAGCCAATTAAAAGGCTTGGAGAATTTAATGTGTAGTTTGCTGTCTGGAGACCAGTCTGGATTTAAAGGAATAGGTCACTCAAAAATGAAATTACTACCACTATTTACTCACCCTCATATAGCATTCCAAATCCTTATTTTGCTATCTTATTATGGGGAACACGAAAACAAAACAAACAAATAAACAAAAAAAATGTCATTGACGTCAGTGATATTGATTGGATATTTTGGAATCTTAATGCGAATGTGCACAAGATTCGAGTGGTGGATTTTCAGCAGACAAAAGTACAAAGTACACAACTCTATACTTGAATGAAAGTACAGATACTGCTGGTCAAATATTACTCCATTACAAGTGAAAGTTGTAAAGACTGATTTTTACTTAAAGAAAAGTACAGAAGTACTTGCATTTAAAAGTACTTAAGAACCAAAAGTATTTTTTTTTTTATGTCAACGGACTGTTTTATTACCGTTTCATTTAATACTTGTATTCAGAGGTGGGTAGAATACCCAAAAACTGCACTCAAGTAAAAGTAAAAGTACTTAGAAAAATATTTACTCAAGTAAAAGTAAAAGTAATAGTATGAATAGTTGCTTGAGTAAGAGTAAAAAAGTATCGGATAAAAAAAAAAATACTCAGTTAGTTACTTGTTAATTTGGATCATATAGGCTACTGTATATCTATAGTCTATTTTTATTTAGATATATAGATCAAGTGTATGTGTGTGTGTGTGTGTGTGTGTGTGTGTGTGTGTGTGTGTGTGTGTGTGTGTGTGTGTTCTTGTTTATGCTACATTGAGGGGACCAAATGTCCCCACAAGGATCGTAAAACCAGTAAATGTTGACCTTATGGGGACATTTTTTAGGTCCCCATGAGGAAACAAGCTTAAAAATCATACAGAGTGATTTTTTTTGAGAAAGTAAAAATGCAGAAAGTGTCCTGTAAGGGGTAGGTTTAGGTGTAGGGTTGGTGTAGGACAATAGCACATACAGTAAGTACAGTATAAAAACCATTACGCCTATGGAAAGTCCCCACAAGGATAGCAAAACAAACCTCTGTGTGTGTGTGTGTGTGTGTGTGTGTGTGTGTGTGTGTGTGTGTGTGTGTGTGTGTGTGTGTGTGTGTGTGTGTGTGTGTGTGTGTGTGTGTGTGTGTGTGTGTGTGTCTCTGTGTGTGTGTCTCTGTGTGTGTGTGTGTGTGTGTGTGTGTGTGTGTGTGTGTGTGTGTGTGTGTGTGTGTGTGTGTGTGTGTGTGTGTGTGTGTGTGTGTGTGTGTGTGTGTGTGTGTGTGTGTGTGTGTGTGTGTGTGTGTGTGTGTGTGTGTGTGTGTGTGCGTGTGTGTGTGTGTGTGTGTGCGCACACTGCCGTTCAAAAGATTTTTAATGTTTTTTAATTATTATTATTTTTTTATGTAATTTATTTCAGTGATGCAAATCAATATATTAGAATGATTTCTGAAAGATCATATGACTCTGAAAACCGGAGTAACAGCTAATGGAAATTCTGATTTGCATCACTGAATTAAATTATATTTCAAAGTATATTAATTTTGTATTATATAACATATTTTGTATTACAAAACACTTTTTAGAAAAGGAAAAATTCACCCACTGACTTTCAAAGCTGCAACATAGTAATGACTTTCTACTTCGAGGACCTTGATAGAAATGTAGTGGAGTGAAAAGTACAATGTTTGTCTTTCCAATGTAGTAAAGTTCAAGTCAAAAGTTTCCAGAAAAATAATACTCAAGTAAAGTACTTAATAAGTAAGATACGTAAAAAGTGTACTTAAGTACAGTAATCAAGTAAATGTACTTTGTTACTGTCCACCTCTGATTTCCAGTGCTGTCTGTTCCATATACATCATATGATTTCAGTACACTGGGAATATACAGTAACACCGAAGTTCATGGACTACACTAAGATACTAGGAGAAAATTTTTCTTTTTGTGTTCCACTGAACAGCAGTGACATAAAGGTTTTGAATAACATGCGGTTAAGTATATAAAAAAAAAAAAGAAAGATTTTTATTTTAAGATCAGTTTGCTGATGGTTACATCCATCCATTTTCCAAACTGCTTATCCTATGTAGGGATCCTATGAAGCTTATCCCAGCATCTCAGACAGTAGTGTGTTTATGTGAAACTGTACAAGAACTGTGGATGCAGAAGGTGCTCACATATTGGTAAGAGGGTGTAATGGACAGTGAACCATTGCTATCTCTTATCAACTATCAGGGTGAACTCCCAGAGCTATCAGCCTCCGCCTGAACAAAGGTGATGGGCCTGTGTGTGCAAATGGTTATTGCACTTTATCTTACATGAAAGATTTAAGCAAATAAAATAAGACATAGTACTCATTCTAGGGCCATTGTAAAGGTGTGCCTTTTACAATGGGAAAATCCTGGTGACTATGCTACCTAACACTCATCAGCTCTGACCAGCTGGGTGGTTATCCCTAAAGAGGTTCTGATGGAGCAGAGCACTCGATTTCTATCTTGGCTTATGATTAACTGAATCATCTGCACACCTTTGTTCTATAATCAGTATGGACTCATGGATCCATTGAGATGTTCAATCAAGAGTGTGCTGTGAAGGGTGGCAACCGATGATGGGTGTGACCAGGACTTCATGATCCCACATGTCTCTCTGGCATCAAATATATACTTTGATTAACAACCATTCCAGGAGAACAAGTAGCAGCCTTTACAACCTTCACCACATTTAACAGGGTCCCACGCCTTTAACAGGGACGTAGTGTGAATTCAAAGTTCTTCCATATTGACAGGACCATCAGAGTCGCAGAATCGCGCCAATTTGGCAGTCCTGCCAATTCTAGATGGACTTTTTGTGCATTCTGCAGAATATATTTAAACATGGCCAAATGTTCAATGAAGCTGAGAGTATTGCACACTAATAATCAGGTGCGTGGGAGATGGGAGGATGTGTGGAACTTTGTGAATGATGAGTGTTCCAATTCTGCAGTTTTCTGTGGAATTCTGCACGTACAGATTCCGTGTGGGCCTGCTTATTGGTGGCCAGCCAACAGAAGGTGGAACAGCTGTATCACACCACCTGATAAAAAAGTGGGTCAAACTTGCTCTGCAGCAAAGACCCCTGCAAAGGTAGACTTCGGGGAGCAGCTCTCCCTGATCCAAGGCAGCAACTAGAACAACTAATGAACCACTTATCTCATGTCTTTTCAGAAGCCTGTTTGCCTTGTGGACCGATATAGCCCAGAAATAGTCAGAAAGCTGTACTGTCATATCACAACCAGGACCATGAAAGCTTTCCAACTGGTTTCTGGAGAAGAAAGTGCAAAAGATAGCAGCTTGATGTGATTGGGGAATCCCAGATCCCAGTCACTCTCCCAAGTTCAGATAGAACCTTCCAGTTCTGTAGTAACTTGAGGTCAAGTTGAATGATGTATCTGGCTTTACGTATCCCAGTGGATGAACTAGTGGTGTAACTAAAGCATTGCTTATTTCAACCCTATTCCAGTACCCTTTTCAAGTCTTGTGGGGTTTTGATTTGCCTCAATAAGGCTTCATTTTGGACCTCAATCTCTTATCCTGAAGCCATCAAGTGGGTTCTTTCATGAAGCAGCCCAGTCTCTTCACACTTTAAGTGGGTCCAGTTTAGCAAACTGCCCCCGGGGACCGGACCACATTCCACACCGCATTAAAATTTCAAACACAAATCACATGTCAAGTCTCCAGTGCTAACTTCAGTCAATGAAAACACATTTAACAAAGAGTGACACATCTTCTGTTGTGAGTGAAGATAACCGTACGCCTGGTTTCACATACAGATTTCATCAAAGAAATCTAACGCTCTTGAAGAAATGCCATCTTCTACACTCCACAGCTGTCCATGATGAAGTACTAGCATAGTACATGTTGAACACATCATACAGTTGTGGTGATGGACTACGTTAGGACTCCAGGGAGCTCCATCAGACTATCAGCATTATGGACTATCAGACTATCAGGATGTTTTTAATGTAAAGTAGCATCCCACATTACGTTCTATACACTATGCATTTATATGCACTGTGCACTTAACCATGTAGTATGAATTTTATTTTGTCATTCAGCATCAGAGTCTGATAGCCCCTCCCCCTCCGCTACGTAATTAAAGCTGAACATATGAGTGCACGAAGTGTCCAACAATCCACTTTTTTTCTTTCTTTTTTTTGTAACACTTTATTATAGGGAACTATTCTCACTATTAACTAGTTGCTTTTTTGCATGCCTATTATTAACATATTGGCTGTCTATTAGTAGTTATGGTCCCACTTTATATTAGGTGGCCTTAACTAATATGTACTTACATTTAAATTAATAATTTGGTACAATGCACTTATCGTGTACATGCATGTTTTTACATTGTGCTTATAATTTAAAAAAAAAAATACCTATATGTAATTACATCTGTAATTAATTTCTGTAATTACATTTATAATTACACTGTTGACCCATCCCTTACACCTTAACCCACCCTTAAACCTACCCACACCACCAAACCTGTCCCTAACCTTACCCGTATCCCCCCTCAACAGCAACAAACGTGTTTTGCAGTACAATATGAACACAATAAGTACATTGCACTTATTTTTTAATGTAAGTACATAGTACTTAAGGCCACCTAATGTAAAGTGTGACCGTAGTTATAAAGCACATACTCTGCATGACCATATTCTACATCCCTAATCCTGCCCAATACCTAAACTCAACAACTACTGCACTAACTATTAATAAGCAGCAAATGGACCCTTTTCACAAGACTGTGATGATGCGTCGGGTCTTCAGCATCATAAATCATCTAATGTTTTTCATACTTATATATATATTTTTTTTTAAATTATGTACATTTATAACACTATTCTTTGTATTGTATTACCTTGCATCAAATTACAAAAAAAAAAAAAAAAAAAACTAGTTTACGCTAATGTGAGAGTGTTTCTAATGCAGCGTCTATGGGAGGGATGGTAAATTTGACATCGTTCTCTCTTCTGACTGCCGTTATCAGTCTCTCTCAGTTTTTTTACTCTTTTATTGAAAGTCATGAAAACACTATCATGGAGTTTTTCTATTGCTATTTGAGCAAATGGGAGTGCAAACAATATATTTGCAGTACTCTCCCATTCACCGCTCTTCAAGTTAACCCAACTATGACGACTTCCGCTGCTGAGAAACCCGGAAATGTGAAAAAGGTCCATTAGGAATTTATTGAGGCAAATGTCATATTTAATGGTTTGTTAATAGTGAGAACAGTACATTAAAATGTGACCTTTTTTTTATATTTTTTTTCTTTCATAAGTAAACAGATTAGGACGCACCTAAAGTTTATATTTGTACTTTTGTAATAATTGCAGAAACAAAAGTCATTCAGTGTGACCTTATTGCCTTAAGAATTTGCAAATGACAAAAGTGAGTCACACTAAGGAACATTATTCACTGTTAACTACAGTAGTTGCTTATTAGCATGCATATTACTAGTATATTGGCTGTTTATTAATACTTATAAAGCATGTCTTATTCTGCATGAACATATTCTAGATCCCTTAACTCACCCAATACCTAAACATAACTACTATAACTACCTTACTTACTTATCAATAAGCAGCAAATGTGGAGTTTATAGAGGGAAAACTCTCAGTTAATAGTGTATGTTTTTCCTAATCTGAAGTGTTACCTGAATTTCTTTGATGATCAGGTTGGATTGCCCATCCTCTTTCAATATTTGTATGTCTGTGAGTGTGTGTGTGTGTGTGTGTGTGTGTGTGTGTGTGTGTGTGTGTGTGTGTGTGTGTGTGTGTGTGTGTGTGTGTGTGTGTGTGTGTGAGTGTGTGTGTGTGTGTGTGTGTGTGTGTGTGTGTGTGTGTGTGTGTGTGTGTGTGTGTGTGTGTGTGTGTGTGTGTGTGTGTGTGAGGGAACACTTTGGACAGTAATTCCCACAAGATAAGTGGGGTGTGTCTGCTCCCAGTGCAGAGCTTTAGTCTTATCAACACATCAGATCTGCTGTGAAGTATCAACACACAACATCTCCTTCTCTCAGCATCACCACCCCCTTTTCTTTCTTTCACTTTTTTTTTTTTTTTTTTTTTTTTTTTGAGCATATACCAAACCAAACACTGCACCAGACATATGGCAACAGAAAACAGAGGTTTTTGTGAATACAAGTAGTTTTGTGTATAACCAAGGCAATTCTGGTGGTCCCATCTGTGAATTCATATACTGTAGGGCCTATTCTTATTTTATTATTCTCTTGGAATATTATGCACTTTTCAAGACTTTAAGGAATCGCAATTAATCTTTCATTATTACTGAGATTCAAACTAAAAAAGATCTCACTAAATTTCAATCGAAGCGCAACACAAACAACTTGTGTTTATATTGTATCATCTAAACTGTTTAGAAGTCCTGTTTAAAAGATAGAGGGCTTGTAAAATGAGCATGTCTGTGGAAAGAAAGAAAGAAAGAAAGAAAGAAAGAAAGAAAGAAAGAAAGAAAGTGTTGTTTAATGTGGCAAATTTTCATGTTGATAAGATTGTATTTAAGAAATGCCCATGTTTGTGTCTCTGCGTTAGTTTTCTCAAGCAACGCTGTGTTCTGCTTAGTTTTAATAATGATATCTCTTCAGTGATTACTACATGTGGAGAGATGGAAACCATATCCACAAACCAGATAAATAACATGATCTGATTTTGGGGGTTCTATGCCAAGAATGAACCTTTGCATTTTCCTTGAGGGCGTCTAAATTATGTTTCTGAAGTACCCAACAAAGTTGTGCAACACTTTGAGGTGTAAGGGGAACAAATCATGGAGCTGGATGGAGGTGAGCTCTCTAACGAGGCCTAAACCTTGGCCTAAACTTCACCAGCTGAGGTACTGCTTCATCTCTGATTGTGGGAATTTTGCTCAGTGGAATTACAGTTTTGACATGCTGCCTCCACAACATCAAAAGATTCAAGCTGAGTAGATAAGATAAAATGATCTTATTTGTTAATATAAACATTACGTTTTACACACTTTTTATGCAAAAATGTCAGCTGTGTTTTATGGTCTGTAAGGTGTAGAATAATTTATCTGTCTAGCTGTAAACTGGTTATGCAAAACACAAGCTGTCTGCAAATGTACAAGTGTGTCTAATTGGCCTGTTAAAAATTACTACAGTGAGCATGATAGTAAGCATGATCCTTTAAAACTGAATCTGTGTGTTTTACTTGACAATGCAATGCACTTAAGGGTATTGTTTGCATAGATTATTTAAAGAGCAGATTAAACTTTTGATAGGATAAAGCATTTAAATCAAAACTGTTTTATTGATAAAAGGGGGAAATTGAATAAAGGTAATGATTTTGACATTGTTATACTGCATAAAAACAACATGATCCAAACATGAATCTGAAATGAAAACATCATATTACTATTAATATGACCATGACTGAATTACGTTAGGATAACTTTAAAACTACCTCTATGTCAACTAACTCTTTTATTAATAATAACAGTCCACTAATGATCTTACAGTGTTAGTAGTATTTATTTATTTATGGAAGAAGACCTAAATAAATAAATAAATAAATAAATAAATAAATAAATAAATAGATAGATAGATAGATAAATAAAAATGTTAAACATTATTACAACTTCAAATTACTGTTTTCTATTTTAATATATTTTGTAATTTAATATAAATGTAATTTGTAATGTTGTTATCAGTGTTGAAAACAGCTGTGCTGTTTAATGTTTTTGTTTGTTTTTGTTTGTTTGTTTGTTTGTTTTTTGTGGAAACTGTAATATATTATTTTCAGGATCCTTTAATGAAGAGAACGTTCAAAAGAACAAATGAAAATTGAATTGTTGTGTAACAATATAAAAGTATTTACTGTCACTTTTGATCAATTTATTGCATGTGTGCTGAATAAGAATAATAATAATACTGTATTGAAACCACTTGAATGTATATTGTGGAACCAATGTCCATAATTTATTTACGTAAATCAGAACAGTACATTGTGCCATCAATTAAATGAGCATCCAAGCGGTAATATACATCAGACTTTATGAAAGTACTCAAAGATATGTGGCTTGCAAGATTATATCTGCATTGTGAATAGAGATCATTTAAATATGTGAATGTTTTTTTATCAGAACTGATGTAGTTGATACCACAAAGAACTATATATCATTTACTTTCATTCATTTTGCAATGTTCCTTTTTTTTTATTTTAATTTTTTCAATTGTTTGTTAGGAATAAATATTCACATACTGTATGCTGTGTGTATGTGCAATACAGTGAATTACATTAAAACAACATATCACTCTCGAGAGAAGGAAAATAGATGTAATTACCCGAAACTAATGCGGCTAATGGAATAAACTTCTGAAATGACACATCTTTTTCTCAGCAGTCATGCTCTGTGTGTTTTGGCGCACTAAAGGACTTTCACACTTTTGTTTTCAGGGAAAGCACAATTGTGTGTGTGTGTGTGTATCCCCGACTCTGTCTGACTCTGCGGGGAAAAAAAGTGTGTGTGTGTGTGTGTGTGTGTGTGTGTGTTTGTGTGTTTGTGTGCGTATCCCTCTGTCTGGCTCTGCGGGAAAGTGTGTGTGTGTGTGTGTGTGTGTGTGTGTGTGTGTGTGTGTGTGTGTGTGTGTGTGTGTGTGTGTGTGTGTGTGTGTGTGTGTGTGTGTGTGTGTGTGTGTGTGTGTGTGTGTGTGTGTGTGTGTGTGTGTGTGTGTGTGGAAAAATGAAATGATGAAATGATGACAGTGATGTCACCTGAGAGTTTCCCTGTCTGGGTTTGGATTGAATACATGATTGTATTCAATCACACACACACACACACACACACACACACACACACACACACACACACACACACACACACACACACACACACACATTTTTCAGACACACTCATTGGAGATTTGCATGGCAAATTGCTGTGTCTCCAGTTTCTGTTTACACCGTGTGTGTGTGTCCTCAAACAGATCACGAATATTACAAGAATAACACACTCACGCAAAGAAACATCAGTCAGTCGACCATGTGGACTGCAGAACAATCACTTCCAAATGTATGAAATTCATACACTACTGTAATGAAAAATAACTGGACATATTACTTTTCTACTTGATTCCATATGTCACTCAAAGCCATGATAACGTCCAAAGACAACTGAGGTTAAAACATTACCAGAGGGACATTTCAGCGGTCTGAGGATAAACGTTGATGCAGCAGTTCTTCTTGTGAGAGCCAGGGTCTGCAACTGTCTGCTTTCATTCATCCACATCGTTCAGAGCACACAAGCTCATCAGCGGCTCCTAAACAGGACGGTACACAAATCCCTGTCCAGCCCTCAAGGTCTTGGCATTCTTGAGGGTACATCAGTTCAAAATTTGATTTGATATTCAATTCATTGTAGTAAATTGCTTTCCTTATATGCATAAAATGATAAAAATGTATTAAATGATAAGAATGAAGTTATAAACATTAAATAAACACTATGCCATGGACAAAACCATGTCATAATATATACACATATATTTACAAAACAACTGAATAAATAAATAAAATGAAAAAAATAAAACACAAACAAAAAAATAAAATATTAAAAAATAAAATAAAAACTGTTTTAAATAAATGCTGTTCCTTTCTATCCATCAAATAATCCCAAAAGAAACGTATCATGGTTTCCACAAAAATATTGTGCAGCACAACTCTTTTCAACAATGATGATAATAATAATAATAATAATAATAATAATAATAATAATAATAATAATAATAATAATAATAATAATAATAATAATAATAATAATAATTAACTGAAGACTGGAGTAATGATGTTGAAAAATCAGCTTGGAATATCACAGGAATATCTTGAAATAATCGCAGGAATAAATACATTTAAAAGTATATTAATATAGGTAAAATGGTTATTTCAGATGGTACGATTTTGAAATAATGCAGTTTTTAACTGTACTGTAGTTTGATTAAATAAATGCAGCTTTGGTGAGTTTAAGAGACTCCTTTAAAAAAAAAAAAAAAGTATATATATTTTTACCCTAAACTTTTCTTTCAGTTTATTTATTTATTATTATTATCTTCCTTCAGGTTTCTTGAGTAACTGGCACCCAGGCTGCATGCCAGCTTCTTTAATGCTGTTTAAAGAGCATAGAACTGTCACATAGACAGTTGTGATTTCTCTATCTCTGCTATTTCTGTTAGGAACATTTTATTTATGCCATAACAAACAAAAATCACTTACAAAAGTATGTTTTTGAATGTCTGGCTGAGGACGGGCAGAGACCCGAGAAATTCACAGATGCAATACAAACAATTGGCATAAACATCTCTGATTGTTCACTGCTGTCACCAAACAACTGTTTGAAAACAAACACAATGCAAATTTCCTTTGTAACCAGATGCAAATGTAATTTGCACTGTTTTATTTTATGGTCATGGATGGAAAATCAGTTAGCTGACTGCTCGTTCTTTAGCGTGTGGCGCAGGCACCGAAGCTCGGGCTTGGTAACCGGACATTTTCTGGTTTGAATTCTGAAAAGAACGAGGCGTGAGCTTCATCACTGTGCCACGGTACACCAGAGGGACTGACGGTCTGTCAGAAATCACTTTGCATTAAAGCATATGTGTAATAACTACTTTATTACTATGTAGTAACAATTTGTAGATTGGTCTGTTTTTTTTTTTTTTTGGGGGGGGGATTTGCTTCATGATAATTAAGGGTTTTAATATTTATGTCATTTAAATTCTTCATATTACATGGCTTCTGAAGATTTTATTAACATAAATTTTAGACTTTTAAAAGACATTTTAAGACCAATTTCAGAAAATGTCAATATATTCTCTGAATTTAAATGTCTACAAAATGAATTGTATTAGCATTTAGTATAACTGAGTATAACTGAGTATAACTTTTTATTATTATTTTGAAATAATTTTGGAATGATCTGCTTTCATTTTAAAAATATTTAGAGTTTTAGTAACTTTGTTGTGTGCTTTTGTTAGTTTTATTATTATTATTATTATTATTATTATTATTATTATTATTTTAAACATGTCTATATTTTTTTTTCAGTTTAAGTTCTTTTTTTTTACTACATCGTTTTTATTTATTTTACTTTATTTCACTTCACTTAATGTCATTTAATTTTATTTGAAGTATTTTAGATATGTGCATTGAAAAACAAGACCAAAATACAGATGAAGTATTTATTTATTGTTTGTTTGTTTGTTTATTTGTTTGTTTGCAAACACTAATGACTTTAAGACCTTTTCAAGGCCTTAATTTGCGGAATGGCAAATTAAGACATTTAAGACCTATTTAAGATCTGCATAAATCCTGTATTAAATGCATGGACGTTTTTGATTTTGCACACCTCCTGACAAAAATGAAGAAACATAATAGATGTTCACAACGAAACAGAGGCCAAAAATTGAATCTCAAAACATTGACCGTTTTGATGATGTACAGTTTGTCAATATGAAATAAAGACTTGTTTCTGTTTGCGGTGAAATGTGGCTTTTCTTGACAGTTTTTGTGAGATTCAGCCATACCTGTCTTTCGGATGTCTGTTTATAATCTCTCAGCACGCTCAGATCTGTAAAAGACTAGACCTGCGGACAGAGACACAGCTGTGTGTACAGTATGTGTGTGTAACTCGCTGCCCCTCTGGGATCACTACATAATAAAATTCAGCAACTCAATTTGTTTGAATCTGAGCAGTCTTTTAATCCAGTTTACCTCTGCTAGCGTTTTATGAAGAGGAGCAGAATTGAAACGGTATAAATATCATGTCACTTGTCGCTTCACCCGCACACACACACACACACACACACACACCGTAAGGTCGTTGGTTTCGCTCAGGGCTGCAGTAACATTGCCTGCAGCATGGAAAACTGGCTGGCCGTCAGCACTGTTTATGGTTATAACAGAAACACTAACCTCCCGGCTGAGTTCCTCTCCTCCCCCGTCTTCTCATGCGCTCTGTGTACAGCGTTATTATGGGCAGTCAAACAGTCATGATGGTGTGACAGCATCCTCGGCCCACAGGTGTTCATCTGTCACTTCTGCCGTCCCAACAGAGCGTGGTGTTAACTGTCAACACTAGGTGCAACACATCATTCAGCACAAACACAAATATAAAAACCAGACCCGATGGAAATGTGATGACAGGTGAGCTATATGAGCGCAGCTCCTAAATGAGGTCTGTTAAATTTGCATTGATAGTCATAACACTAAATTAAAATACGGTGACCCCAGAAAGTGTTTGGACATGTTGTCGCACTTAAAATGCACGAATGCCATTGCGTTAGATAACACACTATCAAACTGAATATAATAAGCACTTTTGGCCAATTATTTGAAGGAGTCGGTCTAACATTCACTGGGGAGTTATAATATATCAGGAATGCAGTGACGTGAAAGGAAGCCGTCAGTGAAAAATATTCACAAAGGTCCATTGGTAAAATAAAATAAAAAAATAATGAATCATTTGCAGTGTATATGTTGCTTTTGTCAAGGAAACAGGCTTTTTACCTTCATCATGTGATGTAGTTACAGCGTCTACCAGCACGTACAGATTGTATAAACTTGTGAGTAACAGTTCATCGGTCTCTTCAGATACAATCTCTCACCTTTGTTTTTGGTACAACAGTGAACATGAAGAGGGACATATCAGTGCCTTGGAGCAAGACCAATCTGATGTGGGACTGTCACAGCAATTTATGACTTGTAAGCCTGCCAACTGATCAAGTGCTAAGAAATAATGATTGCTGATAATTTATTCATAAACCTACCGTTAGCACCTAGTAAAGTCTCAGTCAGGTGTCGATTTTCACACATTTAAAGGGATAGTTCACCCAAAAATAAAAAATAAAAATGCTGTTAATTTACTCACGCTCAGGCCATCCAATCTGATCCGATTTGATCAAACATACAGAAAAACAGCAATATTGTGAAATTTTATTGCAATTTCTAATATTGGTTTCCTGTTTTAATACACTGACACAGCACTGAATTCCCATCAGACATTACTCCAGTCTTCAGTGTCATGATCCTTCAGAAATCATTATAATATGCTGATTTATTATCAATGTTGAAACTGTGCTGCTTAATATTTATTTTGGAACATGTGATACTTTTTTCTTTGATTCTTTGATGAATAAAAAGTAAAAAAAAAGAACAGCATTTAGTCAACATAGAAATATTTTCTAACAATATAAGTTTGTACTATCACTTTTTATCCATTTAACACATCCTTGCTGAATAAAAGTATTCATTTCTTAATAAAAAAGAAAAATTACCAACCCCAAACTTTTGAATAGTAGGGTATGTTGTAACACAAAATTTATATTTTGAGTAAACACTGTTCTTTTTAACTTTTTATTCATCAAAGAATCCTGAGAAAAATAAAAAAGTATCACAGGTCCCCCAAAAAATTTATATGTAAGCTAAATATGAAAAATCTTACTGATTCCAAACTTTTGAACAGCAGTGTAGGTGACTTTTTTCTTCCGTAGAACAGTAAAGAAGACTTTTAGCTGACACCGTGGTCCACAAAATGAATACCCGTGGATCATGGCGATAGTGCATCGAGGTCTTATGAAGCGCAACAATCAGTCTGTGCAAGAAACTGAACATTATTTACAACATTATTACCTGTATAACGGGGAAAATTGATTATTTTCCGTGAACTTATGTAATCACACAATGACATAACACATATTATATCATGAACTTGGATGTTTTACATGTCTAAAGCATATAAAGTGAATAAACGTGTCTTCATCAGCTCACCTTTTTTACATAAACAATGAAAAAGTTCATTTCACCTCGTGATTCAAGTGTCCGGTTCACGCATGTGTATCTCAGCGGCTCATCGTCTTCTGTTCTGTTTCCTCAGGTCAGTGACTGTTAGAGGATCTCGAACACTGAATGAATTGGAAAGTGAGTTTTGATTAGACGATTCAGCCCGATTTGGTGAACTGGTTTATCCAGGTCACTAAAAATAACTGGTTCAAAAGTATTTGTTCGCATACCGGACACCACTCCAGACCATTTGCCTGAAGCTCTGGATTACAGGTAATAATGTTCAGTTTCTTGCACAGACTGATCATTTCGCTTCATAAGACCTCAATATATCGGCAGGAGCCATCGGTATTCATTTTGTGTTCCTTGATATGCTTTTTATTATTATTTTTATTATTATACTCAAAGACAGTCAGCGCCCGACTTGTATTTTATGAATCACCAAAGACCACGGTTTTAGATAAAAATCTTCTTTACTGTTCTACTGAAGAAAACAAGTCGCCCACTTGCTAAATTAACAGCACATTTTTTCATTTTTGGGTGAACTATCCCTTTTCGTGACTGTGGAGCCCTCTAGAGTTAAGCGAAAGGAATTCACTGACGTAAATATATCACCGTCGTAATTACAGTGGATAGCTGTACACCTTTATCTGTCCCTGGTGAAAAGCAATCCGCCCTTTTCACAGAATTCCATACCAGTTTATCAAACTTACATAGCCTTCTCTCAAAACAGACAATTTGAGTGAAGCATAGAACAGCAGACATTTTCCTTATAAGAGAGGTCAGGATATTTCAATGAGTTACTTTAAAGGAGAGTTTGTCACAGATTCAGAATAAAAGCCATGTCTTTCTATGTGCCTTTTCCAGCTTCAGGTGATTTTAAAAGATTGTAATAATTCTGGTCAGCAAATGGAGCATTTCAAGTTATGCTTCTTTAGCTCTATTCAGGCTAGTTTTCTCAGAGGAGGTGTAGTTGTGTTTAACAGATGTGCTTTGTGATTTTAATCCTGGCCGTGTGTTTTAGCCACACAGCCTTGGTAAAATTATGGAGCAATTGACCTACTATTTTTCAGGGTCTTTTCTGGGTCCTCTGAGAAATCGGATCCCATCCGGATGGGAATGTCTGTGATTGTGGCATATTATCTTTTTCTCAGTGCCTCTCCTTGTTTATTTTAACCTTCGCTGAATAGCGAAACTAAAGCTTAATTTGCTTAAGCATTCCTTCATTATGGATTTAGACTGTTTTGCCAACTTTCTAAGTAAAATAGCAGTTGGTGGTCCAAGTACTGCAGGCATCCCAGCCGACATAAAAAGAATGAAATCAATAATGAGAGTCTCATCACGGATGGCTTAAAACAGCCACTGTACAGGAGCAGGTATGAACGTAATTCATTAGATTTGTAATGTTATAATATCTATTGCATATGTTAGTCCAGCATAGGGATATTCTTCTTTTTTTTAAGATAATAACGTTTTAATTAGTAGAACTTTTGAATTTTCCATACAGAAGCATGATAATTGCACTTAACTTAAAAAGAAACTCATGCAATTTGATTAAGATCTGATTCTATGTTCTTTAACAATCTTTTGAGTCGTGCTAATTCACTTTTGAGGGTCACAAATGGCACACGACACATATCCAAACACACACCCTTTTCTTCTGGCTGCTGTTTTACTGCCTCTGGGTTCACTGGGGTGAATGCTTTTGCCATAGATTAATCATGAACATCTGCAAACTCAGACACAGACACACCAACACATAGACAAGTAATCAGACACACGCATTATGGACGGTCCCTAAACAAACTGATGATTGTCTCAGTCTTCATAGGAGGATGAGCTCCTATCTCCAAAAATCTGGGCTGTCTTTCAGAAATTAATAACTTACAGTGTGCACAGATACAAACAAAGGCAAGGCAGTGAAAAGATGCAGGCTAAAAACAGCCAGAAATACGTTTACTTTACTGATGCACAAAAAAAGATCCGTGCAAATTTAAAACCATTATACCGACCCCAATATTTACATAAAAATAAGAAATACAGATAATTATTCATTTTAGTATTCCACGCCGAGAGTTTAAAATATGTCAAGCTAATAATATATCATTCTACTTCTGCTTTTGTGCAAATGAATCCGAGAAGATATCGCAAAATTAGTTCTTTTTTAGGAAGTATCAAAGTAAACAAGAGAATGGAAAAGTCCCATTTCCTGTGCTCTTCCTGTCATCTGACTTGAAATGTGGTAATGGACTGAATGCACAAAACACCCACACACACTAATGTGGACATGTGCAAAGAACTGTGTGAATGAATGCAGAAAGCTATACATTCAGGATTCAGAAAACAGTGAAAATTATTACAATCAGTGACCTGCACACACTAATAGTATGGTTTATGTTCATGCTCTGCTTTGTTTCATCACACAGTTCACTAAAGGACATGTGGAAATGGGATAGTGCCACAGTCATGCCCAGAAGAGTTGTAGTTAATGCAGTTTACACAGTGCATTTCCCTAACTGACTGCTAAATTGAGGATGTTACAGCATACTACTACAATCTGACATAGTTTAATTGTGCCTGCAAAATGTTTGTTTGACTATCTGGATTTCACGAAACACGATCTGACTGAACTAATAATCCAAAAACAATTGTACGTTTATCATACTGAATAATTCACAGTGTAGGGTCGAGAAAGTAAGTGAACCCTTAAATTTATGAAACGTTTTTGGCTTCATTTAAAGCTAAACAACTCAACTTCCAATCTCATCTCCTTAACAGACTCCAATGAACTTTTGGAGAAGTTGTAACACTTACTTTTTCCAGCCTGCCTTGTCAATGATCAATTAGTGTCTTCAATAAAGTGTTGTGTAGCTCTTTGTGTGTTAGTTTTAGCAATTGTTAGTACTATATTAATTTGTACTGTGTACACCAGATCATACCACATTTTATCGATGCAAAAATCCAGATAATTTCAAAGGGGTCACAAACTTATTCTTGCCACTGCTTATGCAGTAGTATGTCCAGTTATAATGTTTTTCTCCATCATTTGATGCACAACTGCTGTCGTGATAGCTACAAAATGTTAATCAATTAACCTGCTGAGTTTGAGTGAGACTTTTATTGGTTTGTTGTTGATGCCACCTCCTCTGACTCATTCTTTAGATCACTGGAAAGCCCATTGTGGTGAGCGCTTCATTATTTCACTCACTCCTTGCAGCCTTAGCAACAGCGCAGCCTCCTTTTAACATGAAAAGATGAGTAGAAACTTCTCAACCCTGGATTGTGGGATCACTTTCTTACAGTAATGGGTTCCAACCTCTGTTGGGTCCATTCTTGACCCAAATGAAACTGACTTTAATATTAGAAACTAGAGGAACATAATTAGACTCCTACCCTGTTGAAAAGACCAGCTGCGCAGCTTTTTGCCCCATCACACACAAATGTACATCCTCAGGAACAACCATCACACTAAAAGTGCCTTTGATTAGTCAGTAGAGCCTTCTTACCCTGCCACCTCCTGAAGTGAGATGATTATTTATAACGATAATTATGATCATGATTATTCTAAAGGCAATAAGCCCATCAGTCTGTCTGGCCATAAATAGACCCATCCATCATCCTCCATCTGCACATGTCTGTCAAATGAATCCAGGACTGTATCCTCCTCAATGCTAAGCAATTATTCATTAAACTTTATAATATAATATAATATAATATAATATAATATAATATAATATAATATAATATAATATAATATAATATAATATAATATAATATAATATAATATAATATAATATAATATAATATAATATAATATAATATAATATAATATAATAAATATAATATAATATAATATAATATATAATATAATATAATATAATATAATATAATATAATATAATATAACAATATAATATAATATAATATAATATAATATAATATAATATAATATAATATAATATAATATAATATAATATAATATAATAATAAATATTTTCATTTTTATTTATTAATACATTTCCTGATCTTACTGTGCACAGTTCATCAGAGCAAAAAAAAAAAAATCTTTCATCAAAATGTAATAACTTTCTACGCCTCTGAAACAACTTTTCTGCTGATGTAACCAAGGCTTTGTGGGCAGGAAAACGTAATATTATCCAGCTAGATTTTTACATTTTCTGAAGTAAATGTGAGTGGTGCTTGCCTATGCAAAAGCCACTGTCATGATCTTAGGTGTTACTGGGTCGTTGTTTCCTGTCCTCTTTCTCTGAGATATTCTGATCTTTAGATATGACTCGGGTCCCTCCTTCAGTGTTGGTGTACAATATACAATATATATATATATATATATATATATATATATATATATATATATATATAATTTTTTAACCCACATTATCTTTTGTCAGGCAAAAATCATTATAAATGTACTGTTTTCTCCATCTCTATTGGAAAAAAAAAACAAAAAACCTTCTACTCAAAAAAAAAAAAACATATACATACAATTCGCTGCATTTGCCAGCTGCAATAAACAGTGTTGACACTTTTATAACTTTGTACACAAATTATGACTGTGTAAGATTAAGAAATATTTATTTTTTTCGTTGTTTCTTGCACAATACTATTTAATGACCTCAAAAGAGTTTCAACATAATGCATGATTTGTTAAAATAAATAAATAAATAAATAAATAAATAATGTTTGCATTACATAATCAGCTCCGAATATGCATGGTTTTTCTGACATAGTAAACTTGCTCTGTAACTCCCCCAGTACAGCAATGCACTTGGGAATATTGGGAAGCACTATGAGTTGAATGAATGAATGAATGAGGCATTTATATAGCACTTTATTGTGTATTGCTGTACACCCAAAGCGCTTTACAATCATGTGGGGGGGGGGTCTCTCCTCAACCACCACCAGTGTGCAGCCTCCACCTCGATGATACGATGGCAGCCACAGGACAACGGCGCCAGTGCGTTCACCACACACCAGCTACAGGTGGAGAGGAGAGAGAGATCAATCAAGTGGATGGGGATTATTAGGAGGCCATGATTGACAAGGGCCAGTGGCGGGAATTTGGCCAGGATCAAATGGTGGTTACACCCCTACTCTTTTACGAGAAGTGTCATGGGATTTTTAATGACCACAGAGAGTCAGGGCCTCGTTTTAACGTCTCATCCGAAAGATGTAGTTATTGTAAAACAACTCAAAGGCTTACTGTAGAAGCACGCTAAAATGTAATGTATTGGTTTTACAGTAGGGTTTAGTGTATGTGGTACATTATTGTAAATGCTGTGGCATAAATATTCTTTTTTAGAACAAAATGTTCATAACCCATAATTTCATGCATAAGTGCTTGATTTAAGATAAAAATTGAAATGTCATGTAATTTAATGTCCAGCAAATGTATTTTGAAGTTAAAATATTGGGTGTGAGAATACATCATTGCACTATTTTGTGTTTGATGTATTTTATGTAATAGTTCTGATGGCGTGAACAAGACGTGCCAAAGGAATAAATGCCCGTGTTAAGGAACCAACCTGTTTCTGTGTTGTTGTGAAAAGAGCTACAGTTATTTTCAGTCCGGATAGAGCATTAACCTTTTAATGCAAATCACCAGACATTTCATTTTGGAATGGTCACGATACAGACAAAAACCAGCGTAATAAAAATTTGCTAGATTTGCATTCATCTGTTCAAATCTAAATGCAGATGGACATTTGACTTTGAAAGAGTTGCGAAACATGCAAGAAGTAACGTAATATGATTTTGCAGATGTCGCCACAGGTACGTTTTCCAGTGAGACTGGGTTGATTTTCATTTAATAGCTAAGGTTAGGGGTTTGTTCAAATAACCCAAAGTATGAGCAATAGTAAGTGATGTTTGTCTTAATATTACTAGATGAACTCTACTCCCAGGCCAGAGCTGTAGTTTGGAAAAGTTCTTGTGTCTCTTTCCTTCAGCAGTGTATTTACTCTCTCGTTCTCTCTCTCAACCCAAATACACTCACATATTTTCTCTCTCCTTGTGTCCCTCGTTCTTCGTCTCTCTCTCTCTCTCTCTCTCTCTCTCTCTCTCTCTCTCTCTCTCTCTCTCTGGTAACATCTGGAATAAAGGTGGGTGGGCACTGAGCCAGTAGAGTTCAGCTGCAGCCATAAAACTAACAAAAATAAATGTGACTCCAGGCTCAGATGCAGTCCAAACTCCACGCCTCAGTTAACCATTTCCCTCATCACACTCACCAGCAGTGTGTGTTTGCGTGTGATTAACTTCAGTGGCATACAGCAGGGAGTGAACAGGATGTGTGTGTGTGTGTGTGTGTGTGTGTGTGTGTGTGTGTGTGTGTGTGTGTGTGTGTGTGTGTGTGTGTGTGTGTGTGTGTGTGTGTGTGTGTGTGTGTGTGTGTGTGTGTGTGTGTTACAAACTGTGGGAGTCATTACAGAACATGGTGATAATCACAGCCTCTGTGTGTGGATGGGGTGTACGTTCAGTTTGTGTCCCACCGAGTGGAGGAATAACTGGACTGCTGTTGTGAGACAAAACGTTCAGTACTCAAAGATACTGAACACACACCAATCTCTGCTCCAGTGCTCTTCCAGTGCACTTTCTACAACTGGAATGCTCTGCACTATATCAAATATTTTTCTAAACATGGAGTTTCGCATATCCACCCCCAAGTCAAACACTGTTCTATCTCTATTCGGGTTACTTTGCGAACATTCACTCTCACACACGCACACTTCTGCTTTTTTGCTCAAGACAAACAAAACAAGTCTTTATGTGTGTTCGGCTCTGACACTTGATGAGTATATTAAAACACTGTCATCTACAGAAAAAAAAAATAAAGTCTTGAATAGGTAAATCAAACAAATTATGTATCCCAAGATACATCACGTTTCTTTTGAGATATGTTCTATGTTACCGTCAACATGTACTGTACAAGAAAACAAGTTTCACTTCCCTGTCATCATTTGCTTTATTGTCTTTAGAAATTCAGATTGCTGATGATGGGAATGTACACTATTGTTTAAAAAGTTTGGGGTCTATAAATATTGTTTTGCTTGTTCTGTTTTGTTTTTGAAAGACGTATTTTATGTTCACCAAGGCTGCATTTATTTGATAAAAATAAAGTAAAACAGTAATAGTGTGAAATATTACAACAAATTAACTGTTAACTGATGTTGAAAACAGTTGTGCTGCTTAATAGTTGTGTGGAAAATAGATTTCCTTTAGAGGTCCTTTAGAGATTTTTTTATAATCTTTGATGAATAGAAAGTTCGAAAGAACAGCCTTCATTTGAAATAGAAATCTGTTGTAATATTATAAATGCCTTTGCTGTCATTTTGATCAGCTAAATGTGTCTGTGCTGAATAAATGCAAGGACACATTTCATAAAAAAAAGAAAGTTCAATAGAAAGTTCGAAAGAACAGCATTTATTTGAAATATAAATATTTTGTAATATTATAAATGTCTTTACAGTCACTTTACTGTCACTAAATGATGAAGCATTAGGCCAGCATTGGGATGTACAGTAACACCATATTATAAATTGGCATCTTGATCTTTCCACATACTGATTAGTTTTATGGATGCCAGAATCTAGCTAAATTCATTAGCTAATTTAAAATAATGTCAGCAGAATGATTCTGATTCAATTCTAAAATGTCTGTAAGTGCTCAAAGTCTTTCTCGATTGTGATGGGAAGCAGGAGTATCTGCTGAGCGTCAGGCTTCATCTGAGAAATTTGTCTTCAGGTTTCTTGAAGAGTTCAGTATGGATATCTGAGGAACCCAAGCATCTTATCATTCTATCAGAGTACGATGTCGCACTGATTTTAGGTTTGCTTATAGGCTTGGGTTTGGGGTATAATTAAGAATATAGTAGCTAGTTTTGATCCAGTAACATATTTTGTAAAATCATGGTCATCTTTTGTAAATCTGTATCAGTGAATTGCAGTTAATGTGATTTCTGCTACCAGTGAACAGAAGTCAATAAGGTCACATAATCTATGAAAGTGATAAATGAAAACTGGAAGGATTCTTGGAATGAGAAACACAGCTGTTTATATTTAATTATTTTTTTTTGCATTGACAATTTCCATTATGCAACAGATATTCTCTGCCAAAATTAATTTGAGCTTAATAAACAAGTGAAAGTGCAGACAGTGTTCAAAGAGGTTACGGGTGGGTCGATCTCATGTTAAAGCCTTTCTTTAAACAAGACAAATGTACTGTACATGACAAACAAAGTTACTTTCTTGAGATTCCTTCATTTTCTTACTCCGTCGCCTTCTTGCTCCATTTTCCTACATTTCTTTGATTTAAAAAAAAAAAAAAAAAAATGGTGCACCTTTATATACACTGCATCTCTGTGTTAAGTGTTTAAAAATACTGAAGTACATTCTGGAACAGCTAAAACATGTTTACCTTAGTTAACTCTCCCATTTCACATACTCCTTACAACAAAGCAGCATCATAACATGCACTCTTTCCCAACATCAGAGTGCTTTTGTATGTGTGTAAAGATTTGTAATTACCAGAATACATTTAAATACATTTAAAGGTTGAGCCCCCCGGGGATTTCCTACTCCATGTCTCTCTCTCATCCATTCAGCGTCTGGGTAAACAGCAGTTTGTTGGCGTGCTGTTTTTAGAGCATGAATTTCTCAGACTGCATAAAAGCTGAAGGTTTTGTTTCTGCTGACAGGGAAATACCAGAGCACCTAAACACACATACACATCACGCTGGATGTTTTCCACATTTCAATTTTAATACACTCCACAAAGACGCTGATGAGCTTGATGTTACCTTCTTCTCCAGCTCCTCACCCTGAATCTGCACTGATGGTGTGTATTGTGTGTGTGTGTGTGTGTGTGTGTGTGTGTGTGTGTGTGTGTGTGTGTGTGTGTGTGTGTGTGTGTGTGTGTGTGTGTGTGTGTGTGTGTGTGTGTGTGTGTGTGTGTGTGTGTCTGGTAATGTGCAGAGAGAACTGATTACTCTTGAGTCTTGAGTTTCTCTGCTGCCGTCCCAATGCACTTTTAAGTGATATGTTTATTTAGGGTCATGTGATCTCTCTGTAACACAGTACAAACACACAAATACCATAACAGAGATAGTTTATTTTACTTTACAGACATATTTTGTTACATTTCATGCAGACAGAATATTTTATTTTGTGTTCTGTTGTCTAAATGATTACACAATTTTCATATTAAGGTTAAATATTCCTGTTCCTACATCAAAATCAAACCAAAACATTGATCAATGCATACTACACACAAAATTAAAATAAAATAAAATAAATAAAATAAAATAAAATAAAATAAAATAAAATTAAATAAAATTAAATTAAATTAAATTAAATTAAATTAAATTAAATTAAATTAAATTAAATTAAATTAAATTAAATTAAATTAAATTAAATTAATAAAATAAAATAAAATAAAATAAAATAAAATAAAATAAAATAAAATAAAATAAAATAAAATTATTCACGACCTTTAGTCATATAAGAACAAATGAGTAGTATCATTAGTTGTCGCTTGGGGTTCATATTTGAAGAAACTATACAGTATAACAGTCATATACAGTATGTAGTCATATATACAGTATAACATGTAAAAAAAAAAAAAATATATATATATATATATATATATAGGTAACACTTTATTTCGATAGTCCACTTAAGACATTCTACTAACAGTAAGTAACTTTGCAACTACATGTCAACTTCAGTCATTAGAGTATTAGTATACTGTCTGCTTAATATCTGCTAACACTTGAGTCCACAACATTTTGCAAGTATGTCAACTTATTCTACTAACCCTAAACCTACCCTACTGAGAGTTAGTAGACATGTAGTTGCAAATTAATGAGAATTAGTTGACATGTAGTTAACACGTAGTTACAATGTTACTTATAGTTAGTAGAATGTCTAAAGTGGACTATCAAAATAAAGTGTAACCTATATATTACAATATATTGAACAATGCATTATAAATCGGCATTTGCATATATTTAATAATATTTAACAGTATATTTTCTTATATATAGTAATGTATATAATTTCATTTTTATTAATTAGTTAATAATATATCATATGAATTAATAATTTTCTTATATAGCATCATACATATGTTCATATATGGAATGTGCTTTGCAAACAATAGAAGGTGAGATAAAAGGTTATGAATATGTATTCAGGGTTATGTAAACCTATGCATTAACTAGTTTCCCATATATGGAAACGTAGGATTTTATATATTGCATTATATGTTCCAATATATTCCCAAATATTTTTGCATATGTGTGTTTATCATTGTTTTAATTTAAGCGTAATTAATATTTATTAACATTTATTAAAATCACTAAAGAAGACTTATAATATTTTACATAACACCAAGATCATCATGGGACTTTTGAGCTTTTGATTCACAACAAGTGTCCTACCACTGGTTATCTCATGGCTGAGTCACTCTCTCGTCTTCAAGCCTGAGAGAAAGAGAGAGAGAGAGAGAGAGATGTAAAGGAGAGGGAATAAAGCTCTCAAATGCATACAAAAACCTCACAAGTGGCCTGAGGAGACACCGGCGAGCCACCCAGATTGAGTCCAGAGATAAACAGAGCAAGAGGGAGACTGCTAACAGAGAAAAAGAAAGAGGAAGAGAGTTGGTGGTAGAGAGAGATTGAAGATGCGCCCATAAAAATCCATCTTGTGCAGGCCTGACAGCCACTTTAGCCCTGAAACAGCACATTCGGACCGCGGCTCTCTCGCCAAATCTGCTCCATACATCATCAGTGAGGAAACAGCACATGAGAAATTCTTAACACAATGCGTTTTGTCCAAAAGATTTAACATCTAATTCAGAGCTGACAGCTTGCCCCATCTCCTTCTCTTTCTCTGTCAGCGTACGATTGATCTTTCGCTCCACCCCGCCGGCCTTGGTCCCATCATCCCATCGCCAGTGCCGCTCAGAGCCACCCATCCATCTAAACAGCACTAACCAGGCCCTGATGGGCCCAAATATCTATAAATAAAGACACAAAATAGAACACAAGTCAATGTAAACCAATCCACATATGTGGTAAGTTTATTGCAATGTAGTAATAAACAATGGAGGAAAATGTGTGACTCATTTGCTTCCTTACGGATGTGTGAATATGCCTCCTGGGAAGTTTGGGTTTAAAAGAAGTTGAAAATGTTTTACATTGTACTTATGTTACAAAATACATTCCTGTAGTTACATATGTAATTAATTTTTGTAGTTACATCTATAATTATACTGTTGACCCTACCTCTGCCCCTTAAACGTAACCATACCACCAAACCTGCCCCTAACCTTAACCGTATCCCACTTTAATAGCAGCAGAAGTGTTTTGGGTTACACTTCATTTTAAGGTGTCCTTGCTACAGTGTAATTATACATTTAAGTACTGAGTTATATTAATTAACTACATGTACTTACTATATGGTTAGGGTTTGGCTTAGGGTTCCTTGCATTTAATGCAATTATAATATAATATAATATGTATTGTTATTATAATAGTACGTACATATAACATGTGTAACAAGGACACCTTAAAATAGTGTTACTGTATTTTGCATCTCAACATGAAGCCAGTATGTACATTGTATCTAACACCATACGTACATAGTAGTTAAAGACACCTAATATAAAGTGGACCGTATTCTGGCAGTCTTTAATCTGGCAAACGATATTCTTCATCAACAGTACACAAAATGTGTACAAATTAAATTGAGCAGTCAACATTCACAATGAAAACTTAATTATGACCAGTACTAATTTGCCTCCATTATTCCTTAATTGATGCCCCCCAACTGAAAAAGTCATGGGCTGATGAGACTCAGGGTTTCCCATTAGTAATTATGACATTATGGTGCTGCTCATGTGCACTCATCTAATAAATACGATCATTCCAACACTGACTCGTACAACCTTCTGCATCTGACAGAACACCCATATTTTATACACAGACCGCCACACAAAAATAGCTATTGCAAAATCACAAGGTTCGCTCTGATTGGTTGGTTTTACTCAGTTTCTGGGGGTCAGGGTACTTAGGTTCAAGATTGAGCTTTTACACCAACACTGTTTCTGCTGTATAAAAGAGCTGCTGCTATTTTTTCTGCTCTTCTTCCTCAAGTTTTGAGGGGTTTTTTGGAACAGCAATAACTTATTAAACGATCATCAGGAATGGGCCATTGAGAATGATTACAAACTCATTTTGAAATCTAATTTGAGGTGGGGATCACTTTTATTTCCAAATGGTAATTAATCTACAACCTAAACCTCACAGTGTTGCTAAACTTACAAATCATCTTTATTTAAGTGCCTTGGATTAAGGTTGTGGAGTGGTTAAGTACTTGTGCATGAGGTGTGTCTTAAGTTTATTCCATGAGAGATGAGCGGAGAGGGTGGAGGTTTTGTTGAGCAACTTTGTTCCTTGTTATGAAGAAACAATAAAATGCTGCACTTTTAGTAAGACAGCATCAAAACTATACATTTGAACTGGGAGCAAGTGGAGTGAGATCAGGAGGGGTGTGACTTGACTTGGTTCCTCTTTGGCTCATTTAAGACTATTTGCTGCTATGTTCTGGATTATCTGCAGAGTCTTGGTCACACTGACTGGAAGGCCGACCTATTGGGCACTGCAGTAGTCTTGAAATAACAAGAGCTTGGATGAGCACTGAATAATTTGACAGGAAGGGCTTGATTTTCCTGATGTTTTAAAGTGCAAAACTACACAGTTGGGCCATTGGGTTGGTAATGTGGGTGGTTTCGGTCACTTGGTCATCAAACACTACCCCAGGTTTCTTCCTGTCCTTACTGGTATTAGTGTTGTAGACCCCAGTTGCAAAGTGATGTTGTGGTCAACTGGCGGGTTTGTAGGGATTACAAAGTGCACTGACTTTGCACAGATTAACTATAGATGGCGCTCCTTCATCCAAGGCAGATATATATGCTGAGTCAGTTGGGGTCATAAAACGACATATAGAGCTGTGTATTATTCACATAGCAATGGCAAGAGAAACCATGTACCTTTATGATTATGCAAGTGAACTTGTGCATTTGGAGAGGACCAAGCACTGAACCTTGAGGCACACCAGTGGTTAAATGTGCATGTACATGTTAACAGTGTCTACATGAGTCAATATCTTTGTATGTGTGTGCAGTTTTTGAATGAATACTTTAATCCAGCTGAAAAATCCAAAACTTCTATTGCTCTTTTTGCATGCACATGAATATACCTGAGTGAATACAATTTCATGAATATTCAGATTTCGTCACACACAAAATCTCTTTTCCATATCTTAGTCAGCTGCATTGTTGTCAGTTGTCTACATAGCCACTACCTTCACGGAAGCGTTTAACCAAAACTGAAGTTTGCGAGTGATTGATTTGAAGCACCACAAACACTGACCACTCAAATAGTACTCCTCGTGTAAACTGCAGGAAACTCACAATTGATTCACAATTTAATTGACTGTATAGTTTGAAATTAGCACATATTGCAAAACTAGCCATGCATAGTATACAAAAATACTGGGTAAATGTGTGGCATGAAGTGACATGAAAGTAGCATACCTCACCGTTAACTTTTAGTGGGTTGAATAGTATACAGAGAGAGAGCGAGAGACAGATGAGGTTGGCCTCCATATCACGCTTTGCTCCTCCTAGTCTAATGGATTGCAGTTCTCTGGATTATGGCTTGGCTGACATCCTGAATAGGTGGAATTATGAGTACAACATGGGCCTCAGTGTTTGAGAAAGAGAGAGAGGTGAATGTTTTAAAACAGCCAAGATGCATTTACACACCAGTGCTAAGAGAGTTACAGAGATCCCCTACCTCAGTCACAGATAGCCTGAGCACGGAGAAGCCACCATTCACTGACCATTCAGTGACCCTGACCACAAATGGGACACCTGATGTGGACTTCTGACCTTTTCTTACATGTGTCAGCAAATTTCCCACCCTTTTTTGTGGCCACAGTGTGCTCTTTGATGTAGCCTTTCGCACAGGTGCAGACTTCACAACGGACACTCATGGAGCATTACATCACACAAGTGTGTACTCAATGAAGGACCGCAAGAGGTGAGGGACTCTTTGGACTGGGCCTAATGTACACACACACACACACACACACACACACACACACACACACACACACACACACACACACACACACACACACACACACACACACACTTGTATTCCTATCATTATGGGGACATTCCATAGGCATAATGGTTGTTCTACTGTACAACATGTATTTTCAATCAACTTACCCTAACCCTAACCCTACACCTCTCACACAAAACTTTCTGCATTCACAAAAAAAAAAAAAAAAAAAAAAAAAACTTCATTCTGTGTGACTTTTAAGCAGTTTTCCTAATGGGGAACTAAAAATGTCCCCACAAGGTCAAAATTTACTGGTATTATTATCCTTGTGGGGACATTTGGTCCTCATAACATAGGGAATACAACCACACACACACACACACACACACACACACACACACACACACACACACACAAACACACACACAGAGAAGTGCATGCTTCAGTCTTATTTCTGTGTACTATTTGTGAGTCTAGAAGATAATAGTCCATAAAGAAACAAAGTACTAATTGATGTATTTGCCAAAGTTTGTGAGGTAACACTTTAGAATAGGGAACACATATTCACTGTTAACTAAGAGTTTTCCCTCACCAAACTCCTTATTTGCTGCTTATTAATAGTTATTAGTATTGGGTGGGGTTATGGGCTCTAGAACATGGTCATACAGAATAAAGTATTAATATGTGCTTTATAAGTACTACCGTAATGAACAACCAATATGATAGTAATATGCATACTAATAAGCAAGGAGTTCATAGTGCAACAAACATGCATAAGCATAAAAAAAAAAAAAAAAACAGCAAATGATGTCACACATAAAACAGGATATTTATAAATTATCAATTAATTATTACAAAACATATTTTAAACATTTTTGAAAATAATGATTAAAATTCAAAGCAAAAGCAAATATGTTATTACTTTAAAGTGATGGTTATACCACACAAAACTTATAATATTTTGTTGAAAATGGTATAAAAGTTTTTGGTAACACTTTATTTGGTTACACTTTATTTTAAGGTGTCCTTGTTACAGTGGAATTATACATATAAGTACTTATTAATATTAATTAACTGCATGTACTATATGGTTAGGGTTAGGATTAGGGATTGGTTTAGGACAGGGATACTCAAATCTGGCTCGCGAGATCCACTTTCCTGCAGAGTTTAGCTCTAACCCTAATCAAACTCACCTACCTGTGGTTTTCGTTACAAGGACACCTTAAAATTAAGTATTACCCTTTATTTTACAGTGTCTTTGTTACAGGTTTTGTGTACTTATTAAAGTAATAACAATAAAATATGCATAATTACATGCAACGTACCCTGAACCCTAATCCTAAACATAAAATAAGTACATGTTAATTAATATTACTAATTATACTTAATTGCATAATTACTCTGTTAGTACATGCATTTTTAAAGTACATTTTAAAAGATTTTTAAAAATCTAAACAAATCACTTAAAAAACTACTTTATTGCAAATGAACTTTTCTCAGTATTAAATATTTAGGTGTAAATCATTGGGAATGGAGAATGGAAATGTACTAAATACTAAAATGTAGTCTCATATTGTGCACATAAAAACAAGCAAGAATCCAGAATGCACACATATGGAGCAAAATAAAAGCCACACACTCTCCAGGATGAGTCGATGGGAAACAGAAAACAGCAGCACATGGTGGTGATGATAGGCGATCATTACCCTTAGCAACATCTCCAGCATTTCAATTAAGTTCAGGTTTTCAGGGCTTGTGTGTTGAAACAGAGGCAAGAGAAGAACACTAATGCAAACGGCAGTCATTAAAGAAGCTCTGCGCTCGCTCTTCCCTGCTAATTAACTTAATGACTACTCGCCATGGGCTACAGCCAAGAGAGAGAGAGCTGCAGAAAGAAATAAAAGTTGAGATGGAGGGATGAATTGAGGAGAGAGTGGTTGGGAAGAGAAAGAAGATTGAGATGTTTTCTGTGTGTGTGTGTGTGTGTGTGTGTGTGTGTGTGTGTGTGTGTGTGTGTGTGTGTGTGTGTGTGTGTGTGTGTGTGTGTGTGTGTGTGTGTGTGTGGCCATGCTGTTGTCCTAATCGGCTGCTTGCATTACAGATACTCACTCTGGAAGCCAGTGATGAGTATGTTTGAAACACGCCTATAAGTCCTACTGAAAAGACCAGCTCAGACCATCATAAATGTCTGTTGAATGATTAGCCATGATGTTCACCATCCAGTCTTAGCTGGTTAAGTTGTTTGATCAAAGATGTCTTGCTGGTTTAGTTAGTCGAGTGTCTGATGGGAAAACGAGCACACCAGCATCCCAAACACAGCAGAAGAAATATATGCTGCATGCTTCCTCTTTGTGCTGAAGAGACATTATAGACATAATATGCAAGTTTACATTGGCTTCTCACCACTTTTGATAAAAAAAAAATGTGGTTGAGTGGTTTTGAAAGGGTTCATTAACTATCAACACAACATAGAATACAGACATAGAATTTTTTTAAACAAGTCTCATGCCAAAGCTGCATTTATTTAATCAAATGTACAGTAAAACAGTAACGTTGTAAAATATTATTAGAATTTTAAAATGTTTTCTATTTGAATATATGTTCAAATGTAAGTTATTGATGTAATCAAAGCTGAACATTCAAACAACGGAAAATTAAAATAAAGAGTAATCTTTTGCAAAAATGATGTTTCATTGACATTTCATTTGAGCAATGCATCCTTGCTTAACAAAAATATTACTAAAAACATACATTTTGAATGCTATGTGTAACTATAATGATTGATTGATTAACTGACCGATTCATTCATTGATTCATTGATTGATTGATTGATTGATTGATTCATTCATTCATTCATTCATTCATTCATTCGTGCATGCGGTTTTGGTGTGACCCAGCCCTGTGTTTTTCATCTTTTCCTTACTATATTAGTGAATATACACTATCACTGTAGATAAAAACAAAATAGATGGAAGAAAAAACTGTCTAAAAGTACACAATTATTATTATTATTATTAAAACTATAGTAATGAAATGCATTTTAGATTTTAGTAAACATTTAGTAAAAAGTAAAAAAAAAAAAAAAAAGTATTATTTAATGGTCAAATTATGAACTGAAAGTGCCCCAAGGATATGCATGGTATTGCCATCATGTTTCCCTTATTAAAGTAATGGATTATTCAATAAATGGAGAACAACTGTCATAATGAAATCATCCTTTCAATAGATTACTGTACCTCTTCAAATAAAAGTGTGTCACTTTATCTTATTATGCCTCATGTTTGTCAGCAGGGATGATCTTTAAGGTCAACCTTGTTACTAAGGATTTGGTTAAAACCTGATCATTGAAAAGTGTATCCTTTCTAAGAAGCACTGAGTTTGGATGCTTGTTAACAGTCAACCAGTTACCATTCTTAAAGGAATAGTTCACAAAAAAATGAATGTCCCCACCCTCAGGCCATTCAGGATGTAGATGTGTTTGTTTCTTCATCAGATTTAGGGAAATGTAGCATTGCATCAGTGTCTCAGTAATGGATGCTCTGCAGTGAATGGGTGCCGTCAGAATGAGAGTCCAAACAGCTGATAAAAACATCACAATAATCCACAACACTCCAGTCCATCGGTTAACATCTTGAGAAGAGAAAAGATGCATGTTTTAAAAGTAAATTTGAGCAAATTTTCATTTTTAAGTGAAATGTTCCTTTAAAGCTTAATTGTGTCACAACAGATATCGAAAAGAACAAATTTAGATTAATATAGCATTTGTTGAGATGGTATCATCAAAATTATAGCTTCATAGTATGACTGCCAGCTGAACAATTCCTTAACATGAATTGATTATAACATTTGAAAACCACTCAGTTAAATCAGTTGTTAAAACATGTCTAACAAGTAACTGACATTGTCTACAGCAGTAAACCGTGAGCGGGGTCACAGGTCAGCAGTGATTGAATATGGTTAACATATCCTGACTTACACCCGGATCAGTTTCACAGGTACAGGTCAATGGCATTTGAACACAGAAATCTTTAAGCTGCAGGTACAGGATGAGAGCAGCCCTTTAAAATCTCTTTATACACACACACACACACACACACACGTGTCCAAAGGAACATGTCAGAACACATTAGTGATAAGCACACACAGCAGACAGGCGCTATTTGCTTGCCTAATAGATGCCACATTATTCCAGTCTACCCTTGAGCTGTGGGCAAGATCACAGGCTGACGGAGCGCTTTCAGAGAGAGGTCACGCGTGCTGTCCTCCTGAGTTATTTACCTCTTTATTTATTTATTAGCATATTTACCACATCTCTGGACGATGTGTGTGGAGGAACAATAGTCTGAAAACTGAGACTGCGAATGAGACTGCGTTTTCTCAAATCTTCATATTTCTGAATTATACATCATTAGAATCTCATGAAGATTTCACCACAAAATCAAATAATAATAATACATTTATATTAAAGAAAATTGCTTTTTGTTGATTTGTTTGTCTTGTTTCCAGCCAAAATATCTAAAAATTCTTAAATCAAGAAGGATTTTCCAGACAAGTAAAAGTATTGTCTTGTTTTCAGAAAAAAAAAAAAAAAAAAGTCAAAATTAAGTGAGTTTTTGCTTGAAACAAGCAAAATAATCTGCCAATGGGGTAAGCAAAATAATGGGGTAAGCACGATTATTTTCCTTGTTCTACTTGTTTAGAAAATCCTTCTTGATTTAAGAGTTTTTAGATATTTTGGCTGGAAACAAGACAAAAAAACTAAGTAAGACAAGTTTTTTTTTTTTTTTTTTTTTTTTTTTTTTTTTGCAGTGTATGCACTAGTATGTTTTTTTAAATTTTATTTTAATGAAAAGTTTTTGAGCACAAATTCGTAGAGGCTGTGGACACAGAATGTGTTTTTGGAATCCACCGCAATGTTTTTCCATTGTTTCTCTGTGTAAATGATATATCATGGAACTGGAAGTTATTTCACTGTTGTTCTTGAATCTTGTGTGTTTTCCAATGCTCAACAAAAATACACACACACACATCTTGAGACCTTGCCTATTTTTCTATTAAAAAAATTAATTAATTAATTAATTAATTAAACAAATGGAGAAACTTATGTTTCTTATTTTTAAAATGAATTAAAAACATTTATATGAATAAATTCATTATATATATATATTTTTTTTTTTTTCTTTTTTTTTTTTTTTTTTTTTTCTTTCCTGTGGGGACTGTTACTTGCTTTTGGACAAACTGAATAAAACTGGTTTAAACCGAAAACCATGTTTTTGTTTTTGTTTATTTGATTAGATCAATATAAAAATTCACTTTAATTGAATGATATGGCCATTTCACTTTCTTCAGCATTCTCCAGGCCCTTTGATTGGGGAGGATCCATCTGCTCGATCTACCACTGACAATGATTTTGAGAAACGTTCTATACACTTTTGGCAACAATATTGGTGAAATTGACCATTCTTATTTCACTCTTGTGATCCTGAGGTAAAATATGACCCAGAAATGTTCTTGTCATGTTTGATGAGATTCACCCATCAGAGCCTGTGCCTCTCATTGTCTGCTCATCCCATCTGTGTCTTTCTCTCAGTGAGTGTGACCTGTCTGTCTGCGTGTGGAACTGTGGCCCGCTATCGACCCTCTGCAGGTTTAATATTCATAAAGGCTATTTCAGCAGCTTTGGACGTTAGCAGGGCGCACCGCCACAGTAAATCGATCCCTGCTGATAGACATCGGCTTCCCCAACCCGTATCGATTCCATTCAGAGCAGCGCTCAAGGTCTCCTCCAGCGGCTCTGCTCTCCATTCACACCTCCAGCTGATCACACGGACAGATGAGGCCAAACTCGTTATTCACAATTATACAATTCTAAGTATAACAACATTTAGTTATGAAACTGAAGTTGGTTGGTACATTCATATATAGTCTTCTATCACACGCCGGTCAATCAAACCAGCATATTCTTTATTTCTTCATTTTATTTGTCAAGGCATGGCAAAGGTAAAACAAGGAAGAGGTTGTGGTGTTCTGGATTGTGTGAAATATCTGTGGAAATGTTTGCTATAGTTTTTTTTTTTTTTTTTTTAAATGGAAAAAATAGCAATTTGATAAGGACGTGATCTACTTAAGTGAAAGTATGTGACAGTATAAGTATTGCTATTGTAATGCAATTTATTATTATTTTTTTTTCATTCTTAGTTATTAAATTTTGACGCGTGATTAACCAATGGATCCTCTGCAGTGATCTGATATTTTGCGAAGCCAAAAGCTATAATCAAATTACATAAATTTAAAATGTAACTTTACTGCGTCACCAGGAAACGTAATTAGATTACAGTAACGCATTACTGTGTAACGCGTTATACCCAACTGTACAGTATATATGTTATTTAGTGTTTTGTAGATGATTTGGGGAAAAAAATAAAAATAAATAAATATATAAACAGTTGTAGATGCCAATAAGTTGATGGTTATTGATGTCATAATCATCAACATTTCTGAATGAGTTTTATAAATTGGACTTTGTGGACTGAGGAGGAAGTTTTAGTTTTAGTTTTTAGTTTAGAGTTCATCTACTCAATTCAATATTTCAAACAACCCAGTCAACTGGTCTCTCAATTAAACAGGCAATAATGTTTAGCTTTGTATGTCAATAAAAAGCAGTTGGGGCTTAAAATAATCACTGCACAACCATTTTAGAGTTTAAACACATATGTACTAAACATTACCATTTCACTTATAAAATGAAGCATACAAATATACACAGATGCACAGTGCTAAATAATTCATGTCCTAAAATTGAGAACATAAGTGGTGCACACACACACACACACACATAGCAGGGATGAATTCTTTAGGAATCCTCTAAAGTGCAGCAAATATGAAAAATTTAATCATGCCAGAGAACAAAAATTCATAAGGAAATGTATAAAATCAATATTTTATACTACTTACTGCACCTATTCTTTATTACAAACCTGTTCAGGAACAAACATTAATAATAAATGCTGACGGGGTGCTGCAGGTACAGAGTGAAAGATAGAGCTTGCAGTTCAAAAGCAATACTATTTCATTCATCTTTAAAGCATCCCGCTCTTGTTTTTTATTTCTCCGGGAGCCATTGAGGTGCTCTTTTAAAACTAAAAGAGGGAAAGGAAAAACAGGCTTTGATAGATTGAATGATCCGCGGTGCCAAGTGGCTGTCAACACAAACAGCGATAAAAAAATGGGAGTGAAAATGTTCCAAACAGGAGTTTTCAAGGTTATGGGCCGTAGCAATGATTTGGAGGCAGGGGTGCTGGATCTGAGGCGGCAGAAATCGCCTCCTAACACACAAAACCTTAACTGCATTCAGTTGTCTGACATATTTACATATGCTGGGCTGAAGTGCATTCATCTGATGATATAAAAGTAATGGTTGACACTAAGAATCTGACAGTCTGATCTGATCGATGCTGTACGTCATCCCAGGACAGGCAGCATCACGATTAATAAAGGTTAGAATGCAAGAACAATTACAATAAGTAGATATCAGGGAATATCAGAAAATGTGTAAGTGATAAAATCCAACATAGTGATGCAAACACGAAGACTCGTTAAATCAAACTGGTTTTCAGAGGTTTTCATCTTTTCCAAACATAAACATAAACGATCACTTTGTTTGGGACCTCATTTCTAAAATATAAAGGCAACTATATTTCCATGTAAACAGAATAATATTCATTGTGATATTATAAATGTTAAATTCCATTCGTTCCTGAACACTATTCACAAAACTACATGTTATATAAAAAGTAGTATATGATTTTTATTTATTTATACATTTTAATAATACAGTGACTAAAATATATGGTTACATAATGAGTTAAAACTAAATAAATAAGATTATCCAACGTAGGAAACACATGCCTCTACCTACATTTCTGCGAAACTCAAAAAACGTACCAATTCAAAAGAATCGTTTCCAGTTGAAATGGACACTAGAGGCAGTAAAACTCCCACAACTTTTATTCCTTTCCAAGTCCACAGGTTTGATTAAAGGGGTGGTTTACTGCGATTTCACTTTTTTCATTTTAAATAGTGTGTAACGTTGCTGTTGGTGCATGAACAGTATCTGCAAAGTTGCTGCACTGAAAGTTCAACGTAAGCGGAGATATCGTCTTTTAAAAATCAGGAAGTTTAATGCCTACAAAAACGACTCATATGGGACTACAACGAGATACTTCCTGGGTTGCATATGAAATAAACCCATCAAATACGCACCTATATCAACGTAATAAATACGTACCAGGGTCATGTATTGAACCCACGTTTTAGTGCCACTCACTGGACATTTCCCTTTGAAACTGCCGCAAAACGTGCAGCAATGTACGTAATAACGGTGTTGCAGAAATGTATTTAGCCCTGTGGTCTCCGGACCCCAATTTGCAAACCCCATGTGCAAATGTATTCTTAAAAGTTGGCAAGGATTTAGATTTAGTACATTAAAAAAATAATAATAATAATAATAATAATAAATATATATATATATATATATATATATATATATATATATATATATATATATATATATATATATATATATATATATATTATTAACATATTGGCTGTTTATTAGTGCTTATAAAACACATATTCTGCATCCCTAATCCTACCCAATACCTAAACTCTCTTACTAACTATTAATAAGTAGCAAATTAGGAGTTTATTGAGGCAAAAGTCATAGTTAATAGTTAGTTAATAGTGAGAATTGGTCCTTAAAATAAAGTGTGACCAAATATTATTTTCTTTCCTTAATATCACCTGCAATGTGATAGCAAGTACCAAATCAGCACAGGAAAGCAAACAGTGCTTGCTCGGGACATTTGGACATTTCATGTGGTCTTTAACATACAGTAGTTCCAGAAGTCAAATAACATAAGCTTGTACCAAGATGTAGAGACACTTAAACAGTGTTTACACAGCAGCGGAGTAAGCTTGTCAGGCCTGTTTTTGGGTGCTCTCAGTTTTAAGTGAGAGTGACAGCCACATTATAACAAAACAGACTTCTTTACATTTTCAGGAGTTTAAAGAGTGAGTTCAGTAAACCTGTGCTGTGTAAACACAACCACACACTGTAGAAAGTGATAACCTGTGATTATTACCTCAAAGAGCTGTTTCTACCCAATTTCACCCATAAAATTTGTTTTGTTGGCATAAATTGAAGATTCAGCACTTCAGTTTAGGAACCAGTTATCTTAATTTGTTAACGTAATATTAATTTGTTGCTTATTAGCATGCATATTAGTAAAATATTGGCTGCTTAGTAGTAAGCTACTTATAAAGCACATATCAATGCCATATTCTGCATGACCATATTTTACATCCCTTAACCCCATAAACTTAACTTAACTACCTTACTAACTATTAATAAGCAGCAGATTAGGTAAAAATAAAAATACAAGTCAATGCAAAAATCACAGTTAATAGTTAGTTAATAGTGAGAATTGGTCACAAAACTAAAGTGTGATCCAATTGATGTATAGAAATGTTAAATAATATTTCAGACCAGTTATTGCCGGTTGTTAAATTTTTTTTCTTCAATGCAGTGGACAGCGTAATTCATCGTTATAGTCACTCTGCACAAATTCTTGTCTCGTTTGTGTGTTTTCATGAGAGGATTCTGGTAAATCACAGAGATGAAGATATGAGCTGTGTTTGAGATCCAGTTCCCATTGGTGTTGTGGTCTGTGTGTAACCCAAATGCAGCTTTCAGATGTAATGCTTTTTGAACCTGCTCCAGAGAAGGTTTTGAATTTGGTTAGAGTTCGCAAACAGATACTGGAGTTGTTAAAAGTCAGTTCTCCATATGTGTTGCTCCACACTTTACTGGGGAAGAATTGTAGAGATGTTCAAAATCTATTCATTATAAATGAAAATAAATAAAGTGAAAGTGACGTGACATACGGTGATTTGTGCTCTGCATTATGGATTATGAGTCCGACTCACTAACCATTAGGCCACGACTTCCCAATAAATTATAAAGATGTCCAAATTCTATTCATTATTATTATTATTTCCAATTATTATTGGTGCTCAGCTCTAAATAATGGTTCATGTTTCCTGAATAAAAGTATTGATTTCAAAAACCCTAAACATTTGAGTTGTAGTATACATCACGGTTTATGCATAACTATGAAGCAGCACAACTGTTTTCAACATAACACTATGATGAAATATAATGATCAGAAATGTTTCTTGAGCATCAAATCAGCATATTAGAATGATTTCTGAAGGATCATGTGACACTGAAGAATGGAGAAATGAAGCTGAAAATTCTGCTTTGATAACATTAATGCATTATATTTTAAACATATTCACATAGAAAACAGATATTTTAAATTGTAATATTATTTCACAACATTAGTGTTTTTTCCTGTATTTTTAAAGAGATAAATGCGATAAGACTTCATTAAAAACATTTAAAAATCATACTGTTTCCAGACTTCCAGATATATATATATAGATATATATATGTTCCATTAGAACTGTTGTTTATCTATATATTGCAAACTGGCTTTTATGTGCAGTGCACATACTGCTTTAATCTCACTGTTGTTCTCATTGGCTGTGAGGCTGTAAGTGCTGATATATGTGTGTGTAACTAATGTTTTCTGCTCCTCCCTTCCCTTTAACCTGCTGTTCTCTAGTGGATGAATTTAACACAGTCATAGCTTTAATGGCTTCTGAATGGAGTGTTTTCATGGAGTGTTAGGCAAAGACCCTCCCCTGGATCCCAGCACTCAGTGACGGGGAGCAGAGCCTGATTTAATCGGACAGTCTGTCCCCTGGTACCCGTCCCACTGGAGGAGAAAGAGAGACAGAGAGAATGGAGCGGTGCTGAGGTTAACGGGCTGGACGAACAGGCCAGTGGAGACAGACATATGCTGGGCGTCACATCAGTGCCTGCTAAACTGAGAGAGAGAGAGAGAGAGAGAGAGAGAGAGAGAGAGAGAGAGAGAGAATGAATCAAAGTAAAACAATTGACATAATGGTGAAGTTTGTGATTTCTGTGCCTCTAGACTAGTGTCACTAAACAGAATTGAGAGCCATTCAAAAAGGCTTTTCCTTGTGAAAAATAAGTACACTTCAGCATAACAAGAGTACTTAATACTGAAATAAGCATGCAGTTTCAATTAAATTAAAATGTATTATCGTTAAGTTCAGTTTCTGAACTTTAGCAAATGCATTTTAGCACTTTATTTTACAGTCCTGTTCCTCATGTACATACCTATATAGTAATTACAATAACTAGGTACTAAGCCTGAACCTACACCTAAACCTAACTAGTCTTTGTTGTTGCCTTATATTACAGCACTTTCTTGGGTAAGTACACTGTAAGTACATTGTAAGTACACATACTGTAAAATAAAGTGCAACCAACTTCATCTTTAAAGAATACAACTCCAATTATTATTATTATTATTAGTAGTAGTAGTAGTAGTAGTAGTAGTAGTATTTATTTTTATTTATTTATTTTTTTTATTTTTTTATTTTTTTATGAGCAGATCTTCGGACACAGAGCAGATCACATTATATAACACTAAGCAAAGTATTTTACTGTAATGCGGCTCATTTTAAAGTAAGCACACTAGTTCTTGCTTTATTTAATTCAGCCTTTCATATATTCTCTGAAGGACAGTTTTTGTGAGAGAGACTGATGTGTTAGAAACCCACAAGACTATGAGTAATAAATTAATTATACCTTGATTCAATGACCCATACTTACAATACAATGGGTGTAAACACCACTGCAAAAAATCTTCATTTTCTTTTCTTTTCAGAAGGAAGACAGGAATAGTTCATCCAAAAATGAAAATTCATTGGGCAAAAGTGACCCAAAAAACATTAGTCAGTAAACGATGACATAATTAGGTAAAAACATTATCACAGCCCTGACTTCATTGATTATGTGGCTTACATGGTTTCAGGATAACCAGGCATAAACTTGTGATCTGTTTTTCAAAGCAAGTTTTAAAGGTAAAGTATGTCATTTTTGCACCACTAGAGGCACAGAATGGCATTGTAATTTGTTTGTTTGAGCCAAGGAGGTCTGTAATACCTGTAAATAGCTATCCACTAGCATTCTCATTCATCTTGGACCTGCTGTGAAATCTGCCATCTTTGCACATGGCGGTCCTTTGGTGTCTTCAAAAGGTGGTGACAAAATGAGCTACAAAACAAACCTCCGTTAATTGCTGCAAAAAAAAAAAAAAAAAAAATGATAAGCACAAACTACGTCCAAAGCCAGGAGAAGAGGAATGCAAGATTGGCAGGATTGTGGTCTTAGCAGTTTTGTGGTTTTGGTCTGATTTCAGATGTAGTGATGTTAATTTTCAAACACAGATCCCATTCAGAGAGCTGGAGGATTTTCAGCTCAGAGAGATTGTGATAGTATGAGACGTTATAATCGGTGAAGTATTTTCTGGTTTAGGATACTCACCAAGGACTCATTATTGTACGGGCTCATAAATCATTGTCTATAGATAGCATGCAGATTTTTCTTCTGCTGGCACTCATACTCTCTTCTTGGGCCCAGTTTGAGTTCACACGAGGTGAAGTATTCTGTTTCAAACCAGTTACACTGTTTGCCATCTATTAAAATTAATTGTTACTTGAACAATGCTGAATGTGTGCCCAGCCAATAAATTCCTTCACCTAGTTTTACTTCTACATTTTTATTTATTTATTTATTTTATTTTTTGGAACGCATTCTCATGTACTACTAAAACTTCTGTCATGGTCATTGGACAAAGTGTACGTATGTTAACTTACAGCATGATGGGAAAACAGTAATTTGACACCAGCACAATCATCTGATGTAGCCCTCATCATCAGAAACCGCTGACCTGTTGGTCATTCTCATTGGGTCGGTTTCTCTCGACTAACCAGTTTCATTGCTGTTCTCGTGGGAAGTGTTTAGCTTACCTCAACGGAAAACTAAAATGTCACATACTGCATGAATGCAATATTTTGGATTCACAAACCAGTTCAATGATCTTAATCATAAAATAGATATTTGTGGATAGCTTTAAAATCAGACTGAATTATGTTGGAGCCATAGTGAAATAGAGAAAATACACACACCTGTGTTCATACATCAGTTGAATTCTATATTAATGATACATAATATACTAAAAGCAAGTTCTAACTAGTACAAATTATTTACAGCTTTACAGTAAAAAATGTTTACGGAGTCGTTTGGTTAAAACTTCCGATTTATTTTACTTTCCCATTGCCCAAGTAGTTCAATACTGTATATCTTACTTTTTTCTATGTTTTTGGTAGATAGATAGATAGATAGATAGATAGATAGATAGATAGATAGATAGATAGATAGATAGATAGATAGATAGATAGATAGATAGATAGATAGATAGATAGATAGATAGATAGATAGATAGATAGATAGATAGATTCTCATGGCAAAGGGCATCTCAGGAACCGCACTCCAGTGGTTTGAGTCTTACCTCTCAGACAGGTCATTCAAGGGATTCAAGGTATCTTGGAGGAGTGAGGCATCCAAGTCATAACATCCAGCTACTGGGGTGCCTCAGGGCTCAGTTCTTGGGCCACTTCTCTTCTCTGTCTACATGGCATCACTAGGTTCTGTCATTCAGAAACATGGCTTTTCATATAACTGCTATGTTGATGACACTCAACTCTACTCCACTCAACTCTACCTCTCATTCCATCCTGATGATCCAATGATAGCTGCTCGCATCTCAGCTTGTCTAACAGACATTTCTTGCTTGAAGGACCATCACCTTCAACTCAACCTTGCCAAGACATAACTGCTTGTGGTTTCAGCAAACCCAACACTTCATCACAATTCCTCCATCCAGCTAGGCACAAGTACCATAACACTTTCCAGGACAGCCAGGAACCTTGGAGCTGTGCCTTATACAACATTAAGAAGATAAGGTCCTTACTATTGGAACATGCTACACATCTCCTTGTGCAAGCTCTTGTTCTGTCCAGGCTGGACTATTACAATGCTCGGTCATTATTTTATTCATAATAGAACATAGATAACAAAACAAATGTTTATACGGAGAAATTTTACACTTTTATCCACTAAATCCACTCATTTCAAATTTGATGCCTGCTACAAATATCAAAAAAGTTGGCACAGGGGGAAAAAAGGGCTGAAAAAGCAATCAATTTTGAAAAGATTCAGCTGGGAGAACATCTAGCAACTAATTAAGTTAATTGGCATCAGGTCTGTAAAATAAAAGTCTCTAAGAAGTAAAGATGGGCAGAGGCTCTCCAATCTGTGAAAGAGGGCGTAAAAAGATTGTGGTATACTTTAAAAACAACATTCCTCAATGTCAAATTGCAAAGGCTTTGTAAATCTCATCATCTACAGTGCATAACATCATCAAAAGATTCAGAGAAACGGACAAGGCTGAAGACCTTTGTTGAATGCCTGTGATCTTTGGGCCCACAGACGACACTGCATCACTCATCGGCATGATTCTGTCATTGGCATTACTAAATGGGCCCAGGAATACTTCCAGAAACCACTGTCGGTAAACTCAATCTGCCGTGCCATCTGCAGATGCCAACTAAAGCTTTATCATGCAAAAAGGAAGCCATATGTGAACATGGTCCAGAAGCGCTGTCGTGTCCTGTGGGCCAAGGCTCATTTAAAATGGACTGTTTCAGAGAGGAAAAGTGTTCTATGATCAGACAAGTCCAAATTTGACATTCTTGTTGGAAATTACAGATGCCATGTCCTCCGGACTAAAGAGGAGGGAGACCTTCCAGCGTGTTTTCAGCGTTCATATCGAAAGCCAGCATCTCTGATAGTATGGGGGTGCATTAGTTCATACGGTATGTGCAGCTTGCATGTTTCGGAAGGCATTATGAATGCTGAAATATATATAAAGGTTTTAGAGAAACATATGCTCCCCTCCAGATGACGTGTATTTCAGCAGAACAATGCAAAACCACATACTGCAGCTATTACAATAGTAAAAGAGGCTTTATAGTAAAAGAGTCCAGGTGCTGAATTGGCCTGCCTGCAGTCCAGATCTTTCACCAATAGAGAACATTTGGTGCATCATTAAACGAAAAATACTTCAAAGATGACCACAAAATCTTCAGCAGCTGGAAACCTATATCAGGCAAGAATGGGACCCAATTCCAACACCAAAACTCCAGAAACTCATAACCTCAATGCCCAGACAACTTCAAACTGTTTTGAAAAGAAGAGGAGATACTACACCATGGTAAACATGCCCCGTACCAACTATTTTGGGACCTGTAGCAGGCATCAAATTTGAAATGAGCTCATTTTGTGCATAAAATTGTAAATTGTTATGTTATCTATGTTATATTGTGAATAAAATAATGGCTCATGTGATTTGAAATTATTTTAGTTTTAATTTTATTCAAATTTAAAAAATGTCCCAACCTTTCCGGAATTCGGGTCATATAGACACAGCCAATTTTATTCACTGAAATATTTATTTATGATAAAATAATTACTTTACAATTGTATTGGAGACTTATACACATGCTATACAGTTAATCTAAGTCGTGCATTAATTTGAGTGATGACAGCTATTATGGGAGTGGCTTGATGGAGTGCAGGAGATGCAGATAACTTAAAACTTTAAACTTTAAAAACTTTAATTAATGCTGTTACGTAACAAATCTGCTCCAAAGATCAAATTAAATGAATTGCTAATTACAACATTGGGTCCCAATTTATATTACGTGGCCTTAACTACTGTGTACTTACATTTAAATTAATTATTTGATACAATGCATTTATTGTGTACATACATGTTTTTACATTGTACTTTAAAAAAAAATACCTATATGTAATTATATCTGTAATTAATTTATGTAATTACATTTATAATTACACTGTTGACCCATCCCTTACACCTTAACCCACCCTTAAACCTACCCAGACCACCAAACCTGTCCCTATACCACCTCAATAGCAGCAAAAGTGCAATATAATATGACCACAATAAGTACATTGTACTTATATTTTGATGTAAGTACATAGTAGTTAAGGCCACCTAATATAAAGTGTGACCCAACATTGAAATAAGAATGTAAAGTGGAGCCTGTACAAATACTAGAAATTGTGAATATAAATAATTGGGAATCATGAAAAAAATAATAATAATAATTAATTAAATAAAAACGTTTCATTTATCTATTAAACCATTTATGTAGTTTTGTTCGCTTGGCTGTTTCCTTATAAAAATCCAGAAATATGTCAACTTTTTCGTCAACTTTTTAAATTATATGATGTCACTGAGTTGATGTCTTGCTGCCAGCCAATCACTGCATTGCTGATCGTGGTTTTGAGTATCGATACATCTGCCCTTTTTGGGGAACACGAGAATCTTAGACAACTTAATCCAGATATTTTAAGCAAATCGGCAAATTCATTTGAAGAACCAAATTAGCCAGAAATAAGTTATCACAATTAGAAGATCTGGCATCTTTCAAATCATCTCAGATGTATTAAGCGAGGTACGAATAACAGGCCCCTGGACCTTGTCACAGCACTTACAGTACATATTGTTGCTTTGATCGCTTCTATTGTCCACATTTGTAAGTCGCTTTGGATAAAAGCATGTGCCTAATGATTAAATGTAAATGTAAAAATACTGTAATAGGCTTCATTAACAACCCTCATAATACTTTTTTTTTTTTAACCATTAAGAGTATCAGAAAAGATGTTGTATATCCAGACATCCCACACATGATTTAGTTCATTCAGTGCAGATGAGGAAATGGACTCTTGGCACTGAGAAACTCTTCAGAAGTGTTTCATGGTGCAGAATGACCTAACGGCTTTGTGTATGCATGTGTTTAAGACTGTGACTCATAGCAGGTGCTGTGTTGGGAATCAGCCAAAACACCCTATATTTTCCAACGATTCTCTGAAACGTCCTGCTTGAAACAGAACCTCTTAATGCTGACATTTTACTGTCTCCCATTCACACGCACAGGTTTCGTTCCTACATCTACAAGTAGTAGTAGTAATAATAATAATCATAATAATAATAATAATAAATATTAACAGAAATGCTTAAAAATAAATATATTATTTATTTACTATGTATTATTTTCATTATTTATTTATCTATGTTTATTTACTGTGGCCCTTAAAGTGTGTGTCAGATTTTAATATGTTAAAATAGAAGTATTTGGATCAGTTTTAGCCTGCATGCATGTACTTTCCCATTGCTTACTACACAAACAATAACAACAAATGTAACAATTGTACTTCCAACCAATGATATTGTGACAGAGATACCACTAACCATGGAAAAGAAAAAAGAAAAAAGTAAAATTAATATGTAGCACTTTATTGTTTATTGTTAGCACTTTTTCTTGATTTTGATTGTTTCCATTGACCTCATTTGTAAGTCGCTTTGGATAAAAGTGTCTGCTAAATGACTAAATGTAAATGTAATGTAAATGTATTGTTTTGTTCTGCATATACACACTGTGTAATTATTGTAGTATTTAGAATAACTGGTAATACTAACCTAGAACCTATCCCTAAAGTTAACATTTCCCCATGTAATTAGCCAGTAATTTCTTTGTTAAGTACACTGTAAAATCATGTACCGTATGATAAAGTGCGACCAATCAATTACTATTGAGAGATTAAAAAACAACCACCCATGGTAGAACATTAACAACTATGTGTCCCCAGACCTTTCTTTACAAATTGAACATCTTTTTTGTTTAATGAAAAACAAAATGTAGGGTCCCACTTTATATTAGGTGGCCTTAACTACTATGTACTTACATTTAAATTAATCAGTTGATACAATGCATTATTGTATATATACATTTTTAAATTGTACTTATATTAAAAAAACCTGCATGTTATAACATCTGTAATTCATTTCTGTAATTACATTATTAATTATACTGTTGACCCATCCCTTACACCTTAACCCAACCTTAAACCTACCCAGACCACCAAACCTGTCCCTAACCTTACCCGTATCCCACCTTAATAGCAGCAGAAGTGTTTTGCAATACAATATGAACACAATAAGTACATTGTACATTTTTTATTTTATTTATTTATTTATTTATTTATTTATTTTTTATGTAAGTAAATAGTAGTTAAGGCCACCTAAATTTAGTGTTAAAGGAAAAACACAAGTCAAATGATATTCCAAAAAGTGAATCACTATTTTGTAAAACAAAATAAAACAAAAAAATCAATCAGCTTTAGTAGTAGTTAAATCAAGACAAGAAAGTAGCTGGTTTGAACCTTCAACTGCATTTTTCTGCCGAACGTCTGAAGCAGAGAAGGAATCATTTGGGCCTGTTTTATGATCGCAGCAGGGCTAGCTAAGACTCACAGCACTGACATGATTTAGTGGCGAATCTGCTCTCCCAGAGGCCAGTCAATACATCTGAATTATTTAAATCTTCGCCTGAGTTAATTAGATATTTAATTGACTATCTGCAGACGGATGATGGCATCCATTGCATGCATAAATTCATGCAAATGGGACAGTGTTCTGGCTGAGCTGGGGTGGATTTAGCAAAGCAGTTCACAGGTCACAGGCCAATATAAGGCTGCTGGGGTCACGAATGCCCTGGTGTGGCCAGACACAATCTCAGAAAACCTCTTCAACTGCTTCTGATAATGAAATATCACTTGCCTTACCTTCAGTTTTGTTAAGTTTAACTAGTCAAGTCGACCGAAGTTATGATTTAAAAAAAAAAAAAAAAAAAAAAAAAAACTTGTCACTGTTGCCTTTGGTTTAATTAGTTCAATTAGACACCAACATTTTTGTAAAATTATCAATTTGACAGCACTGACACTATTGGACAAGAACAAAACTTGAAATGAATTGAGCTAGAAATTGAAATTTTGCAACATCAACACTGTTAATGGCCTGAATGTAATTGAGCTAAATAATGACACTATTGTCTTCTGTAGAGATGTTTATAGCTGAATTGAACTTGTTTCATAATGAATGTTATTGACACAATTATTGAACTATATTGACTCAGTTCTGAACACTGAACTGACTGAGCTGAATAATGACACTGACTTTTTAGAGCTGCTTTACCACAGAATTTAAATTAGTTGTTTATTACTATAAAGCTGATTTGAAACTATCTGTATTGTATAAAGCACTACATAAATAAAGGTGAATTGACATAAAAAGTTATTTCGAAAAATTAAGAACAACCTAGGCTCACTGAAAATCCATGCTTGTGGTGATGTTTTTGTAACACAGATAATATGTACTTTACTGCATGTTTCGCGGTAGTTTCATAGTGAAATGTCCAGTGAGTGGTGCTAAAACAAGCATTATATGTGACCGTGGCCACATTTTTATCGTAATGGTACAAGCATGTTTTGTGACATGTTTATTATGTTCCCACATGCATATTGCGACGGTTCAGTATTCAAATGTCTAGTGAATGTCGCTAAAATGAATGCTCTATCGTGTTGGAAATGAACAAACCTCCTCCACCAAACCCAACCCTAAACCTACCTGACAGTGCTAACGAATGCGAGAGTGATATAAAAACGCAACAGTTTTAACTTCCTTACATGCAGGTTTGAGCTATTTTGTTGAACTGTAGTTTCACAAGATTCATACTGAAGCGCTTCACCTCACAAATGCAATGCAAACCTACTGTGTTAGAAAACCCACACATACGAAGCTGTATTTGTGATGCTAATGTTTAAAATAATCTGTTTTCAAATCTCGCAGCATGTTTTCAATTTTGTTTTGAAGTCACAACATAATAATGTGCTAGGACCTATGTGAAAATTATGCTTTCTTAGTCAAAACTCTGGCCCTGTAAATCATACTTTGTGTGAGAAGGAATAAAAGTTGTGAGAGTTTTACTGCCTCTAGTGTTCATTTCAACTTGAAACTGCAGCGATTTGTACATATAGGTGTGATTTTGTATGTGTGTGTGTGTGTTTTGTAGCCTTCGTAGCTGGCTGCACACTATAGACAATTTTAAAATCTTAACCGATTTTAAAACCATGGGGCACCAGAGACATGAAGACAGTTTCGACTGATTTTTAGCATTATAATACTCTGAACGCACAAACTAGACGATTTGACAAGACCGCAAGACCACACACACGTCGACTGTAGGGACGATTTCACAGCGACACGAGATCTCACGGAGACTTGAGAGATCAAACGTGACTAGAGAAGAAAAACAAATGGAGAACAATTGACGTTATCAGCTGGCTCTCCCGGCGCATATTCTGTTTCACAGTGAAAAACAAAGTATAAAAAAGAATATGGGTGATGTACACCACACAATAGAGGATTTTTTAGACAAAAAATCGCTTGCGACAAGCCTTGAATCAGGCCACACCCCCGATCGTTCGGGAGTACAAATCAGGTATGAGCCGAGGTATAAAATGCAAATCGGGTATAAAATGGCCTTAAAATCCTTAAAAGCTTAAAGGGGTCATCGAATGCCCATTTTCCAAAAGTTGATATGATTCTTTAGGGTCTTAATGAAATGTGTAACATACTTTGGTTAAAATTTCTCAAAACACCTTTTTTACCCTGTCAAAATCAGCTCTGTTTTCAGGGAGCTGTTTTGTAGTCCATGTTGCTTTAAATGCTAATGAGCTCTGCTGACCCCGCCCCTCTCTTCCGTGGGTTGATGAGCACTGTTTACTTTAGCTGCAAAACTGACTAACTAGCACATTATTAGCAAAGGCAATTTGCAAAGATTCATAAAAAAAAAAAAAAAAAAAAAACCTTATACTCACTTCTTCTGTAGATGAAGTTGGATCACGAATGATTCGCACGAACATAGATGCATTTGGGCAGATCGGGATCGGCACATCCCCTTCAAAAGTAACGTTAAATCCGTTAATTCCCCAGCACCCGAGTCGACACGATCGTGGACAGCTCTCAGCTCACTCAGGGCGGGTCTAAGGTAAGAAAGCCTTGTCAATCAACTATCGTGGGAGGGGCCTGCGCAGAACTACGTCATTCTGACAGGAATCTCAGAACAGTCTGATTTGAGAAAGAGAATTTTAAAATAGGGATTAAAAAAAAAAACACTCAGTGGATTTTTATCATTATAGGATGGATGTGTACACACTTCCAACACACATTTATGTCCAAACTAAAGTGAATTTTGCATCCGATGACCCCTTTAAGACAGATCTTCCTGGGCAGATCAGAAGTCAGATGTTTCTGCATCTACGAGAAACCTGTTTTTGACATCTTGAGGGGGAAAACTAAATCCTACAAGAGATGCGCCTTGGTTTCGAACTAAAGATTTCCTCTCATGTGTGGAATAATGCCGTGACAACGCTTGGCATCATCTATCGGCTCCTGACAGAGTGAAAATGAGCATCACCCAATCACGCTGCTGATGTTGGTGTTATTGTTAGTGGTGCTATCTTTGCCTCCGTCACCCCTCCCCGAGTGTCCCGTCTTTCCCCACACCTCCTCCACAGATTTCCACCCAGATATTACCCCACCCCACCCCCACCCAGCCTGTCTGTCAGGTGTTCACCCCCACACCTCCCACCATCAGCGTCTTCAATGAACTCTTGATTCATAAGGCCTCTCTTTCTCTTTGTCCTCTGTTTTATTCTCTCCTCAGGTAAAATAGTGATGGATATTTTATGAATCGCAATGAAAAATTCATTCACGTTGCGAAATGAAAAAGTGTAAACACTCCACATCTCCCTATTCCTGCCACACAGTCGTTACTCCAGCGGTGTCTCTTCACCTGGTCAGGGTGTAGTTATCTGTCTGCTTTCCCTGTTTGGCCTAATTGCTTAATTTGACCCGCTTTCTCATCAATTAAAAGCCTGTCAGCGGCTGACGGATGGCTGGAAGGATCAGTGAACCGATCAATGTTTCTGATCAATGATTGGATAGATCGATAAGTGAATGCAAGTGAATGAGATAGAAAAAGGAAATTAGTGTGATGTCTGGAAAAAATGAACAGATTGAACAGGCATTCATGAGATCGCTACAGTAAAACCACTCTTGCTCTACTCAGCATCTGCAAAGAGCCTTACTGCAGGCTGTGAATGTGAAAAAAAACTGTCTTTAAAAACCTTTAAAAATGTGTAAAAATGTTGGTTGAAAATGCTTAAATGCTTAAAGTTAGTAGAGACATTTATGGAAAGTAAGAGTTTTAATAATCACTGTGCTAACATTGTAAACAGGTCAAGGCAAAGCTGAAGTCTGCATAACTAAACACTTTGAACAGCAAAGAAATCGATGCCATGATGCTTCAGTTATGTGCTCATATAGTTTTAATGGCAGTTTGAATTACATCAGCAATCAAATTACAGTTTTATTGTTGTTTACTCTTCGCTGTAATATACATAATGCAATAAGAACATGTAGAGCAGTAACCAAGATAATATGGATGATACAATGTAACCAAAATGTAAAGATGGAAACAAACCGTCAAATAAATCTAATACATTTAATAAAAGCCAAATCATATTTAAAGCCACAACTATCAAACACTCCTTAAAGGGAGAATTCACATACAATAAATAAACAAATAAATAATAAGTTCATAACAACATTATAAATGCATATGAAGTGGCATACAAGCAGTTTAATCCAAGAGATGCAGTCACTTTATGTGATGAACACATTCACATTTACAGTGACTTTATAATATGTCTTTATAATACTGTGGCTATGAAGAGTTTCAATGAAAGAAAGGATAAAAATGATGAGAGAACATTACCAAAATGCCTTCATTTGTGTTACAAAGATGAACAACGTTGGGGTGAGTAAATGATGACAAAATTCACAATTTTCGGAGGAAGAATCCCTTTATAACAAGGTTAAAATGGCCACTGAGAAAGGTTTTGGAGGTTTACAAGAAAATGTCACTTTAATAGCATTACCACTGTAGCAATGGTCAGTTTTTAATTACAGCACTGTATAAATTACATTACATAATTTGTTTGCATTTTACGCCAATTATACATTATACATACATGAACATAAAAAAACGAAATAAATAACACTGATAAACTAGCCGTAACAATATATGTACACTGCAAGCTGAGGTTTTTAGACTAAATGACATCAACATGTGACAACTAGAGATGGCCTACTAGAGACCAAAAGTAGATTTATAATGATTTAATAATGTTTTTATATATTGCAGGTTTTTTATTTTTTATGTTTTATTTATTTATTTTTTTAATTATGTCTTGCTGAAGTTTATTCAAATATATTGTATGCTCACACCAAATCAAGTTTTTCACCAAATGCGACATATATAAATGCATTTTCTTGGACTAAAATATATGGAGGTCAAAGTATACATTTAAATGCTTTAAAAATATTAATGTAAATATTTATGTAAATATATTTTGAATCATATTTTAGCTTTTTTTGCCATTAAAAAAAAAAAAAAATATATATATATATATATATATATATATATATATATATATATATATATATATATATATATATATATATATATATATATATTTATTTATTTTTTATTTTATTATTATTATTATTATTATTATTGTTGGTTTTTTTTGTTTTTTTTTTTGAATGCATGACCAAAATATATTTACACAAATATATTTTAAAACATGGTTTTAGCAAATATATATTTTTGGGTTTTCTTTGTATATTTTGCAATATTTATTTATGTAGCTGTATGGGAGAATCCTCTCACATGAGATCTCTGAGAGGCAGGCTATATTGGTGATGTGTAGCAGCGAGCTTCATTGTGAAACGGCTCCACCAACATAAGCAGAACCAAACAAAAGTGTGTACACGAGTGAGTCTGAGAGAAAACACACATCAATGAAAAGATCTGAAGAACCAACAAAGTTCAAATGTTTACAGCAATAAGACACACGCTCCATGTCAGGTGGGAATTACACGAGGAAAATTTAGCAGTACACATATATCATGAACAAAATAACTGCTGCTCCTCCAGGTTTGATTTAAAAATGTGTGATAAACATTAAAAAGATGAGCATAATCAGATACAAACACTTCCTCTCGCTCTTATGTAGACATTTACGCTTAGAAGCGCTTAAATTCTGCTATGTTCTACTTCATCACCTTGCCTTAATTAAACGCCACTAGAGAATTACATTCAGTCCAATTATATTTTCAAAGGAGATCTAGAGATGGACACATGCACTACTTCCCCCTTGAGACAAATATAATGAGAGAGAGCCGAGGAACACTAAAAGACAAGAGTAAACACACACACACTGGGTACCGCAATCAAACCTTCCAGCTCAATACTTGCTACTCATGAACAGTGTTGGAGTGATATGTTACATAAACAGTGACTTGTTAAATGAAAATGTTTTAAATGATTTGATTCATTTACTGATAATAACAGTGGGTGCAGGACGTGTGAACATACATGCATGACATGTGATCTACAGAGTGCTACAAAGTTGTTTTTCAGCCCAGCAATTCATGTGTTAAACTATTTTTGTCAAATATTGCGTGCTGTTTCCTGCAGAAGTGATCCTTAGCACATTCAAATTCAGAAAACACACCTCTTCATGGTAGTCACTTGTCTACAGTGCTATTTTAATATTGTTATACTGTATTATTACTAATATTATACTTAGGTTTCTATTATAGTACTTATAAATATTTGGACTTAGTAGTAACACTTTTAATTTGGGTACCAGTTAGCACTATTAAATAACTATAAACTGTGACTTTTGCTTCAGTAAACTCCTCATTTGCTGCTTATTAATATTTAGTAAGGTAGTTGTTAAGATTAGGTATGAGGTGGATTTACAACCAGTATGCTAGTAATATGCATGCTAATAACAAACAACTAACTATAGTTGGTAAGAAGTGGTCCCTAAAGTGTGAATTAGCTTTTTTTATTTATTTTGTTTACATTTTTAATTGTTATTTTAATTTTAGTCTAAGTTTTAGTGTTTTTATACGATTTGTTTGTTTTTAAGGTTAATTTGTCTTTAATTTTTAATATAAAATTTAAATTAACAAAAAGGATTGTAATAGATTTAGTTTTGGTCTACAGCAAAAAAAAAAAAAAAAAACTTACAAATTTATTAAAAATAAAATAATATTATTTAAATTATTTATATCATGCAAAAAGTAACACAACATGTAACTGTTATTTAATTAGTTACATGTTATAATAAGTAATGCAATATTGTGATACATTACGTTTAAAGTAATTTGTAAACCTGCAAAACCACACTATGCATATTTCACATTAAATAGCCAAAATGTATAAAACGTTGGTAGCTGGAAGTGTCTGAAGAACAACTATGGTGGAAGAACATTCTGGTTCCTCTTTTGCAAAACACACATGGAGAAAAAAAGAAAAGGAAAAAGAAAAAGGGGGAAAAAAAGATTTCTAAAGAAGCAGAACATGGTGGGAAAATGTTCTCATGTATACAGATGAGTAACACATGAGTAAGCATGTGTACACAAGTCATTCTTTACACATGCTTATAAGGGACACAAAAGGCTTTCTTTTCAAGAAATGACCTATTCATCCAAACCATTAACTTCAATAAAGAGAGCATATCTATAAGGCTTACCTGTTGTTACACTGTGAATATTTCAGTGTTTGTACACTCTAATCAGCAGGTCAATCTCTCTCGCTCTCTCTCTCTCTCTTTTTTTTTTTTTTTTTTTTAATTAGGCTTCCAATCGAAAAAGGAAAAAGAAAAATCCTTTATATAATGATTTTAACATTGATTATGAAAATGTGATTTGAAAAGGTTAATAGGCTGAATAAAGGGTGAATTTAGGTCAGTTGGGCCACTTTTTCACACATTTTTCATTCAACATTTTGTATTTAGAGGCATTATAATAATAGGATTGTTCGCGACAAGCAATTTCTATACTGAACCGATTACCAGTGATAATCAGCAGATGCATGCTGGGTATGCTGTCTGACTTGTTCATGCTGACATGTGACAAAGTACTCTGGATGCAGTTTTGATCGAAATACAACTTTGATTGACAGTTACACAAAAGTAACATATCTATGACTGATACTTTCTTTACTATCTTCATGTTTACCCCACACCTTCTCTAATGGTCTGTAAATGAATGAGCATCATCTGGAGACTGAAGCTGCTGCTACTGTCCTGTCAAATCCAATCAAATTCCCTGCAGTGCACACACTAAAAAAAGGAAGGAAAGAAAGAAAGAAAGAAAGAAAGAAAGAAAGAAAGAAAGAAAGAAAGAAAGAAAGAAAGAAAGAAAGAAAGAAAGGGCCCAGACCGTTGAGAATGTGCTATAGCCCAGTATCCAGAGCCTAGTCCCACTCCTGCTTGCACACCAATTTAGTGCTTTAGTACGGACATGTTCAAGAGTCAATACCACTTTGTGATATTAAAGATCAATTGAATTGTAAGACTCATATAGATGCAGCCAGCTTTAGGCCCCTCGGGGAAAGACAGAAATCAGCCAGTGAGAAAGACAAAGGGTCAGATTCCACCTTAAGAGTTTATACCACAGAGCGCACAGTGTAGAAGAGTGCTTACAACAAAGTCCAGCCACAAGGAAACAGCTTAATACAAATACTTAATAATGTGTAGAAAAGAAAAAAAGGTTTAGTCTTTCTTTCTTTCTTTCTTTCTTTCTTTCTTTGCTGTGAATTTCTGTGACCAGCTTGAACATGACTGAAATCTGCATGTGGAACTTTTTGAACACTTGGATTTCTATTGAAATTACTAAATTTCATCCGCAAAATTTCCCAGAGCAATGGTGAATGTGACATATCTTTAAGACCTCAATATACTTATATAAAGTGAAATTGAATAACAAACTGGTATGACTTAATTTTGAACAAAATCAGGCCAAAAACAAAGTTCGATTCAGGAGTTTGTAACAGCTTATGAAAGCAAACTTTCCGTAAGTGTTCACACCTTCAAATTTACAAAGTTAGATTTCTAAAGTGAAAATTGTGGGGTATACGCTCAGATTTGCGAGGAATTATATCAGAATTGTGAGATATCCTGCAATTCTGACCTATTTTCTCAGAATTGTCAGATTTAACCCGCTATTGCGAGTTCTAAAGTCCAATTCTGAAGGAAAAAAAAAAAGATTTGTCATCTCACAATTCTGACTTAATTTCTCAGAATCGCTAATTTATATCTTGCAATTCTGACTTTATAACAAGCAAGTGAGAGTTTATATTTTGCAATCCTGAGGAAAAGAAGTCAGGTAGATGTAAGATGTAAACTTGCAATTGTGAGATAAAAAGTTTTTATATATATATTTTTTATTTATTTATATTTTTTTTTATTTAGAGGCGAAAACGGCTTCCATACTGGGCTTCACGATCTTTGACCAGGAAATCTTCTCCGGTTCATTTCCTCCACTTTTTCCTTTGAGGTCAGAAATCCACGAGTTAAAAACAAACACTGGAGAGCAGCTTTATAGTAGAAATTGAAATGCAATTCTAATCGAAAACATCACTGACACCGTTTTTTTTTTTTTTTTTCATATTTAAGACTGTAAATCTGCTTGGTTTGCTTGCAAATATAATGTGATCTTTGACTGGAGTGCCGAATTGCAGAACTCATGCAGAAACATCAACATTAATATAATCAGATGCTTTCTTAACTGCTGTTTTTTCACCATTGTCATTTTTATTGCTTATTTTGTTGGTGAGAGGAAAATTCACAACACATATTTACATATTGACCTAAACACTGCTCTTAGCAGCGTCAGGATGTTCACTAACAGTAAAGCAATGCAAAGGTCTTTCAAACTTCTTTTTACCCCTAAATGAAGAACGAAAAGAAAAAAAAAAAAACTTTGCACAACTTTACACAAAGAATAAAAATTTCATTTAAATGTGAATTCATGTCTTTTGTGACATTATTTTAAAACTCCACCGAACCAGGCCATCATAGAACACATATAAGACACAGCATTTCTGTTGGCTCTTGTTCATGTTCCTAAATGTGTGAGTATGTATCTTCATCTGGTGTTAGTGTGGCTCTTCTGAGGTTCGTCTGAGGTGAGAGAGCCTGGGCCAGAGCGTGGCTTAAAAACTTCACTTTGACTTCATTAGACAAATCCATCCACCAATACTAATAGCATTAAAGGCGGGGAGGTGAAAGCAGCGCTGATAAATGAAAGAGTTACTGATTAGATCATCTTTCTCTCTCTTTCGTCAAAACACACATCCTCTCTCAGTGGGAGAGGCCTGGTGCTCTCCAGCCATGTGTCTAATCGGGTTTGTTTCACCATAATCGTGTCAATGTCACTCTCAATAAGACAGAAGCAACAAGCAGCAAATAACTGCAGCGCTCAGGGAACCTGCACCTCTGCCTTTGTCTTTAAAATGACCTAGTGAAAAATACACTCCTTCTTTGTGTTTTCTTCTCGTCTTTTATTTCCTCCCATTGTCCCATCTTTCAGCTTTCTGTCAGTCAAGTTCATCTTTCTCAGATGGGCTAGGCTTTGAGAAAATAAGCATTGTTCAAAGTGCTATAGTCTACAGTATAGGGCATGACGTGCTGTGATTACGGATCATTATGGAATCATGGAATACAGTCATAAAAATTTAATTTATTTATTAATGTCATGGAATTTAGCAAATTTTGGAGAGGAAGTAATTTTTCACCATTTCATTTGATAAAAACAATAGTCAAATTCACAAGGTCTACTCTACAAACCTTCGAAATAAAGGTTTCAGTTTCTGTTGTTCAACATGGCAAATCTGCGTGACCACAATGAATCAGTTTAAATCTTTCGCAGAAATTTTTTGCGGATATGCAAAATTCCTGATCGTGTACATTACTACACTGCAAAGAGTAGACCTGAATTTACTATTTTAAAGAGCTATTTCTACACGTTACATGTACTTACTATTATAATAACAATAAATTACGCATAATTACATGCAAGTAACCCTAAAACAAACCCTAATCCTAAACCTAACCATATAGTAAGTACATGTAGTTAATTAATATTACTCAGTACTTAAATGTATAGCTACACTGTAACAAGGACACCTTCAAATAAAGTGTAACCCAAAGTTCTGTCATGAAACTCTAGATGGCGCAGGTCTATAGGTCTAAGCTGATTGGGTTTTTTTCACATCAGTAGCCAATAAGCTTGCTGCTCAACATTTAAATACTTGGCTAGTACTTATAGTGCATTTCAGAAACCCTCCACCTCCCCAGCTCCACCTGTATAGATCTGCTATGGGGTGATTCGTGTAATATATGGGGTTATTTCGTAATTGTTATTGTCACGCCCCTGGACTGTTTTGTTGTGTTTTTGCTCCCTATGTGTTCCCTGTGACCCAGTTTTTTCCCTCACATTGATTGTTGATTTGAATCCAGGTGTGTCTCGTCTTCCTCCCTGATTGTCCTGTGTATTTAAGGTCTTGTTCCTGTGTGAATTCCCCTTGTTTTGGATTATATTAAAGACTGTTGAAATTGATTCCTCGTCTCCTCGCTCCTTCCATTACAGATTGTGATAGAAGACCCAACCAAAAACAGTTACCTCCGTGTGTCTACCCTCCGTTTTGTTTCCCGTTTTTACTCAGTTTTTTGTTTCCATTGTGTGTTTCCTGATAGATCCCCTCCTCTGGCTCGAATTCCTCCTCCTCCTTCTGCTGGAGCAGGGGGGCCGATCTCTCGAGCACCATACCAGACTGTTCCTCTTGTTAGCTAACGCCACCAGCTACCCGGACGACAAGCTCTGCGCATTCTATGATACAAGCCTGAACACCGCAAGCAGAGTGCTGTCGTCCGAAGATGGTCCTCGAGAGGATTTCGCCGCCTTCGTGGAGATCGTGAGATCCACTCCAGACCAAGCGGCAACCTCCCGCTCTCTCTTGAAACCAACACGGAAGTGACCAAAACTGCAATTCATCAACTGGCAGCTAGAGGCTGGCTCCAAAAAGGAGTCAGTCCCATAGACTCCCCATGTTAAAATGCCCAACTTTACAGCAGAAAAAAAAACATGTTTACAGCCTGGTACAAAAAATGATTTTAGTCTATATAGATAATTTTGCCCTTCATGACAACTGTGAGGGGGGTGAATTTTTTTATAACTCATCCGTTTAAATTATATCAAGCCTTAAAGTTCTGCATAATTAAGGGCGTGGCCACTTGAGTGACAGGTGGATTGCCGCTGCTGTCACCACTGTCGCACTTGGTGGGCGTGGTTTCAGCAACCAGCTCCACCCACATCCCACCCTTTTGCCCATTTTCGGTTAGCCGGGAGTGACGCGCTGCCAAGATGGCGACGGCCGTCTCCGCCCACTTTGAGCTTCAAAAATGCTCTTTAGAGACCTATGGGTGACGTCACAGACACTACGTCCATTTTTTTTTACAGTCTATGCTCCAGACCCAGAGCCCAGCCCACCATCTCCCCGCGGTGCGGAGCATCAGCCTGAGCCCACCAATGACAGAGAGCCATTTCCCGCTGCAATCAACGAGCTAGCGCAAAGCCAAGCAACTGAGTGGAAGATCGCCTCGGAAGTTGAGCCCAACGCATCAGACCAGGTGCGAGAGCCGGCGGCAGAGCCCACCACGAGGGAGCAAGCCGTGGACGGCTGAGGGGGAGCTGACTTGCTCAACTGGAAGGGGGATCTGATTGATTGGGAGACGGATCTGGAGGCCGACTTTCCCCCTCTGCTCTCTCCTTCAACCTGGCTCGTCCCGTCCAGACCTCCTTCGAAATGTCACTTCTTCAAAAGGCAGCTGAAGTTCTTGGGACATATCGTATTTATTTATTTTTATTTATTTGTTTTGTGTGTGTGTGTGTGTGTGTGTGTGTGTGTGTGTGTGTGTGTGTGTGTGTGCGCGCGTGTGTACGTTTTTGTGACAAATGAGTACATAAATTTGTATAATGACAAAGGTATGACAGGTATTACAAGGAGAATGTGACTTATGAGGGCATTTCTCCATGTCCCCACTTTTCAAAACGCTTATAAAGTCATACAGAGTGAGTTTTTTGAGAAAGTTAAAATGCAGAAAGTTTCCTGTAAGGGGTAGGTTTAGGTGTAGGGTTGGTGTAGGGCAATACCACACAGTATAAAAACCATTATGCCTATGGGATGTCCCCACTTTTCACAAAAACAAACGTGTGTGTGTGTGTGTTTTGTATTATTTATATTTATTTTGTTTTGAATTCTTATCTGATTATTTATTGACCCTTAATCATTACTTGCTTAATCTGAGAGAAATTCAGAGGGAGAGTTACAAAGTAATAATTAAAAATTAAATTAATTAATTAAAATAAATTAAATTAAATTAAAGTATTATAAAACCCATTAGTGAACCTAATATTAGCAATGTCAATATCAATTGTTGCAGTATAAGAACAAATTGTATATGACATGCCTAATTTTAATAATTTTTGTATATCCAGTTTTAAACAGTCCTCAAATACTCTAATTAATTTGGTTTCAAAATTTAAAATGGTTTAAAATTGAAAAGGATACATTTTATTTCAATAGTCCTTTTTAGACATTCTATAAGTAACTTTGCAATCATTAGAGTATTAGAAAACTTTATAACTAAAAACTTTAAAGTTGAATTTAATCAGGATAAAATAGCATTAAAACAGACAATAACAAGGTTTTGAGAAGCAGTAAAAAAAATATGAGGGGAAAAAGTCACAGGGCCCTATTTGTTATAAAAGTAAATGTTTGAGTCATTCTAACTATAAACACCTGGCTCCGGAGATCGTCATTATAGACACACTTACACACACAATAGTCTGGAGAGCATACCCACGTCGCCCAGAAATCCCAGGGTTGGCCACAGTAACATCAGCTCTGTTCCTCATTGACTCTGCACACCCTCATTCTCTCTATCACTGCATCTACTGCCTGAGCAGCAGGTGATGATGGTTGACCAGCTCAAGGCAGGATGACACGAAGGCTCTCATATCTCGAGACATTTGAAGTCTGAAGCCAGCATGAGGGACATCAGAGGATCAGATAAGAACAACCCTGGGGAAAATGTAGAAAAAAAAAAAACATTGTCTCTCTTTCAAATCAAGTGTGTGAACTGGTTGGAAGTGAAAAAAAAAGAGGCTAAATTGATATTTGAATTTAAATGCCAGGAAGACCAATTTACTGAATTGTCATTCAAAGAAATTCACAATTCACAAAACAGAAGAATATTAGACCACCACATCAACGAAAAAAAATATTGTAAACCTGCTTTTTTTCTCTGATATTGAGTGTTAAAAATAAACACTCAAAGTATAGACTAAATTATTTTTTGACACTGTTAATAATTGCTTGTTTAATCTGAGAGAAATTCAGAGGGAGAGTTTAAAAAAAAAATGTAATAAATAATTAATTAAATTAAAATAAATAAAATTAAATTATTATAGATGTTATTAGTGAACCTATAAGCAATGTCAATATCAATTGTTGTAAAATGCGGAGAAAAAAAATGGTTATGACATGACTCATTTTAATAATTTTTGGATATCCAGTTTTAAACAGTCCTCAAAATCCTCTAATTAATTTGGTTTCAAAATAAATTGTATAAAAAGATTACATTTTATTCCAATAGTCCACTTTAGACAGTATTAGAAAACTGTTAGATTAGGGTTAGTGTTAATAGAATAAGTAGCAAATTTATAGTCAGAAGAATGTCTGTTGAGGGACAATCAACATCGACTGTTAGCAGATAGCAATAAATAAACTGGTAGCAGACAGTCTACAAAATAACCTAATGACTTGTAGTTGACATGTAGTTAGTACAATGTCTAAAGTGAACTATCAAAATAAAATGTTACAAAAATGTATGAGACTTTTCAAATGTTAAAAAGCCAAAATTCCCCTTAGAAAGGAAAGTATGTTCCATGACAGCGTGCACAAACCGTGTGATTCTCTCCCACAGAGCATCAGAGTCCAGTAATAATTAGCCCTGAAAAAAATGATGAGTGATCAAACAGCTGACGCATTCAGTAAGATGACACAGTGAAGGGGTGTGGTGTGAATCGGACAGAGATCTGATCAGTTTTATGCTGATGTTGAAAAGTTATGTGATTCTACGGGCTCTCCAGGGATCAGATATCTGGGAGGAAAGGGACATACTGACAGTTTTGACATGTGCGTTTGAGACAGAGCGTGTGTGTAAACCATTAGTGAGCAGTGCAGGCTGATTCACTCACTCTAATTTGAGGACATGATGTGTGTGTGACTTGTACCCCTGTCATGCTTAGTAGGGGAGTACTAGTTTAAACAACAGCAGAACGAGTGAGTGAGTGTGTGTGTGTGTGTGTGTGTGTGTGTGTGTGTGTGTGTGGATACGCAGCTCTGCTGAACATCCAGGTTGTTTGAAATGGAAAACAATTGGATTGGCCTGGGATCTCGTAGGGATTATTCATAGGCTTTGATGAGACACCAGTTTTAAACACACACACAATCTTGTTCCATTACTCTATAAAGATTCAGTCCACTGATCGGTGAGTGTAGTGAGAACCCAAGTGCAGTTTATTTACAAACGTGATCCAAAATACAAACATAATCCAAGACTTGACTTGAGCAGACCTGACATGAACAGACTTGACTTGGCATGGACAAACTAAGGGCGGCTCCAGACGCCCTAACCACACAGAACAAAACCCAAAAAGTCCAGGAGGGTGGTGGAACGGCGGTGGAACAGGGGGAGGGATATGGGCCGTGGAGCAGAGGGTAAGACCATGGGCCATGGAGCAGTGACTGTGGACCATGGATAAGACCCAGAGGAGCATGGAGCCATGGCAGAGCTGGTAGAGCAGCAGAGTAAGAGCTGGTAGTGCCGGCAGAGTAAGAAGCCATGGTGGAGCAGAGACATGGACAGACCACTTGATGCTGACAAAAGAGGGAGAGAGTTCTTGAGTGCCCTCCTTGGCCATGACATGACAGACAGTGAGTTCATGAATGGCCTCCATGGCCGTGACCTATGGCACAGTGAGTTTGTGAACGGCCTCCATGGCCGTGACATGACAGACAGTGAGTTCAAAAGTGGGCGCCACCACCTCGGGAGGTTCTGCAGCGGAAGCCGCCACCTCTAGAGGCACTGGAGTGGATACATGGACAGGAGAAGACTTAGGAGCAGATTCATGGACAGGAGAGGCATCTGGAGCAGACTCGTGGACAGGAGAAGCCTCAGGAGAAGACTAGACCAGACGTGAGCACACACTCAAAATGGCAACCGCCATTACAGGTAGGGCAGCAGAGGGTAGCAGGACCTCTAAGATGGCTGGGCTTGAGAGTGCTGACGTCACCGGGATGCCTGCAGCTCTCACTGACATCAGTGGTAAGTCCATCACACTAGCTGTCAGTCTTTTCAGTCTTCGCCCAAGCTCCGCAGGTACTATAGCCCCTCCCCAAAAAATCCTTTGTGGAAATCTTGGTGACTGCCGTGACGTGATGAAGCTCAGGCATGGTGGCCATCTTGCGATAAGACTCAGACATGGTGGCCATCTTAGCCGGGGACTCAGGAAGATCAGCTGAGATGTAACGAGACTCTAGAATGGCGACCATTTTGCGAAGAGACTCTTGAGTGGCGGCCATCTTGCAACGAAAGACATGGCGTTAGACTCTGGATTGGCAGACATGATGTGATCAGGCTGTGACTTGGTAGACATGACATGAGTAAACTTTGACTTAACTGGCATGATGTGAGCAAGTCCTGGAATAACAGGCATGACGTGAGTAGGCCTTGGAGTAGCAGACATGATGTTAGCAGGCCTTGGCATAGCAGGCGTGACGTTAGCAGGCTCTGGAGTAGCAGGCGTGACATTAGCAGGCTCTGGAGTAGCAGGCGTGACCTTAGTAGGCTCTGGAGTAGCAGGCGTGACATTAGCAGGCTCTGGAGTAGCAGGCGTGACCTTAGCAGGCTCTGGCGTAGCAGACATGACGTCAGCAGGCTTTGGCTTGGAAGACATGACATGAGTAGACTCTGACGTGACGTGAATAATTTCAGACATGACGTTTGGAACGTGACATTGCTCCACTTTGGTGAAGTGCCGTGTTCCTCATCCACGACACCCACAGTAAATGGTGAACCAGCCAGAAAAAGAGCATGGTCAATATATTCTCCTAGGGTGGCAGAGCATGTGTTTAACTGTCTTTAAGTCCATTACAAAAAATTCCCTTAAGGGCAACATCATTAAAAGCCACCAAATGGCACAGTCCACAAAAGTGCTGAACATATTCCTCAATGACCTGATCACCTTGACGAAGGTGGAGGAGACGAACAACTGCTGGGTTCATTTTTATGGTTGTGTATTCTGTAAAGATGCATTCCATCTGAACGGTGAGTGTAGTGAGAACCCAAATGCAGTTTATTTACAAGCGTGATCCAAAATACAAACATAATCTGAGACTTGACTTGAACAGACTTGACTTGAACAGACTTGACAAACTAGACTCATCGACAGCAGGTAACATCAATACAAGACCCGGAACGAAGGCAACAACATGGCTACTTATAGCAAACAAAGAGGGTCACATGATATGAACAAACAAATGGGAAAGAAGACACATGACCTGGACAACCAATCAGACCATGACACAATGAACAAGAGAACCAATGGCATGAATACATGAGGGCAGGGGAAGCATGACACAAACCAAATAAAACTAAATTACTAAACTGACTAAACTCCAAAATAAAAGACATGGAAACAAACATGAAACAGAACCCAAAACCCCACATTACATACTCATACTTACACACACTGACCATATTTTCTGACTACAGATTTTATGCAACATAAACAGTCAGATTACACTGACTGTGAATGAATGGCAAAAATATGGAGAAAGGGATTTGGATAAATAAGAATTATCGGTTTCACTTTATTTTGATGGTCCCTTTAACACATTCTTTTGACTATAAGTAACATTGCACCTACATTTCTACTGACTCTCATTAGAGTGTTAGTAGTGTATTAGTTGACTGGTAGGGTTAGGGTTAGATTAAGTTGACACGTTCTTGCAAAGTTACTTATAGTCAGTAGAATATCTGTTGGGAGACCAACACAATAAGGAGTTAGTAGATATGAAGCAGACAGTCCACTAATACTCTTATGAGAGTTTGTTGACATGTAGTTGCAACATTACTTAGTGTCACCAGAATGTTCAAAAGGGACCATCAAAATAAAGTGTTACCATCAGTCACACTTTAGTTTGGGGACTAGTTCTCACTATTAACTAACTATTAGCTACGACTTTTGCTTCAATAAACTCCTAATTTGTTGCTTATTAATAGTTAGTAAGGTGGTTGTTAAGTTTAGGTATTGGGTAGAATTGAGAGATCTAAAATATGGTCATGCAGAATATGTGCTTTATAAGTACTAATAAACAGTCAATATGCTAGTAATATGCATGCTAATAATCAACTAGTTAATAGAGAGAGTTGGTCCCTAAATTAAAGTGTTACCAAATTTATATTTTTCAGAAACATCAGTTTACTATAAAAGCTTGACAGCTTGTGCATTCAGTTTTCACTTATTTCCAAAATAAGTTAATACTGTGCTAAAGGTTTTTTTGTTTGTTGGTTTGTTTGTTTGTTTGTTTTTCCACAAGGGAATAGTCACATATCCTTATATTTCTGTAAAAAGCAACATGTTTAATGAGCAAACATTTGCAATTCATTATTATCGAACTGGTTCCACTGTATATTAGGTTCCTTTAACCTAGTACTTCCGCAAATAAATAAATAATACTTAGGTACAACTTAGCTCTCGTGTTCATGTTGTATTGCAAAACTCTTTTGCTGCTATTGAGGTGGGATATGATTAATGTTAGGAACAAGTTTGGTGATCTGGTCTGGTCAGTTTAGGTTAGGTTTAGGTTAAGGTGTAAGGGTAGGGTCAATGGTGTAATTATAGATGTAACTATAGAAATAAATACATATGTATCTACACAAAGGTTTTTTTTTTTTTAAATATACGTACAATGTAAAAACATGCATGTACACAATAAGTGCATTGTATCAAAGAGAATTAATTTGAATGTAAGTACATAGTAAGTACATGGGCCCATAAAACGTGTGTGTGTGTGTGTGTGTGTGTGTGTGTGTGTGTGTGTGTGTGGTGGCACGAATGACACCCTTTCTCACACTATAACAACCCCTGTTCACCAAATTACACTTCACCCCATCAAACGCACCATCTGTTAATTATGCTAATAGAACAAAAAAGAGTATGCAAGTATCCAATCAGTGTGAACCCACACCTTTTGTCTCTCTGGCTATGTTCAGAATAGCATGTATAATGTCCACAATACGCAGGTTTTATAAAATGATCAACTGTACAGTATACAGAATACCGTATCACAATACAATGCACTCTATTTATCTTCATTTCCAGCATGATGGATGAACTGGAAGTCATAATATCTTTATATTTGATCGGGCTGCCAATGGTTTTGAAATGTTTAACATTGCTAAATGCATTCTTATTTTTTAAAGGACAATATACAGTGTATACTGCACAGGGCACAGTATTTAAGAAGTCTTCTAATTCCCAGGATTCAGTGCTATTTGAGGCAGATCTTCTTCATGATAAATTCCCCGTGGACCCCCTGGAGCCGTCGTATGTATTAACAAACTTATTTTTTGTGTGACTGCGATTGATCCTTCTCCTTAATTGATATTCACAATACTAATCTTCACTTATAAATCTGTGCAGCTATTGATCACATAAAATGATATACAGCCCCCACCCCAAACAAATGTGCCAAATAAGCATTATTGCGATGTTAAGAAAACATCATTTAATGCTCATATTGTGATAGTAATTATATTACCGCAGTCAAGCAGGAGGCTTTCTGAGACATAATCAACGTTATAAACACAAGTTATAGTATTAGAGTGATTCCTCTGGGAATCCAGAGTGAGAGGCAGAGGACGGTATGGCTGCTTGCCCAGAATTAAGCACTGTTTCCACAGCAGGGTGCACGGCGTTAACCCCTAACCACCACATTTGTGCTGGTGCTCGGCCAACAAAGGGCTGTCAAGAGTGAAGTCATTAACCTTATGATGCTCCTGCCGATGGCTCTCAGACTGGTGGAGAGGAGAGGTCGAGGGTCATAGAGGTATTGAGATGGAGAATATGGAACAGACTTGCATTAGGTGTAAAAGTGATACATTACCACAAAAAAGGAAAGGAAATAATGAGCGTGAAAGAGCTCTGGGGGAAACTTGGAAGAGCAGGAACTAAACTAACTAAAAGCAGTGGTGCTACCAACTTAACTACTGTGACAGTGGCTCTGTTCTTTTCAGATTAGCAACCAAGCCTTATTGGAAATGCATGCTTGTGGCGACGTTTCTGCAACACTGATATTATGTACTTTACTGCACATTTTGTGATAGTTTCAAAGTGAAATGTCCAGTGAGTGGCACTAAAACATGCATTAAATATATGAATGTAGCTATGTTTTTATTACATTGGTACAGGCATGTATTTCTGTGTTTTTATTACATTGCTTCAGGTACATATTGTGGCAGTTCAGAATTCAAATGTCCGTTGAGTGTCACAAAAATAAAAATGCTCTATCATGTTGGAAATGTAAAAAAACCTTACACCAAACCCGACCCTTCACCTACCTGATAGTGCTAATGAATGCAAAAGTGATATAAAAACACATCCACTGATGCAACCCTGCTCTTTTAACCTCCTTATATGTGGGTTTGAGCTGTTTTGTCATACCGTAGTTTAATAGGATTCATACCATAGTCCTTCTCCTCACAAGTGCAACGCCGTATCGGGTGAGCTACCGAGCAAACCTAGTACGTTAGAAAGCCCACACATTTGACGCTGGACGCTGGATATGTGACGCTAACGTGCCAAAATAACAGCTTTCAAATCTTGCAGCATGTTACAATTGGTTTGAAGTCATAACAGTCATAAAAGAATTGTGGGAAAATGTGTCTTTCTTAATCAAAACTATGGCCCCCGTAAATCATACTTTGTGTAAGAAGGAGTAAACGTTGTTGTTGTACTGCCTCTAGTGTTCATTTCATCTGCAAACTTCCATAGTGAAGAAAAGCCAACATAAGATAAAAACACATTTGCTGAAACAACCCAGTGGTGTTTTTACCCACCACGCAAGGCATGCAATTGAGTGGGGCCCCGCAATTTTTTTGCTTAAGGCCCCGCATAACATAAACCCGCCCCTGAAACAACCATGCCATTTTAGTGTGCTTCTACAAGTCTTTGAGGTTTTTTATTAAGTGTCATGACTTGAGCATGCAATGCTGTACCAGGTGAGATGCTAAGCAAGTTTACCACATCAGAAATGCCATACATATGGAGCTGGTTATGTGCTGCAAACATGAAAATCTATTAGTTTACAAATACTGCATTATGTCAAAAGTGTTGAGGTCATAACATAGTATTGAGAAAGAAACCACATGAACATAAATCTCTAGTAATTGATATCCTGCCCCTGCAATCCATGTCTGTGTGAAAAGGAATAAAATGTTTTGATGTTTTACTGCCACCAGTGTTCATAAGGAAACTGCAGTGTATTGTATGTATAGGTAAGTTCTACAAAAATGCAGGTAGAGCTATGTTTTTCCAATGAGAAGTTGACTTTTTAAAGATAGCATTACTGCAGTTTGTCTACTACCAGTGATGAGCAGCTTATAACTTGTCAAGTAATTTTTCCAACACCGGAAAGAAGTGATCCATACTGGTCAAGGTTGGTCTATGCTTGTTTAGTTGATGGACCAGCATAGCTGGGCAGTTCACCAATTGTTGTTGTTTTTTGTTTTTTTTTTGGTTTGTTTGTTTTTTTGATTGACCAAATATATCTTGTTGAATAAGCTAGTCAAGAAGCCTTGATGAAATACCAGAGCATAATCATTCCATGGACCAGCAAGAAATGTGGTATTGCCAAGGGGTTATTTTCTGCATTCTGTAGCTTTTTCCGAGTTTGTCCGGGCCTGTGCATAACCAAAAAAGTACAACGAGAACAGTTCTGAGATGAGAACTGCAGACGTATCAAAGGATTGTACTGTATTGTCAGGTATGCACTGTACATCCTGTGGGCACAAAAGCCCAAAGCTCGAAACTCAAGAGCCATTTCAGTGAGTCATGCACTCACTAAATGCTTTTAAAAGCCTGGACTGCCAGTGGAAATCGTGCCCCCTGGAGCTGTAAGACCCTCTATAAGACAGCAGAGTTGGCCAATTAGAGCCCAGTTAGGCTCCTCTCAGTCATTGGGATTGGTTGTAAACGCACCAGGAATTTTTGACCAAGCTCAAATGAGCTTAAAGTGACAGTTTTGAGTGAATTCTTCTTACCAGCAATTCAACCTAAAAAGGGACACAGACCTTTAAAACAATGTTTTACATGTACGGTGAGGGTCATCATGGATATGCGTGGGGGAAAAAACAGGCTGTATATTTCTGTGTGTGTGTGTGTGTGTGTGTGTGTGTGTGTGTGTGTGTGTGTGTGTGTGTGTGTGTGTGTGTGTGTGTGTGTGTGTGTGTGTGTGTGTGTGTGTGAATAGAGAGAGAGAGAGAGAGAGAGAGAGAGATTCTTCAGCTGTGATGTGGCTCATGTGACTAATAGGGGAGGCAGACAGAAATAAAGCAGCTCAGAGCAACTGGCCCTTTAATAAAAACCAGATAGAAGCAAGTATAGAGACAACATGAAACAAATTATCTCCTCAACTGTAACGCAATGAAACACACAACCCAATCAGACAAACATGATACAGTTCTCAAAGTTTATGGATACCGATGCACATTGAAGGTGCAATTAATTGGACTTTCAAGTGCCAGATTTCAAGGGTCTAATTGTTTATGTTTGTTTGTGTGTTCCATTTTCCATCTCCCATTCATCGGCTACACACGGAGGGGGACATTAGCTAAAAATGAGCTAATATCCGATAATGTCATTTGTGGCCCTGGACCACAAAACCGTCATAAGTGTATATTTTTCGAAATTGAGATATATTTCATAATATGAAAGCTGAATAAATAAGCTTTCCATTGATGTATGGTTTGTTAGGATCGGACAATATTTGGCTGAGATACAACTATTTGAAAATCTGGAATCTGAAAAAAATCAAAATACTGAGAAAATCGCCTTTAAAGTTGTCAAAATGAAGTTCTTAGCTATGCATATTACTGATCAAAAATTAGGTTTTGATATATTTATGGTAGGAAATTCACTAAATATATTCATGAAACATGTACTTTACTTGATATCCTAATGATTTTTGGCATAAAAGAAAAATGGAGCACATTTTAAATGTAATTCTATTCCTTTCTTCGGTGGCCGAGAGAGCTCAACGCGCTGCAACTTCAGAAAACACATGCAAATAGAAAAAGTACCAGCAAATCAAGAAAACATCTTCATCAGTTTGACAGCAGGTACTGCAAATGCTCACAACACATCCAAATAAAGAATTTTATGTGCAGCTCGTTTCTTTGTTTGGTTGTGTTGTGAGTAATTGCAGTGTGTTTCTTTATTTGTTTGTGTTGTGAGCATTTGCAGTGCGTGTGATGTCAAATTGATGAAGTTGTTTTCTTAATTTTCAGGTGTTTTTTTTTTTTTTTTCTATTTGCAGCACGTTGAGCGCATTATTCACAATATTCTAGAAAAACACTTTCATTGACAGCTCGCTGGGCAGAAATCCAGACACCTTCAAAGGATTTGAGGAGAGACAAACTGACCTTTCAGCATATTGTGCTAAACAGTGGTAAAAAGAATTTCTCAGACACTTTGTTTTCCTTTATTTGAAATAGTTAGAAAAAGTGAAAATTCTCTTGTGACTTTCTTGGTAGTGTGATTTATTTACTCTTGAGTGATGTTAAAAATAAATTTTTACAGCATATCTAAGGATAAAAACACAAACTCCTTTCATGTTATTACAATGTTGTTTATTGAGTACATGCTGAAGGTCAGAGCCCTTAATCCCTGCCTATACACACCTCATACACAGGTGGTAAAGGACGTTCTTCAAGCAAACTTCATGCAAGCTAAACAGGCATCACACCTACAGTGGAGGCCTGAGAAGATGAGGACAGTCAAATGGAGCTATTACAATAAGCAGCTGCTTGTCTGCAGGATACCAAGGTGCCCCTCTGGGTCGGGGCATGAACAGATGAGGGTGAGGGCTAAAGTTGCACCCCCTGCCCATGCACCTTCACCACCCAAGCCCTCGCCCTCCTTCTTGTCTCTCATTTTACTACCTTAATAAAGACATTGAGCACTGTGAGTAGAGGGTTGAAAGTTTGAGTCATCTTTTATCTGAAGGGCAAATCACTACAATGTAAGACACAAAGCGAAATATATACCACAAGGCATTCATTTTTCATCAAGAGAGAAATGCATGGTAATCATTTTCTCTATATTCTGAAATAAAGATTTTTTTTTTTTTTTTTTTTTTTTTTTTATTAATTGAAATGGGAATGGATTGGTAAGGTAGCTGCTAGGATATTGAGGATCTGTGTGTTGAACAAAGCAGCAGTGAGAAAATATGTTAGCTGTTCATTGTAGATTTCTTCAGCTCTTTGATATTATTTGCACTTTTTAGGCCACAAAGTGGGAAAAACTAGCCCATTTTAATCAATGCAGAATGTTGATCTGTCAAATTATGCCTCTCGTTGGATAGATGGACGTACTATTAATTTCAGGTCATGAACTGAGAAACAAAAATTTTTTTTTGACATATAAGTGGTCATTGTGCTATAAAAACATCCTGTAAGTTTCAGAGCTCTTATATTGAAGCCAGTCTGCCAAACTGACAGCTTGTGGAATGTACGACTCTATGATGTAATAGTGTGACTAAGCACCGCCTCCACAAAAGATGATCAACACCTGCTTCTACATAGCCGTCTGTTTAGCCCCGCCCACCACTGTGCAACTATATTGGATCTGACAGTAATGTCGCAAAACACAAGTGTGAGTAACTGTTTTGATTACGTGATGACTATTGCTTTGTCTTATTACAGATAGTTTGATATTATGCGTATTTATGCATTTTTAACCTAAATCACAGCAGCGTTCATCTGTGAAGAATGTACACTGTCAAACACACACAACTATCAGCCAATCAAAGCAGTGAGAGTTTACTTCCGAGTCTACAATCCACCACGCCTATTCAAACAAAGCATTCTGATGAGGGGGGTCAAAAACTAGACAGAACATGGCCTATTACTTCTAAATTCTGATGTTTTTGATGCAAAAATCTTGATAACCCTATAAGTGGACCTCAGAGAACAGTAGAAAATGAAAAACAAAGGTAGTTCATGACCCCATAAACATTATTTTATCAAATGGTACAGATAACTTCAGCTGATCAGAAAACAGGGTGGAATGCCAATTTACTTCTTGATAACTTGATTGTGAGTCTGTAAGATTCTTAGTTTTGGAAATTGCTGATCAAGAACGAAGTGTTCAAACAGCAGCTGGTGTCATAACTGTGGGAATCAAGACAGATGTCAGAATCTGTGGTCAATCTGAAACTGTGGCCTTGAGTGTGTACTTTTCTGAGAAACTCTTTTCCAAAACAGCCAGTTGAGAAGAATCTACACATTGAGACCCAAATAGACGTGGATAGATGCTCGCTTAGTTACTGTAAGTCCTGCCCACTCTCGTGAGAAATAGCACACAGTAGGGTCAGCTAAAAATAGCTCTTGAGCAGTCATGCTAAGGAAGGTAAAGAGACATAGGCGTAATGAAGCCCATGCATGTGTAAGATGTGGTGTGGAGAGTGTGTCTGATGTGTCACAAGCACTCAGCAGAGCTTATGGGCAGAAGCAGACAGGAGGGGGTTCGAAATACAGAGAGGTCTGGATCCGTGCCACCATCCGCCTATGCCGCCCACTCTCACCCCCGCCTCATAAACTCGCACAAAAACAGGACTATCACATGACTGGGTAAATACCTTCTATCCCTTCATCATCGTTTATTCTCCCTTTCTCCCCCTGACCTGATTCAGGCACTGTTTTTGGGCTGCTAAGGCACGACTATGACTTCCTCCCACGATAGGAGGAAAACAAATCCAGATAGTGTGTGTATGTGTGCATTTAGCCCACAGATCCACCGCTCTCCTGGCCAGGGACTTTCCAGAGCAAAACCCCACTGAGCTGGAGTCAGCGGTTCAGACTGCGTGTCATGTGCAGATCACACAAAGGGCACCCTGGGGTGATAGAGCCAATCAGAGATCATAATGGGCCAGTCCATGGTACAGCAGCATTGACTGTACTTAATACTGTATATGTCAGCCTGTAAATTAGGCAATAATGGTGTTGTACTGAAGGGAAGGATTGATGTACATGAGAATCTCCCACAAACTGAAATTCTGAGTGTGGCCCATTGCTTTCCATATGTTTTAATAAAAAATGTAAAACAGATAGCATCCATTCTTTAATTTCTTGAGACGTGTTGAGAGCCCTTTAGACAGGTTTCAGCATTACCCTGAGCACCAACACAGTTACGTGGACAAACGAAGGGGAGGAACTGGCAACACCTGCTCCACATAACTGGTAATCAAAGAAACACAGGAAAGGAAACATGGAGTCCCAGTAAGATAAGTGCCGACGTCATGCTGCCTTGCTCCCCTTCATCTGCCCCACTTACCACACACTGTAAATCCTCAGGGCACAACATATGGCCCACACACAAGCTTCAGGAATAAGTGAACCAGAGCACCTTCTCCTCTTTCACAAGGAAGCGTCATAATTCTCTGTACCTTTCCTGTAATAGCGTACTGTAGATGTGATTCCAACAATTGAGACACGCTAAAGGGTACAATACTGGCTAGTGTGGACCTCTGCTATGTGTGTGACCTAGTAGTTCTACACCTGGATGTATGTTTCAAGTGTTGCTCAGGGTCCAATTTATGACACTATCCAATCTGGGGTGCGTTTCCCAAAAGTAACTATGGTTGCAAGTTCCGTCGTTACCAATAGAGTTCAATGGATCTAATGACTATAGTTAGCTAATAATGGTTTTGGGAAACGCACCCATGGAAAAATAGTGGCTTTTATCAGGGCAGCCTAAAGAGTAGCATGGTTTACAAACTTCTGCATAACCTTACCATGATACCATCAAAAGAAGGTAAATATGAGAGATCATTAGCAAAGCTGTAGGCTATGATCACATAGCCAGCGTTTGGGATTGATCACCATATTGCATTGTAGATTTTCCCAGTGGGTCGGTCAACTTTTCTGCCATTGTAAGGCCATTTGGTCACACTTTATATTAGGTGGCCTTAACTACTATGTACTTACATCAAAAAATAAGTACAATGTATTTATTGTGTTCATATTGTATTGCAAAACACTTCTGCTGCTATTGAGGTGGGATACGGGTAAGGTTAGGGACAGGTTTGGTGGTCTGGGTAGGTTTAAGGGTGGGTTAAGGTGTAAGGGATGGGTCAACAGTGTAATTATAAATGTAATTACAGAAATTAATTACAGATGTAATTACATACATTAATTACATTAAAAATGTAAGTACAATGTAAAAACATGAATGTACACAATAAGTACATTGTATCAAATGATTAATTTAAATGTAAGTACATAGTAGTTAAGGCCACCTAATATAAAGTGGGAGCGGCCATTTTATTTTAAGGTCCAGCTCTTGCTATTAACAAATCATTAACTACGACTTTTGCCTAAACCCCTAATTTGCTACTTATTAATAGTTAATAAGGTAGTTGTTAAATTTAGGTGTTGGGCAGGATTAGGGATGTAGAATATGGTCATGCAGAGTATGTGCTTTATAAGTACTAATAAACAGCCAATATGTTAATAATAGGCATTCTATAAGCAATTAGTTAATAGTGAGATTTGGTCCCTATAATAAAGTGTTACCATTTTAAACCACAGATGCTGCCGTGTAGAGGCCATGTAGTTAATATTCTATAAAGCAGTCTTCACGTACTCCATCTCCAGTGGGTACTCCAACGTCAGCTGGAGGGCACCCAGAAGCAGGAGTGTCAGGTTGTAACCTTCAGTTGCGTATATACGTCAATGTTCATGGACACCAATAACAGGCTCCCACTTCACATTTTCTGATAAAAACAGTCTCCTTCATTGTGTAGCCCCTGGGAGGGGTGAAAAAAGTTCTAGCACTAATTCCTCAGGATAACATGGAAAGTATTCTAACCTTGGCTCACTTGCATCCTATTGCGGGTCACCTTGGAAATCCAGTGTTGTGCAAATGTGGGACCAGTTTCATAGGTCAGGACTTGGGGGAGTATGAAACTTTTATAGTCTGTGCGTAAAAACATCTGTACATATCTCAATACAATGCTTCAAAAAAAGTGGTGGCCACGAAAGATCACATCTAGTCAAGTCAAGTCAAGTCACCTTTATTTATATAGCGCTTTTACCAATACAGATTGTGTCAAAGCACTTAACAGTATCAAATTGGAGGACAGAGTGTCAGTAATATATAATAAGATTAAACATTTAATTTTCAGTTAAAGGCATTTAGTTATTGAATTCAGAGATGTCATTGTCTAGCTCAGTTTAGTTTAAATAGTATATGAGCAATCAAATCGGCGATAATCGCTAGAAATTAGGTGTCCCCAACTGAGCAAGCCAGAGGCGACAGCGGCAAGGAACCAAAACTCCCTCTGTGACAGAATGGAGAAAAAAACCTTGGGAGAAACCAGGCTCAGTCGGGGGGCCAGTTCTAGTATTCAGGTCCATCATTGCACAACACAAAACCTAAAGACTGTTCATGTTCATCATGTTCAAATGTGAGTACAGGCACATACTTGTTTTATATTATGATCTCGTCAATTTTCTGATTCCAAATGACAATTCTGAGTTTTAGCACAGTTGCTAGCACAGTTAACTGAAGGCTAAGCAGTTGAACCATATAAATCTGACGAGCCCCGTAGTTCTAAAGGCTGGTGCTAAAAAACAAAGAGCACAAGACACTTTTTGGTAACCCTTTGGGGTCCCACTTTATATCAGGTGGCCTTAACTACTGTGTACTTACATTTAAATGAATCATTTGGTACAATGCGCTTATTGTGTACATACATGTTTTTACATTGTACTTATACTTTTAAAAACACCTATATGTAATTACATTTGTAATTAATTTCTGTAATTACATTTAGAATTACACTGTTGACACACCCTTAAACCTACCCATACCACCAAACCTGTCTCTAACCTTACCCATATAGCAGCAGTGTTTTCCAATACAATATAAACACAATAAGTACATTATACTTATTTTTTTTATGTAAGTACATAGTAGTTAAGGCCACCTAATATAAATTGTGACCCACTTTAGTATACTGACCAATTCTCACTATTAACTAGTTGCTTATTAGCATGCCTGTTTTTAGCATATTGGCTGTTTATTAGTACTTATAAAGCACATACTCTGCATGACCATATTCTACATCCCTAATCATACCCAATACCTAAACTTAACAACTACTGCACTAACTATTAATAAGCAGCAAATTAGGAGTTAATTGAGGCAAAAGGCGTAGTTAATGGCTTGTTAACGTTGAGAATTGGACCTTAAAAAAAGTGTGACCCACTTTTTTAGTACTTGACTGCAGTTTGACTTATTCCTATTTTGTTTTGCTTCACTAACCACTAATTTGTCATTTGTTGACATTTTGATCCATTGTAAGTGGTGCATTTATTACAGGGAAAATCCCACTGGATTTAAGTCACTTGCTCAAGGGGAACAATAGTGATAGTTTATAGATCACTCTTTGCAGGATCTGAACATTTAACCTTTACTCTTTTTATAGAGTTTGAGAGGTTCATGACCACAGGTTCTGACCAAACAAGTCTATAGTCATTTTCCACTGTTTACTTTGGTCTTGACAGTACAACTTTTCACAAAGACTGCTCACCCATTATTTGAATGCGCTACCACTTTGTTTCATGCTGGTTTATTATTGGTCTTATTACTTCAGGCAAACAGATAAATGAACAGTCTCCTCGTTGGTTTCTACTACTTTTGTGAAACCTGTTGGATGAGAGAATTGGACTATGCATTTGTGGTTAGTGAGAGAGGTAGGGAGAATGATTAATCTGTCACCCTAAATAGCTTCCTGATGGACTGATGGACTCCAGAATCCCACATCACTGAGCCACCTGCTAACATCTCTCCCTGAAGCCAGCAGTCTCTGTTGAGTCTCCGCCTGTCTCTGTCTGTCAGCCTTGGTTCCCAGATGGACCAGTGTGGTCCAGTGTGACCACATCAGTGAACTCAGCATTAGATGAAATAAAAAGAGTCAGCAAACTCAAGCCTTTTTTTATGAAGTATTCCCAAGATCTGAGTGGGTTAAGTGACGAGAGCTACATACACAGCAGGACACACTTCTATTTGCCCCCTCTCTAGGCGATGTGGGCTGTGCGAAGGCAAACCCCTGTAACACCTGTAAAATGTGCGAACTCATTTCAGCTGAAAACCCCCAAAAAGATCCCAGCCGCTTCACATCAGGACGCCATTTGACATGGAATATACCATAACACCGAGTCTGGCCAGGTGTGTTAGCTTTGCTGACTCTAGCCACCCACCTGCTTTCTAGACATTTGCAGTGTCGGCCTGCATGAGCTCATAGTAACCTAATACCGCTATGCCCAGTCATAGGCCTTCCTGCCAAGAAGAACTTGCACATAGAGCGTTTGAAGTGTCATGGCCATGGATGAAGTCATCTCTGTGAGTCAGCAAGGCAAAGATCATAACAATATTTTCTGTGAAAGCTTTTTATTACAGATGCTACCAATGCACTCGGATCCTATTATGCTTTTTCACTTTTTCAACTTTAGTTTGTGTGTAATTTTGCTGCTTGAGAATTTAAAAAAATAATAATTTAGAAGGTTACTAAATCCAATCTAAAGATTTAACAGAAAACATGTTTCAAGAACTACATCAAATTCAAAATATTGTGAAGTCACAATGTCACTCATTTAAATAATTCATGTACATGGAATATGCATAAAACGGGACGAGGCCTTGTTGAGCTGCGCCAGAGAGGACGAAGAAGAAGAGCTGCTTTAGCTGCTCTTCATGGTGAAAAGACACTTTTTTTTTTCCACCCCGGTTCCAAAAACCTTGTTTGGCCTTCATATGGTGGACAAACTTATTATTAAACATGATGACCGCAATGTTTATCTGTGTGCTCCACATTTTACAGAGGACAGCAGTATGGCAAAGTTGACACGATTGTTAATATTTAGAGCTGAGCAGAAGAAGCTCATGGTTATGGTAAGGGGTGAGTCATTTCTAGAACACACTCTAAGCCAGGGGTGTCTCAGGGCCACAGCCCTGCAGAGTTTAGATTCAACCCTAATTAAACACACCTGATCCAACTTCAAGTCCTTCAGGCTTATTTGAAAATCACATGTATTGGAGCAGGGTTGGAACAAAACTCTGGAGGACTGCAGCCCTTCAGGAACTGAGTTTGACACCACTGCTCCAAGCGGTTCGCCAATCACAACTCACTAGGCCAGCCAACTAATCAAAGCACATTTCGTACTTCAGAAGGAAAGGTTTCATCGAAACAGGAACTAAATGGCATGTTTGAGACAGACTGGGAGGAGAGGTGCTGCAATCATTTAAAATATGTGAAAAATATTGCGTTTTCGGAACAATCAAACATGAAAACCTATTCTAGTACTTACTAAAAATCTAATTAAGACTTTGTAAAAGGGAATAAATAGGACCCCTTTAATTAATATGTCTAAAGTTAGAGTTTGGTTACTAAAAATGATGGATCCATTATGGGTCTGTACACAAACACAAACTAGTTTCAGTCTTAATGGAAAATTGTTAAGACAGATGTTTGTACTTCATGGATCTTCGATACAAACCCACACACATAGTATTTCACACATAATACACTCCAGAACTTTTTCTCAGTCTTCCTTGGTTTTGAGAAAAGTAAACTGTGCCTTACAGATACGCTTTCTCAAACTTTTTTAGAGATACTACTAAAGGTCTCAATTAGTATACAGAAAGCATGGCCTATATTTTTTGGACGTTATCCATTTTGTATACAGGAAAATATTTGGCACGTCTGACTTTCCAGAGCTCCAGCCATAACATCTTCCTCCACCGAAGAACACTCACAGCAGGGCTTAGGAGAGTTGTGGAAAATAGTTTCTTACTTATCCAGGCTGTTCCTTGAATGGATTCGAGTTTCCTTCTGGCTACGGATTTTCCCCTGTGAGGAGACTCAGCCTCCATGTCTGGACATATCTGAGAAAACCAAGGCCTTGTTTTCAATAGTTTCATGACATTGCATAAGAGATAATTTTATTTTGACAATTAGACTAGAAACCTCTGTTCGGCCCAGATGGCTCCATCTGATCTTTCCGTAGCAACGGAGCGTATTCCAAAACAAGTTGCTCACAACACGATTGAGCAAAGTGTGATTTATTGTGATATTTACAAATGTTTGTAATCATCTTTTACTAGTCAATAAGTCAATAAGTTCAAGCCGGTTGTGTTGAGAATGCAAATTCTTCTCCAGACTGTCCTTCTTTTAGACTGGCTTAAAGGAATGATCCTAAATGTTTCAATCTTTGGTTTATCCTGATTTTAAGTTGGGCATGTTCAGAAGTTCTGTAGTATAGAGTACTTTAGTTGTCATGTGTTTTATGGAGCCAAAATTACTATGTACAGTGGAGCCAAGTGAATGACTTCTGACCAACACGTTTTGATGACTACATTTGTAATGTAATCTCTCTCTCCATTTTTTTTTCTTTCCCCAGACTTCTCTTCATAAATAAAGTCCTGTCCAATCACATTTTAGGATCTGTCAACTTTCAGAGGCTTTAGTAGACTACAGTAGCTCATAGTCACAACCAGGAACCTTCAATATGCAATGTTCAGTGTTTCGGATCCAAGACACACTCTAACATCAGGCAATGCTCTGTGTGGCCAAAAATTATATTTATTGAAACTGAACTGCAAAAACGTGGCATCATATGAGCTCAAATGACCACCCACATTTACATAAGTGCCTATTCAACTGTACACTGTAAAAAATTATCATGATTTTAACAGTAAAAGATTGTAAAAAGTTAACGGTTCTCCTACTATATATGGTGAAAAACTGTAATGGACATATTTTAATGTCCAATTTTACGGTAAAATACCGTTTTTGGAAGTTAAAAAGAATGTATAATTTACAGTGAAAAAAAAACATAAATTGACATTCCCAATATTCCCTGCATTACATTTCACATTTGATGTTTTTTTTGTTTTTTTTTTGTTTGTTTTTTCATTGAAATAACTATGTTTTTCTTATTTTTTTCTTATACGTTATCATCTAATGTTGTTAAATTAATGTTTATTGCATTGTTACATTATCATGTGTGTGTCACCATGATGGTATTTAGTGTTTTGTGTAAATGACACTGTGCACCTTCTATATTTAAAAGCTGTTTGTGATGGGCTTTGGTTCATTATGTGACTTTCTCATCAACACCTGCTTTTGGTGGTTATCAGTGTATTACAAAAGTACAAAACCTATTTCAGTAGGTTGGTATATTAACATTATATCAGTTAATGAAATACATTTATAAAATGTAAATCTAAGTTAAATCCATAAAATCTAAAATGTTGCTAAAAAATTTTTACGGTAAAATTCTGGCAACCACAGCTGCCAGTCTTTTACCGTAACAGTGTGCTGTGATCTGTTTCTATACACAAAGGTTAGCCAATCAAAACAGTGGCCATTTACATATACAAGTATTAAAGGTGCAGTTACCTTTATTATACTGATAACAGAAAGGATACAAAATGATTTCAATAAACATGTAATAAGATGAACCCTTTTAAGTGTTAATGCAGATGTGAAGCTATGCAGAGGAGGTAGCTTTACAGGCCTGAGGCCAGGAAGTCTTTCTGGACCAGCAATGATTCCAGGGGAAGTGGATCCAAGGATCCAACATTGGGCCTGAAAGGATCTAAAAGTGCTGCAACTTTTCTTTTATTGCTTGTTATTGATTTTCCAGCTTGCCATGCCACATACCACTCACATACACGCAACCCCACTAACCCCCATTAATGCTGAAGATCACAGGCTCCGTGTTTGTTGTGTTGTGGTCCTGCTTTGTGCTGCATTTCCGTGTGATGGATACATGCAGATGTTTAAAACCGAGTTTTCACGGGGAAGTGAATCTCGTAAGCCCCTGCAGCCGTGTCCTCGTGCTAACCCTTCACACACACACACACACACACACACGGTGTCTGCGCTAGTCATCACTGCAATGGCTTGTGTTGTTTTAATGCCTATTGTTTCAGCACCGCTGCTGGCTATAGAGTTCACACACTATAAATGAGTCATAATCCATTAGCGTGTTATAGTCCGTCCTCAGGGCTTTTCATTCACAAATACGATCGCCTGTAGAGGGAGCCGCTCAGCGCTGAATCTAATTGAGATGTTGAATGACAGACTGATGAATAAACTCTGCCTCATCTGATTAGCCCTTTATTGTTAGGATCAAACAAATGTGTGTGTTCAAGTCCTAACTGAGTGTGTGTGTGGAGGTCATATGGGTGAATCATATACAACTAAACTACACTCACTGTAATATGTTAGTTAAATAATATGTATGCGAACAAGCTCAAAATTACCACAAAATTAAAATATAAAAAATAATTTAAACACTTTACACTCTTATTTTGGCATGCATTCTTCATCCTACACCTCTCTCTCTCTCTCTCTCTCTCTCTGTCTGACTGTCTTTCTCCAGCATTTCTAGAGTCAGATATTTTTGTCTTTCTTTCTCTGCCACTGAACCGGTGACAATATCCGCCTGTGATAACCTCAAACTACATTCAGTCTGTCCAGCGGCTCACTGCTCACAAATAACCCCAGGCCAGACGTTTATTAGAAACTCAACCCGAGCTGATGTCCCTCCTCAGTACAGGAAGAGGAGGAACTCTTCTGATATTAAAGTGGGGGATGGAGGGGGGTCCCGTGTCTGGCCATCGTATTCAAATCACAGCTCTGCTTCCCTCCTCTCTCTCTCTCTCTCTCTCTCTCTCTCTGCTGTACCCAATGGCAAAGAAAACAAACAACAAAGAAGTTTTTGAAATAAATGGTTCTTTAGATTATTAAAATGTTGTTCACATTAGAAATTATTGTTATTTTATTTTATTTTAAGAACTGTTCACAGGAAGGTTCTCAAGGCTGTTTGTTATTATTATTATCATTATTATTATTAGAATGCATATGATTTTAGACTCAAAATTATCCTCCAAATTTGAATTATATTAAATGTGGACACAGATACAGACTGTAATAAACTATTGACTGTAAAAAAAATAAATTAATTAAAAGGACATTAATGAAAGAATACAATCTGAAAGAAAATAGCTGCCTCTTGTGCTCATGTTTCTGGGAAGAAAAATAAAAAATTCAAGAATATAGTCAAATGTATAATTATTATTATTAAATTAATTGTTTTTACTTCATATTTATAATAAATATAATTAAGTACATTATATATAAGAATTAACTATGAGAAAAGTTGCCCAACATAAAAATAAAAAGCTTGTGACCTCAAAAAAAAAAAAAATCTAATTATGAATTTACATAAACAGTTTTCTCAAGAAATGTGAGCATGCATGAATGTAATTTGGTGCCTATTTGTTATTAGTCCAAATGAATCTTTAGATATCTTCTTTACCGTACCCAAACCATGTTTTCAGACTCTTAAAGATAAACTGAATGTGTCAGCATTGCTCCAGTGCTGACTTGTTCCAGTCCTTCTACTAAACAAACACTCCCTGAACCACAGCCAGGACACTGGAGCGAGAAGTGCCTCCTCTGCCCAGCGCCGGAGCCCATGAGTGGGACTGAGGAACACTGCCGCCCCCTTTTCCCAGAGCGGGAACTTCATGGTCTGCGGCTGTTTGTTTGGCCTTGCTGCACTATTTTCAGTGGCTGCAGTATCAAGAAAAGGCACAACATGACATTCTGATGAACTTGAGAACAGGACAGTCATGCTTACTGTATGTCTCTGTCATGCGTGACTCAGACCGAAGGATGAAAACACTTATTCTGGGATGACCACTTTGTCTCACACTTTTCGCACATGAAACAAACAAGAGAAGTTTTGCAGAACAAGAAAACACTGATTTAACTTTACCTACAGATGCTTCAAAAGCTTATTATATTTGTTAAAAAACATTTGATTATTTGATATATATATATATATATATATATATATATATATATATTCAGTTAAAGGTTATAATGTTATAATGCTACCAAATAAATATATGGAAATGTATAAACATGAGTTTTATGTGATTATAACTAAATATTGACTGGTTGGACATTGGGTTGGTTGGTGTCAGGTATTTTGTACGAAAACATGCCCATAAAATGAAGCCCAGTTATGTATTTTACATGTAAACATTGTAAAAGCACAATACAGGACATGACTGCGGTGAGCAATGTGTCCGTTCACTGTGTATAACACAGTTTGCTCTGCCCTGGGTCATGATGCACTGGCATTGCATCTAACACAGTACCAGCAGCACACACACACACACACACACACACACACACACACACACACACACACACACACACAGTCTGAGAACTAAACATTCAAGACATCTGTCATTCAAGCAAAAACATTGTCCCTGTACTACAAAGTTAGATAAAGTCAAGCCACAACTTCATCTGAGTGTCCTTTGTAGTACAAAGAGCATTTCTGCTGTCTATCTCTGCACTCCATGTATTTCAAATCGTCTCCTCTTACACCTAAACTCTTTTTTTTGTCTCAAGTGTTAAAATTTAGTGAAAAATAAAAAATAAAAATACCTGTCAGACCCTCACATTAAAAACAGACATGAAGAGACATGGTAATATTGTTATTATGTTTTCTCACTATTTGGTTTGAAATAAAACAAAACATATAGGTCAACACAGCATTCCAGTCATGTTAAAATACAAAATACACTTTTAAAAGTGCACTTTTAAATCATTATTTTTAGCGATCTTTTTTCGACCTTTAAATTACATCTATTTTCATATGATGACTAACATACTAAAAATGTTGTTCATTAGAATTTGATTAGAACTAGAACTGTAGTGTTATTTTATATTACATTTAAAGCTAATCTATGTTTTAAAAGCACTAAATTGAAGTTCATCATTAGAAAGGTTTAATTAATATATTTAAATTCCTGAAATACTAAATAAAGTATTTTTAGTTTACAATAACTTAAGTGTACTTAAGTAAGAGAATACATTTTTAATTAAAAAAACAAACACACACACACACACAATCTAAAGTTGAGCTAAGTGCATTTAACCTAGAATTTAACCTGCAAGTGTCCAATAGCATTACATGCAGTTTGTACTTATATTCTATAAACTTTCATTTTATGGAAAGAGCTGCATGAAGCTTTGTCTTTCACAGAAAAAAAAAATATATATAGGAGCAAATAGGCATGCAGACAACTAAATAATGAACGCATTATATTTTAGGGAAGACTTTTGAGTTCAGAAGATTCTATTTTTAAGAAAATGTGGCCTTAAAGGAACACTCCACTATTTTTGAAAATAGGCTCATTTTCCAACTCCACAATTAGACCAGCATCTCGCTCAAAAATGACCAAAGAGTTTCGATACTTTTCCTATTTAAAACTTGACTCTTCTGTAGTTGCATCGTGTACTAAGACTGACGGAAAATGAAAATTTGTGATTTTCTAGGCCGATTTGGTTAGGAACTACTCTCATTCCGGCGTAATAATCAAGGAACTTTGCTGCCGTACCATGGTTGCAGCAGGCGCAGTGATATTACGCAGCGCTGCTTACACAGGGAGCGTGCCTTGCAACCATGGAGCCATTTGTGAGAGACACTGTGTAATATCATGGTACGGCAGAAAAGTTCCTTAAAAATATATAATAAGAAAAATATCGAAACTCTTTGGTCATTTTTGAGCGAGATCTTGTCTAATCAGATTCAATGATCTATGCTAAGCTGCAGCTAAAAAGGCTACCGCCAGACCCTGAGATCGGCTGAATGGATTCGAAAATGGTAAAACTCAACTGTTTAACTCTTGGGGAGTTGGAAAATGAGCCTATTTTCAAAAATAGTGGAGTGTTCCTTTAATGCTTTAATTTTGGGACCAATTATATGGGATGAAATTAGTGTCAAATTTACTAACAAATGCATGCAAAATTATCCATGAACTTGAGAAATGATGCAAAATGTATCTCACTATCCACAACCAAATGCCTATAAACTTGCGTCTGTGAAATTCAAATTACATGAACATGCAGCAATTTGTACAAATAGAAACATGTTTGTAAATGCGGATGTTTTCTTTTGCATTAGTGTATCAGAATTTGCGCATGCAAGAAGGAAGATGTGCATTTGTGGATCAAGTGGCATGCGTGCATTCATTGGCGTCTTTTCTGAGTCAATCCTATTAGATTAGAAAAAATCTTACTACCACAAACAAACGCCTTTCAGCTTGTGTAAAATTCAGAATTGCATGGATGCGCAGCATTTTGTTCAGAGAGAGACATGTTTGTGAATACAAATATTTTGAGTTAAAGTAATTTGTGCATGTAGCAATTAAGATGTGCATTTGTGAATCAGGCGACACGCGTGCATTCATGCACATCTGGTCAGAGTTGATTCTATTTGATTCATGTGAATTTTGAGACTTTCTTTCCGCCCTTTTAGCCTTGCACAATTCACATAGTAAGATATAAAAGACGCCAACGAATGCACACATGCCACTTGATCCGCAAATGCGCATCTTCCTTGTTGCATGCGCAAACTCTGATACACTAATTCAAAAGAACACATCTGCATTCACAAATGTTTCTATTTACACAAATCATGTTCATGTAATTCTGAATTTCACAGACACAAGTTGACAGGCATTTGGTCGAGGATAGTGAGATACATTTGCAACATTTATCAAGTTCATGGATAATTTTGCATGCATTTGGAAGTAAATTTGAGGTTGATTTCATCCCATACAATTCTCACTATTAACTAACTATTAACTATGACTTATGGTCATTAACTATGGTCATGCAGAATAATGCATCAATATGTGCTTTAGAAGTACTACTAAACAGCCAATATTCTAGTAATATGCATGCTAGTAAGCACCTTATAAAGTCTTCATCCTGGTCTTCTGAGAATCTGTCAAGCTGTGCATCTGTTCTTCACATACCCTGAAAGCCTGATGCCTAAGAGGCATTTCTGAGATTTACTTTTATTTCTCTCCGTGTGTGGCTCTTCAGTGATGGAGGGGTCACTGGATCTACACTCATGTAATGCATGTCTGTATGGACTGACAGCTTGCAGGTGCTCCATGAGTCAAGCTGTCAGACGCGCACTATAAAGCGCACATGTATGAGGAAGGTCGGCCAACACGCTAACAGCGCCCAAAGGCAAAAAGTGTTTGATGGTGAATTAAGTTGTTGTGTTTTTTTGCCCGTGGCAACAAGAGCCCCTCTCGTCACCTCTGGAGTGGTCCTCGCCCCCCTCTGCCCTCCCATCATCCGGTGCGGCCCATTTCACTTTCATCCGTAACATGCTATTGTCAGAGAAGCAGCCAAAGGGCTCTTCCTTTGTCTTTGTTCACCTCACAACAGCTGGATGGAGGACTATACCCTTCACTTAAACGCCTCTCTCTGCACCGACACTCTATTTCACCTTCTACATGCTTCTCGAGTCTGTGGTTTGCGAGCACTGCTGCACATTTGACGGTTCACCTTGATGTGGGAATGTGAAGGAGAATGACATCTGAATGATATAAATAATGCAACAGAATGAGTATGACACAGTGAAATTGTTCGAATCGCTGTCTAATAGATCTCAGTTTCATAAATGTCATTTGAAGGTGTCGAGCTGAAAGGACCTACCCAGGCTCATTGGAAATACCTGCCTCTACCTACCTACGAATCGCTGAAGTTTACATTTGACATGAACACTAGAGGCAGTAAAACTCAGAAGAACTTTTATTCCTTATTACACTAAGTATGATTTACAGGCACCAGAGTTTTGATTAAAAAAGCCTAATTTTCACACAATTCCTTGTAGAATATTTTGTTATGACCTCAAAACATTTGAAAACGAGATTGAAAACTGATATTTTTGAATGCTAGCGTCACATATCCAGCTTCAAATGTATGGGTTTTCCTGGTAGCTCATGCAATGCGGTGTTGCGCTTGTGCGGTGAAGTGCTCTGAATCCCATGAAACTACGGTTCAACAAAACCACAAAAACAACATATGTGATCCTGGACCACAAAACCAGTCAAAAGGGTCAATTTTTCAAAATTGAGATTTATACATCAGCTGAATAAATAAGCTTTCCATTGATGTATGGTTTCTTAGGATAGGACAATATTTGGCCGAGATCTGGAATCTGAGGGTGCCTTTAAAGTTGTCCAAATGAAGTTCTTAGCCATGCATATTACTAATCAAAAATTAAGTTTTGATATATTTACAGTAGGACATTTACAAAATATATTCATGGAACATGATCTTTACTTAATGTCCTAATGATTTTTGGCATAATAGAAAAGTCAATCATTTTGACCCATACAATGTATACCCCAGCAACTTAAGACTGGTTTTGTGCTCCAGGGTCACATATAAGGAAGCTGAAATGGCACTGTTGCATCAGTGAATGCGTTTTTATATCACTTTTGCATTCGTTAACACTATCAGGTAGGTTTAGGGTTGGGTTTGGTGTAGGACGGTTGTTATTTTCCAACACGATAGAGCATTACGTTTTTTAGCAACACTCACTGGACATTTGAATTCTGAACTACCACAATATGTACATGAAGTAATGTGATAAAACGCTGCAATACGCTTCTGTATCAATGTAATAAAAACATGGCCACGTTCACATATTGAACGTGCATTTTACTGCCACTCACTGGACATCAATTTGAAACTCACACGAAACATTAGGTACGTAATATCGGTGTTGCCAAAACGTCGTCACAAACACGTATTACCAGTGAGCCTGGGTTTGAAAGAGCCCTCATTTCTCCCACACTTTGCACACCTGTTTTTAAGGGATTTAAGGGACCCCACCGTTTTGTGGCAGCATACAGTCATTTTGTATTATTATTTTTATCTTCCCCTTATGAAAATTAATCATGCGTAGTAACCATGTTTTTTTTTTTGGCGTATTGATTATCATTTGTATAACCACAGTTTTACTACAAATATCATGGTTAAACTATGGTTAATATAGCAAAACCATGGTTTAACTATAGTAATCATGTTTTTTTTTTAGTTTATTTGAAGTAAAACCATGATTTTCGGGTCTCTGTCTTTTCTAATAAGCATAATTTAGCTTGTGTGAGAAAAATGTTTTGGGCCACAAGCTTACATGGTGGAAATGAAGTGTCCAGAATAACAAGACAGTGGAGAGAAAAAATAAAGACAGACAAGGAGAAAGACACACACACACACACTCCTCCTTCTCTGTTGTCCTCCTACACATCGTGATCCTACACCTTTCATGTGCAAAGCAGATGTAGTCAATTGACATGCTAATGAGACACACACACACACACACACACACACACTCATGCAGGGACATCCGCTCATACACACATTCCCATGTATCAGTTCAAGCCCTCGCTGTCAGCCACGCTCTTTTCCTCCCCCCGCGTCTCTCCCTCCCTCTCCTCCACCCGCTTTTGCTCTCTTTAAGTGGAAACGATTGGAATTGAGTTCAGCGTGCTCCCTAGAGAGGAAACCTGCCTGCCAACCGCCCATCCCGCCACACACTTACCACCGAGAGAATGTGTGTGTGTGTGTGAGTCCCTAAACCTTTACAGCGACTTCACACACTGCCATATTCCTGTAGATTGGTGACTAATCTACAGGACTAGATTAATTAATTAGCGGTTAATTGCCCTGGTAAGGCTCCAGGGAGTAAGAATAGCAGATACTGTGTGTGTGTTGGTGTGTTTTTATATTTAAGATTCTGCACAATTTCTAGGTCATTAATCAATTTTAAGTCAATTTTATGACAATGTTTTCTTTCTGTATGTTTTGCTGATAATATAATTTGTAATAAAAACAGTAGAAATATGCAAAATGGAAGCATTTTCGGTCACACTTTATTTTAAGGTCCAATTCTCGCCATTAACAAATCATTAACTACGCCTTTTGCCTCAATTAACTCCTAATTTGCTGCTTATTAATAGTTAGTGCAGTAGTTGTTAAGTTTAGGTATTGGGTAGGATTAGGGATGTAGAATATGGTCATGCAGAGTATGTGCTTTATAAGTACTAATAAACAGCTAATATGTCAATAATAGACATGCCAATAAGCAACTAGTTAATAGTGAGAATTGGCTCTTATACTAAAGTGTTACCGCATTTTCATTTGTGGTTTCAAACTTTTGGACCCCAGTGTGTATCAGTGGTTCTCAACCAGTCGGTTTAAAGCCAAAAATGTGTTGCAGGTCTGTTCTGATAGTGAGAGAAAAAACAATTGCAAATAACAAATTGCAAACATTTCCAATTGATGGGGAAAAATGCTTAAACTAGCTTAAGCTGGTTTGCTGGTTTGCTGGTTTTACCTGGTTTAAGTTGGTCTCCCAGTCTGGCCAAGTTGAACTGGTCAAGCTGAATTTCCATTCTGGCCAAGCTGGTATTTAGCTGTTTTAGTTTAGCAGCTAGCTGGTCTCCCAGACTAATCAGTTGAAAAGTGCCCAAAAAAACTCTCTAAAACCAGCCAACTGACAAGCTAAGATCAGAAATCCAGCTTGAGCTGGTTTAAGATCAAAATAGAGGCATCAAAATAAATACAAGTATTAACTTTTAAAAGCAAGTTTTCCATAGCATTTGTTATCGACATCAAAGGCTGTACTACATGTAGCTCTAGTGCATTTTGGAGCAAATCTTGGTTGAGGTTCGGCAAAGTTTGTTGATGCAAACCTGAACATTTTCTCATCCTTGAAAACCGTGAGCAAGAAAAGCGAAAATACAAACCCAAGCTAGATTACAAAATGATATCATGTTGGACGTAATGACCTCCAGAAGAAGCATCTGAGAGCCCATGCATATATGATTTAGATGTATCATGGTGTGTTTAGGGTGTTCTGGACTCTCTACAAGCATACAAGCGGTGGTGTCTGCAAGAGGCCCGGCAATAAGTCCATCACATCCTGGGCTATCGACTCCCTCTGGGGGATCAATACTGGAATGATGGGCCTCCTCTGTCTCGCCCATCCATCCACTGGGCCATTGAGCGCATGTTAATGTTATGAATTATTGAGAGAACGGTTACTATTGATTGGCTGTGGGGATTATTGAAGGGGTGAATTGCAGTGAGAGGGCGGGCGGAGGTCTGGAAGGAGGCGGAGGGAGTCTGCGTCAACGAACGGGTCAAACTCCTCAAGCAAGGTTTAAGTGTTCACTAAGACGCCTGACCTCCAAAACGGTCAGGTCAGAGGTTGCAGGAAGGACACAGCTGACGTTATGATGAGTGTGTCTTCTGCCTTTGGTTTCTTAGTCATTCCCTTGCTCTTGATTTCCCAGGCTTTGCTGAGGAAAACAGTTAAACCGACCTAAACTGGTTGGTTGGCCTCCCAACCTCACCATACTGGTCAGGTTTACTGGTTTTACAGGAGGCTAGAAGACTAGACAGGCAATTAGCCAAATGAGTGAACACCATCTTGGCAAGTTTGGGAGACCACCAGTAAAGACACTTTAGGCTTTTTATGCAGGGCTAAGTCAGTGTAAAAGCAGCAATATTTGAACTGCAGATCCTCGATAGGTGTCCTTCAACTCTACTCTGAGAGTTTGTGTAGAACAGAGGTGTCCAATCCTGCCCCTGGAGGGCCATCGTCCTGCAGAGTCTAGCTTCAACCTGCCCCAACACACCTGCCTAGATGTTTCTTGTAATCCTGAAGAACTTGATTAGCTGGATTAAATGTGTTTAATTAGGTTTGAATCCAAATTCTTCAGGACAGTCTACTCTAGGAACAGGCACAACTGGAGTAGAAAGTCAGTGAGTGTTTGTTTCTTTTTACTTAACATTTTTAATATATTTACACATATCCAGATATAAGATGCAATAGTGAAGTCAAGTATCCCCGATTCATGGCCCTAAAACAGATCTACTACCCTCTATAAGAATCCATCAGTATCAGATATTCTTTTTTTTTTAAATAATCCCTTGGAAGTACAGTAAGTAGAATAAAAACATCCTCTCCAGACACACTTAAATGCAAGCAATTCTAGCTATGTAAACTTGATTTCATGCGCTGTTGCATTCCAAACTGTTAGAGCACAATTCATTGTGATTCATAATACGTTCTCAGTATAATCGCAAAGAATGTTAACGTAATCTCTACTTCTGTCACTTTTCTCTTACAACTTCTGGCAAGGCAGAGCAACAGTTTAAAGGTGTGTTTATAGATTGTTACCTAATAATAACACATCCAGTTTAATGCCCAATACATTTTACGGTATCTTACTGCCCTTGAGCACTGGAGTTTCTCGCCCCCACAGTAATGCGAGAATGCTTGTTAAATAAATATTTACAAAGGGGTCACATCCTTGCAATGTGTTATTCAGGTATTCATTTACATTTACTTACTTGTGTGGAGGATATGTCTGACCTAAGACAAATTTGGCCTGTGAGTGCATTTTTCCTTATTTGAGGGTTTTTTTTTTTTTTTTTGGAAAGTTTTGAAGGAACAAAAGAAAGTCCATGAGATTATGAAACAACACAGGCTGAACTTGAACCACCATCTCCATAATGACCATGGCTCAATATGACTTGAGTTTATGCACTAACCACTAAGCCACAGCTCAAACAAGAAAACAAGTCCAAATCTGACACAAGCATGACTTGCTTACAGCTGTCTGATGTTAGTGTCTCACGTTTAAGTCCGGTAGAGCATTACTGAGTAAATGTATTTAAGCATATAAGCTCCTCAACCCTCATCCTGAAATCTCTCCCGATATCCTGACCTAGCTTAAAACAGTTCCCTCTCTTTTTGTTCAGAGGATGCTCCCGAGAAAGATTGCGGTAGAATCCAGTTCCCCGGTGCTGAATCCCCACAGGCCTTTCTTAGCAAATGTTGCGGCACTAAAAAACGAAATCGCTGGACCGTACTGCTCCTCACTAGCATTATCTTCTATTGATCCCACTCCTTAAGTGTGACCATAAATCCTGTCCGGCACTGCTGACCGAGGCCAGCTTACCAGGACCCTCTGTGTGGAAACTCTGATGGCAGGGTAACTGAAAACAGCACTTCCACTCTTTAAGAATTTAAGATCAAGTCATTTGGATGGTGAAGGATCTTTGTTTTACTGCAGTGCAAAAGGGTGAGAATTCGACAGTCATTCCTGCAAACTGCGTGTGCCACTGAAAGCACGTCCAATTCAGGAATTCAGGAAATCACCGGTTCGAGTCAGACGAGACATAACTGGAATTATCCGAGGAGGCAGTCGTAGAATGCGAAAGTAAAATGACATTGATCGCTAGTAATGGCTTTTGAAATGAATCCAGGGTTTCTTGTTGAATGCAGCGAGCTTGGATGTACATAACAAACAATCTAAAAGCTTGTCTAATAGCTCACCATAAGCCAGGAAGACCAATATATCTATTCTCAAATAGTCTCATAATCCCCATTTACACAAACAATCGACGCTGTTTCCATTAGGTGATGAGCTACAGGCTGTGTTTGTTGTTGAACGGAAAATCAGCGATTAAGTTGTTGGATGATAATGCAATTATAAAGCTGTTTCAGAGCACTTCTGCTTTGTTTTGATTCATAAAATGAGAGTGGTCTTCGTTATATAATTTGAGCATCCATTGTCAGACTACAGAGTCTGCATAATTCTGCAACGTAAATATACGCTAAATTTGTTTTAACTTCGTAATTCGAAAGATTCAATAAATTCCCCTATGTCTGAGTGAGGTCTCATTCAGACAGATTTATATCTGGTTGTTTTCGATTTCTGAACAGACTCAGTGCGGTGATGTGTTTTTGGAAAAGAGATCTGGACCCAAACTCTCTGTGTTCCTGTAAGGAGACCAAACTGTTAATGAGTCAGTGTGTGAAAGTCTTTATGTGTCCAATTGAATATTTAATTATTTATTCAATTTTAATTATATAAAACAATAGTTAGTTCTTACAGTAATACCCAATTTTGACTAAATACAGTGCTAGGGTAATATTTTATTAAAAAAAAAAAAAAAAAAAGGCTTTCACAGTTAAGGCTTTTCTGTAATGCATAAAGCATTAATGTATATAGAGTTGTTTTCATGAATAACTAACCAAACCAAATGTAGAATGCTTTAGAATATCAACTGTAATGATTTTGTGTAATATAATAGAGTGCATTAAACAATATATTATATAGTATATTTTTTATTAATAAACATAAACCCATTAAAATTATTGTATTACAAAACATAATTATGGTTAAAAATATACAATGCACTGAAACAATATTATAAACAGGTAAGGCATGATGAATAAATTGCATTATAATTATTTGCTAATATGTAATATTTAAAACAGTATATGTACAGAACTTATAGAAAGTGGATAAATAAACAATTTGTGAGCACTATTTGTAATAAAAGCAAACTTACAAAACCAAAAACAAAACTGTTTATTTCAGATATTTATAAACAATTTGTAAAATTAGAGAAATACAGATAATATGTATATAGAAATACAAATATGTTGCACATTTTCAAAAAATATGAGGAACAAGTAATTTAATTAGTTGGCAAATGATGTCAAATTAGAATCTAAATATGTTCATAGATGGCTGCAAAATACTGTAGCGGTGGAGTACGGGTGATGGCAGCGCTCTTAAATCTGCTGTAGAATAGCATATATCAGGTGACAGCTATAAAGGGCTGCCCTTTAGGGTGCAGCGGGCGCGGGGAGCTTGACTCCTGTCTGAGTGATAGTGAGCCCTACATCATTCAGCCCTCACCTTATCATTCGCTCACTCACTCTCGCACCCTTATAAATGTCAGCGATAAATCTGGTCTCAATCCTGCTCAGTGCATAACTCATACACACACATGCAGACATGCACAAATACACTGTGTGTTTGACATGTGCCACACGTCTCATCGCTGTACAGTTGTTCAAATTTGATGCAACCCGTCTTGTTTCTCTGCCTGTCTCCTTCCGTCTAACTTGTAGAGATGCCAGCAATGCTTTTTTACTGTGTCCTTATTTCAAGTATCTGCCATCACCGCTCCATTTCTCCCTGGTGAGACGTAAACCACCCTTCAGCCCCCCTTACGGCAACCTCTGAGCTAAGCCCCTGTGAGAGCCAGCACAGGTCGGCCGTTGTGAAATATAGCCGGGCGTAATGACCCTCTAAATTAACTCCTTGTAACCCTGCATTTCTCAAATGGCCGTCATTAGCATATAATAGGGTGCAGGGAGACGAGAGAGGGCCAAGTCTGCCCCGCGGCGGGCCCGCGCCGACCCAGTGCTCTGTCTCAGCACCGCGGGCGCTGCTGTAATGGTACTGTAAAGTTCAGCCTTATAAACATGTCAGCTGGGCATGTAATTAACCGACTGGCCATTAGATAATAGATCTACTACCTGTGAGCTGCCTGTCATTCAAGAACAGCTCCCTCTTCAGTCCCACCATCCCAGTGTACTGTACCTCTTTAAAGTGGTACAATTTAAAAATAAATGATTAAGATTTGAATATTCTGAGAAGTAACATATCCATCAGGATTGGATTGGAACTTAAAAGAGGGTATTTTATATTTTAGTTAATTATATTTTTTTTACATTCGCTTTATTGAACTAAAAAGAGAAAGGAAAGGAAAGGAAAGGAAAGGAAAGGAAAGGAAAGGAAAGGAAAGGAAAGGAAAGGAAAGGAAAGGGAGAAGAGAAGAGAAGAGAAGAGAAGAGAAGAGAAGAGAAGAGAGGAGAGGAGAGGAGAGGAGAGGAGAGGAGAAGAGAAGAGAAGAGAAGAGAAGAGAAGAGAAGAGAAGAGAAGAGAAGAGAAGAGAAGAGAAGAGAAGAGAAGAGAAGGGAAAGTAACAGTGCTGCTCTTCACAACTGTCACTGCGGCACACAAAGAGCTTGTTGATTAAAAAAAGACCCTCATCGCAATTGCAACCACAAAAATTCCCTTCTAATTGAGAGACACGTCAAAGGCACATTGGTTTGGTGAGAGCCCCTCCTCCTCCTCCCCCTCCTCCTCCAGGTCCCCACCTCAATCACATTTACACCTCCACTTCATTCTCTCCCTCTGTAGTTATCTTTTTTCTTCTCAACCTCAAATTAATGAAAAGCGGGCCAAAGAGGGAGCGCTTTCAGTCATTTTAACAGCCAGTTAATAAATGCGATTGCAAATGGAACTTGTCACCGCACGCTAGAGAGCAGCGCGCGGTCAATATCCCGGCTGGCAGGTGCTGAGGGTCACATATAAGTCAGTCCAGTGATGGATATGTATCCAATAATTGATGTAGGCCGTCTGTTATTGTGGGTTTCACTCCTGCCTCTATTGCTTATTAAAAGCTGTTTGCTTTAAGTACCAGGCTGCCCTATAACTGCCCATGCTGGCTGTTAGCTAAGCATCAGAAACCACAGGCAATGGAGAAGACAGCCAACTCTGGCTGTCAACACAAATATTACAAACATTTTGACTGCACAGGTTAACTTCTGGTTTTAACGGATGATAATCTTGCTGAATTAATAAATGCACTCATGTGAACTCTCAAATAATGAAGGTGCATGAACATTTATACTGTAATATATATTTAGAAATACACAGTATGGCCTTATATATTTATTTGGTAAGTAGTTGTTTAATAAGAGGGATAAAAACGAAAGTATACTTTCTTTATCCGTGTTTTTGTCTGGCTCAGAGTCTGTTATTTTCATCATCAGAACAGTCTGCTGATGCCACTGCTTGCATGCAGCCTGTATTTTGTGTCTTGTGCGCAGACATCTGTGCATGCATGAGTGATTAAAGTGCTCTAAAACAAAGGAGCACTAGGTAGTGTGCAAGCATGAAGGCGTTCCTTGTCTCGGAAGTGTACTTTGAATGGCTTGCGTACTTAACTGTGCGCAGCCAGACCATAAAGTACAGTCAGCCGGTCAATATACACTGACAAGATTATAAACACAACACTTTTGTTTTTGCCCCCATTTTTCATGAGCTGAACTCTATACACAAAAGACTTTTTCTATACACAAAAGGCCTATTTCTCTCAAATATTGTTCACAAATCTGTCTAAATCTGTGTTAGTGAGCACTTCTCCTTTGCCGAGATACTCCATCCACCTCACAGGTGTGGCATATCAAGATGCTGATTAGACAGCATGATTATTGCATCCAACCGGCCTCACAACCGCAGACCATGTGTAACCGCACCAGCCCAGGACCTCCACATCCAGCATCTTCACCTCCAAGATCGTCTGAGATGTGTAAAATGGGGCTGGTTGCAAGCCAGATTCGAACCTACGTCTCCCACATAAGCACCAAGGCTCAAAATATCAGAATTGTATAGGTCATTGCTCCAAAAGGCCAAATCATTTATAGAGCAGCACAAGACTCTACTGTATCGGCATGTTGGCTTCTTGAAGAATCAAAGAAAGTGAGCGGATATAGATAGAAAGACAGGAGCAGAAACAGAGGGAGACACGTCAGGAATTACCGCAGGGCCTAACCCTGCACGACTGGAAGGGTGTTGTTATTGTAAAACTCAGAAAGAGCTGCTATAGCACATTTCTGACATGTAGCGCTGCCTTTCAGGGCCTGATCAAAGTGCCCCACCGCTACTGCGTCTGATAACCAAATCAATTTTCCCAGTCTTTTGTTTTTCGCTGAATAATGCACATTTAGTTGTAACCTTCGGGCATAGAAGGAAGACAAGGCAGACGAGAGGGGCAAGAAACAGAAGGGGTGAGTTAGAGAGGAAAGTGCTATTCCTTTATATTCAAAGAAACGAAATATATTCCATAAAAGAGGAAAGAAAAGGAGGGAAATATTCAATAAACTTAGCAGAGGGTTTAAAAGCGCGAAAGCTCTGGAGGACTGTGAACAGCGGTTGGAGGCGGTTCGACAGGAGAGAAAAAGGAATGATTAGAATATGAAATGTCTCGGAAGGGGGGAGTGGGTGGGAACAGAGCCAGAGAAATGGAGAGGTGAGATTAAAAGATTACCTGTCTTCTTCTCTCGCCCTTCAGGACCCTAGCGTCTGTCTGCCACCGCTGCCAGACCAGACAAGTCAATGAAAGAGAGACAGCTTCAAAACAAGATAATCATTACAATCAATCCTCACCGTATTACCTCTGGTGCTGATCACATTTTCAATCGCGTGGCTTTGTAATTGTGTATGTTTCTTGGCTCGAAAAGGCTTCAAATGCAACTTCTCAACTGCAAGTACATTATACTCCCCGCAATAAAAACCGAAGACCAAGCATTCATTCAACCAATTATGTATTTATGAATTCAACAAGATCTAAAGAATATATATTAAATCAGAAAAGCTGGCAACATGCTAAAATTACAGGTTTATCATTCACCAGATGACTTAAACCCGATTTTATTTTTTGGCATTTGTGTGTGATCAATCCATTATTCTTTATTGTATTGAAAAAGTGAGTCGTGCCACTCTTGATCTGTGTGCTGCTGTCTGTTCTGTTGGATGGGATACCCTTGACCTGTCGCATCCGCAGACATTGATATTCAGTAACAAGCCCCACAAAACAAAACGATCCATATCACAAGGTGACAGGAGACAGCTCCCTCTCCGTGTGTGTTTCTCTCTCTCTCACTCTTCAGTATAAATGGGCTTTTAAGGTAAGTGCACATATGGCTGTGGCCTGCCGTGGCCCTTTAACCTTAACAGTGACATGGGAAAGATTTTTTGAAAGAACGTCCAAAAAGTTAGCTTTAGATTAGTTCCTCAACACTAGCTTTGGCAGGGACCGAAAGAGAGAGAGAGAGAGAGATGAAGGGACAATCAAGGAAGGAGTGAAAAAAGGACGGCCAAAAGGTAGAAGACAGCCGACAGGACCTGTGTTCGATTTACTCTTGGCATTGATGAGTGAACTTGCTCTTTCTTGTCTTCTCTCTCTATGTATACTTCCTTCCGCACTGCACCCCAACAACATTTCTCATAATTTCAAGTAATTCAGTCAAGCTACCCTTTGAAAAAAATAGCCAGCTGCGCTACAAGTGTGTGTTTTGATGGGGAACAAGGAGCAATCCTGACTTACTTGGTGCCCTAGGAAAGAGTATTTTTTTTTTTAAATCCATTCACAATCATTTTGACACAATATAATTTCCATATTTCAAACAGGAATGATCAGTAGAATCTAACTAAATGTATAATTAAAAAAAAAAAATAATAAATATATATATATATATATATATATATATATATATATATATATATATATATATATATATATATATATATATATATATATATATATATATATACATGTATTGTTAACACCTTAGAATAGGGAACACTTATTCACTAACTACGACTTTTCCCTCAATAAACTCCTAATTTGCTGCTTATTAATAGTTAGGAAGGTAGTTGTTAAGTTTAGGTATGGGGTAGAGATTAAGGCATCTAAAATATGGTAATGCAGAATAAGGCAGAATAATGCAGGCTTCACAAGAACTTAAAAAAAACAGCCAATACTCTCATAATATGCATGCTAATAAGCAACTGATATAGTTAATAGTGAATAATGTCCCCTAATTTAAATTGTTACCAGTATTGCTTTGTTTATTGCTCCAAACAAGAAGATGCCATACAGACATCTCTGCAGAAACTCTTTGGACATACAGTTTTTACACTTGTCACTTCATGCATCTTTACTGATCGCTAGCCGATTTGTTAAAACTGTTCCAATTACACTGGATACATATGTGTGTCTCTGTAAAACGAATATATAAATCTGATCTTAAAGTCATTTGCAATATGCAAATTCAACATCACTGAATGCAACAGCACTACACTGCATTATTTATCATCAACTTTTTTTAAGAGCAAAGACCGCAGTAGGAGAGAGGGTGGCATCAGCACTGATGAGCACTTCTAATGAAGATGACTATGTGTTGAGCTCCAAGATGCGACGCCAAACTTTCCATTTCATTTGCGGCAGTTTGAGCATCTGCTTGCTGAAGAGAGATGCTCATCTCTGATGGGCCATATCTGTGGAGATGTGTGCTGCAGTAGCGCTGTGTTATCTGGCCACTGGGAGCTGGTATAACATGCTCTCGCAACATTATTTTTACCATTTTAGGAAGGAGTAAAATTTACATATGTGGTTTCAACAAACAGATGCATTTACACTTGGTCCAGTCGAATCTGGAATGCATTTCATTTCGAATGACCAGACTGCAATCCATCTCAAATGCATTTACACCTGGTATTTTCATAATCAGATAGCTATACAATTAGAGGAAGGTGAAGTGACTAAGTGTAAATAGGCCCTTTATTAAACTGTTGCATAAACCAATTCATATGAAGCATCCAAACGAACCAATTCACTAATATTAAATGGCCTTTTCAATATCAGAATGGATAGTAAAAGCTAGAATGTTTTGCAGCTGAGCTCAGGTTGACGCAGACAACCGGTTTTGATCAGACTGTCTGCAGGGAGGGTTAGCGTGTCAACTTTGATATGCAGAATTAACGAGTGGTGTGGCTGGTCCCGCTCTAACAGATGAGAATTAACCGTCGCTAATGTAGAGGCAATGGCCAGTAACCTTCTGGAGAGATTAACTTGAATGAATACTCGAGTGAAATGAAGATGACAGAGCAGCGGTGTTCATCCAGATATGTCATACTACTGATCCCATCAAGACCAGGGAATAAATCACATACCGAAAGAGAGAGAGTGAGAGATGGAGAACCAAAGCCATGTGGCATCTCTGCACAAGACTGAGATGATGACCTCTTGTCCATCTCTTCATCTACAATTTATCATCTCAACTTCAATTCAAATGCTGGTGGATTTTGAGTTTCATTCAATGTCACTATGAATTTGTGACATGGACACTTCTCCTAAAGCAGGGGCATCCAATCCTACTCTTGTGAGGCCACCTTTCTAGCAGAATTTAATTCCAGCACTTAACCAACACACCTGAACCAGCTAATAAAGGTCTTCATGATCACTAGAAACATTCAGGCAGGTTTGCTGGAGCTAAACTCTGCAGGAAAGTGGCCCTCCTGGACACCCCTGCCCTAAAGCCTGGAGGCTCCCCAGAAGAACACATTGTGGTTGTCTCCCATAACTGACCCATCTATTTCTGGTCTTGGAGTTTCTACTAATGAGCTGTTGAGTTGATTCAGGTGTGTTTGATTAGGAAGAGTTCAAAAATGTGAGTCGGAATGCCTTCGAGAACCTTAACCACTACACCATGTGGAGATTTTTCCACAGTCATTCTTCTTCTCAAATCCTGGAAGAGGAACTTCACTCTTAAAAATAAAGGTGCTTCAAAAGTTTCTTCACAGCGATGCCATGGAAGAACCATTTTTGGTTCCACAAAGACCCATTCAATCAAAGTTTCTTTAAAGAACCATCTCTTTCTTACATTTTTATAATCTGCAGAACCACAAAGAATCTTTTGTGTGTCACGTTCCTCTCGGGATCCAGGGAAACGAGGAGACGAAGGATAACAAAACTTAGATTTTTATTTTTAACTAAACAGACACGGCACATCCAAACAGACAATTTGACATTTAACAGCTGACATAGAGACAGGGAAACACAGGGCTTAAGAACACGAGGAAATCAAGGGAGGAAAACTGAAACAGGTGGGGAGCAAATCAAACACGGATGGCGACTAATAAACTCATAATGACAGGAACAGGAACAAACCAAATATGGGCACGAGAGGAGGGGAAACACAAGACAGGACTGACATTACTCCCCCCTCCCGGAAGGCGCGTCCCGCGCCTAGCAACATCCAATGGGGAGGGGGGGGTGGGCGCTCTGGAGGCCTCTTGGGAACAGGAGACACAGACGGCCTCCAGGGCGGCGCCCGTTCCGGGAGCCATGGCGGATCAGAGGAGTCGGGCGGCCATGGCGGGTCAGGGGAGTCGGGCGGCCATGGCGGGTCAGGGGAGTCGGGCGGCCATGGCGGGTCAGGGGAGTCCGGCGGCCATGGCGGATCAGGGGACTTGGGATGCCATGGCGGGTCTGCCTCCGAGACCTCGGCCCCAGCCCCCACCTCGGCCTCTCTGGCAGGAGCCCTACTACCCCCCCCCCAAAATTTTCCTGGGGAAATTAGAGGTGGTCCTGGGCTGGGGTTCAGGGGAAGCGGACTCTAGGGAGCGCCTTCGTGGCGCAGGCACTGGGGGGCGCTCTGGCAGCACGGTGCTGGACGGGACCAGCGGAAACTCTAGGAAGCGCCTTCGTGGCGCAGGCACAGGGGGGCGCTCTGGCAGCGCAGGCTCTGGGCGGCGCTCTTGCAGCGCGGATTCAAGGGGGCGCTCTTGCGGCGCGGAGACAGGGAAGCGCTTTCGTGGCGCAGGCTCTGGGCGGTGCTCTTGCAGCGCGGATTCAAGGGGGCGCTCTTGCAGCGCGAAGACAGGGAGGCGCTCTTGCAGCGCGGGCTCAAGGGGGCGCTCTTGCAGCGCGGATTCAAGGGGGCGCTCTTGCAGCGCGGGGCTGGACGGGACCAGCGGAGAGGGGCTCTTGCGAGGGGCCGGCTCAGGCGGGCACTTGCGAGGGGCCGGCTCAGGCGGGCACTTGCGAGGGGCCGGCTCAGGCGGGCACTTGCGAGGGGCCGGCTCAGGCGGGCACTTGCGAGGGGCAGGCTCTGGCGGGCACTTGCGAAGGGCAGGCTCTGGCGGGCACTTGCGAAGGGCAGGCTCTGGCGGGCACTTGCGAAGGGCAGGCTCTGGCGGGCACTTGCGAAGGGCAGGCTCTGGCGGGCACTTGCGAAGGGCAGGCTCTGGCGGGCACTTGCGAGGGGCAGGCTCTGGCGGGCACTTGCGAGGGGCAGGCTCTGGCGGGCACAACATCCCCTCATACTCCACCAATAGTCCTAGGGGTACCTGTGGCCGGCTTGCGTGAGCCGCGGGCGGCGGCGGGTTTGCGTGAGCCGCGATCAGCGGCAGGCTTGCGTGGGCCGCGAACGGCGGCTGGTGAGGGGGGTATTTGGGTTCGGGCAGGCGGCCCGAGCCATTGGTACGGTATGCGGGGGTTCCGGGCATTCGGTGAGCTGACGCGACGCGGTGTGCTTCTGCATGGGTTGGACGACTTTCTCTAACCTCGTGGATCTCGAAGTTAGATTGATTCAGGAACAGAACTAGATTTATGAGTTCAATCAAGGGAAAATCTGAGGAAGGAAGATCACATCTAATAGTTTCGTCGTCCAGCCCCTGCAGAAAACAAACACCTAGAATGGTGTCGCGCCAGTTCAGCTGGAAAGCTAGCTCACAGAAATCCTCCACATACCGCTCCAATCTCCGGCCAGCCTGCCGCAAACTCCACAGCCTGGTTTCTGCCGTCCGCATGGTCGGTGTCGGTTTTATCTTCTGTTTTGGTCAGCTGTTCTGTCACGTTCCTCTCGGGATCCAGGGAAACGAGGAGACGAAGGATAACAAAACTTAGATTTTTATTTTTAACTAAACAGACACAGCACATCCAAACAGACAATTTGACATTTAACAGCTGATATAGAGACAGGGAAACACAGGGCTTAAGAACACGAGGAAATCAAGGGAGGAAAACTGAAACAGGTGGGGAGCAAATCAAACACGGATGGCGACTAATAAACTCATAATGACAGGAACAGGAACAAACCAAATATGGGCACGAGAGGAGGGGAAACACAAGACAGGACTGACATTGTGAAACAGAAAGGTTCCTCAGATGTTGAAGGTTCTTTATGGAACCATTTAGACAAAAAGGTTCTTCTATGGCATCGTGAAGCACCTTTATTTTTTAAGAGTGTTGGTAGGGTACTATTCAAGTCGAACGGTTTGTTTTAATAGTATGTTTGAAGAGATTTTGCAATCATTACTGTAATTTATTTATTGTTACCATGTATTTTACACGAAGTCACACTTTATTATAAGGTCCAATTCTCACTATTAACAAAACATTAACAGCAACTTTTGCTTCAATAAACTCCTATTTACTGCTTATTAATAGCTAGTAAGACAGTTGTTAAGTTTAGATATGAGGTGGATCAAGGGATCTAAAATATGGTCATGCAGAATAATGCATTAAAGGAACACTCCACTTTTTTTGGAAATAGGCTCATTCTCTAACTCCCCCAGAGTTAATAAGTTGAGTTTTACCGTTTTTGAATCCATTCAGCCGATCTCCGGGTCTGACGATAGCACTTTTAGCATAGCTTAGCATAGATCATTGAATCCGATTAGACCAGTAGCATCGCATTCAAAAATGACCAAAGAGTTTCGATAGTTTTCCTATTTAAAACTCGACTCTTCTGTAGTTATATCGTGTACTAAGACCGGCGGAAAATGAAAAGTTGCGATTTTCTAGTCCGATTTGGCTAGGAACTATACTCTCATTCCGGTGTAATAATCAAGGAACTTTGCTGCCGTAACATGGCCGCAGCAGGCGCAGTGATATTACGCAGCGCCTGAAAGTAGTCCCCAGTGGAGTGTTCCTTTAATATGTGCTTTAACTAATATATATATGTACTAATAAACAGCCAATTTGTAAGTAATATGCATGCTAATAAGCAACTAGTTAATAGTGAGAATTAGTCCTTAAAATAAAGTGTTACCATTTTTACAAAACAGAAGTAACAATTCCAAAACTAAATCTGATCATACATTTTAAGCATTTCAGCTTTAAGAACATGTAACCGAATAATCAGAAGAAATATAGGCTACATAGTGACTCTTCATCCATCTTCAATCTTTACGTTCATGGTAAAATAATGAGGTCTTGTAATAAAGAGAATACTATTAGCACACTTTGAACCTGCTCTCTCCTCTAGTATTGGAAATTCACTTCTATTGATCACACAATAGCTATATAGGGACTGAATACTTGACCCCTAATCCCTTTATGGACTGACCTCGATTGAACCATGTCCCTTAAATGTGTGTGTGGTTTCTGTGTGTGCATGTGCTGTGTGACAGTCATCTGTTTTTCACATGACCACACATTGTGCTGTAGGGATTTTTACTATGAAGGTTCCTATTCTGATAAACTAAAGCAATTGCAGAAATGTCAATAGCCTTATGATGTTTTGGAACTTGAACTTGAATGAAGGAGTTTTCTTTTATTTCCCATGGGGTCTACAACTGGATCATTTACCAGTTTGTCCATTTTGTCTGATATTAGTGCAGGAAAAAGAGTTGAATATATCATGGAAATGTATTATATTTCTCCACAGCACTGTTCTCTAAGTACCTCTCATTATTATTCATGAGAAGGTGTGGCCTAACACAGTATTCTAATAAGTAATTCACGCTTCTGCACATTCACACCTGTCACCAATGAACCAATTTGGTGTCTTTCACAAGGAATCTGGTGCAAAGCTTACTGACATGTAAGGCTTGAATATGCACATGCACAAATGCAGTTTGAAAGCTGTTTCGGGGAAAGATTTGCAGCAAAAAAAAAAAAAAAAAAAAGACTATTGCATAGTGTATAATGCATGTAGTACATATAGCATACTTTAAAAACATATTTGGTTACACTTTATTTTAAGGTGTTTGTGTTACAGTGTAATTATACATTTTAATGCTGAGTAATATGTACTTACTATAGGGTTAGGGTTAGGAATAGGGTTTGCATAATTTATTGTTATTATAATAGTAAGTACATGTAACATGTGTAACAAGGACACCTTACAATAAAGTGTTACCACATATTTTAAAAAGATTATTTATTACAGAAATAATCAGCTCTATTTTTAATTAAAATTTAGTTTTTTTGTTTTGTTTTGTTTTGTTTTTTTTTTTTTTTATCTGCTTAAGTGGGACTTAAGTACATATTCCTTAATATGTAAGTTCATAATAATTTCTATTATCTTTAAAATATGCTTAAAGTATACTACTGAATGTATTGACAATTATGGTAACTGTAGTGTAATGTCATTTCTTTCAATGCCATGCATTTAAATATACTTGTAATTACATATTTGTAATGGTGAATTACAATGATTAAGAACATTTGAAATACATTAAATGCAATATTGCATAACACATCAGTTACAATCAAGTTCTTTGATCATTGTACACATTCGAGTGGACGCCTTTGGCTGTTGGGTTGCATCTCACCCTTCGGTCGGGGTCATCTAAAACGTAAAAAAACTGGCCTTTTTATACTAGGCCTACACTAGATTAGTGATCCGTGGCTCGGACCAAAGGGAAAGACATGGCAGATCAGTCCAGAAGACTAGTTCAGTGTCACAGTCAGCCACAGCACACAGTCTGGGGTGGTCTTGAAGAACATATTCTTCAATAATTTTCCCCCATTGCATTTTCATCCTACTCGGTATCATTCTAATTGCATCTCAATGCTTAACATATATTGATTAATACATGTATTAAAGGGGAAGCTGCTGCAGTGTCCACATGGCTCGTTCATGTATATTAATATCTTCTCATTCCAAGCATCACCTGTAGTCTCAAGGGAGCACCTCGACTCAAGCCTCTGCAGTGACGTCATGCCTGTAATTGAGGGCTATGAATTTTTTGACATTTTTTCTGTTCCTTTGATCCCCCCAGTTTCACAAAAAAAAAAAAAAAAAAAGAATTAGAAAAATATTTAATAAAGCAAACGTTTTAGCCTATATCTGTTTCTATATGTAGCATGGAGGGGGCAGGCACTTTTGACAGAGTAATTACACCAAGTCTCCAGCAAATCAATGACAAATTAATGCATTATAAAGCTTTATCTGCTTTCATTTCAAAATGAGAGGCAATAAAAGGCGCAAAAGAAAACGGTCTTTGTTGCTATCTGGACTGAGCGGGGATTGTAATTATGTTAACACCGGTAAAACCTCCGTCCTGCCTTCCTGTAAGTCACTCACTCATTCATTCATAATTAATTAATAGCTCATAAAACCCAGGAGAAGGAACAATGATTGTCCCACATTTCCTCCTTTCTTTCTCTCTTTTCCCCCCTCTCGGATCTTTTCTTCCCTCTCTTTGGAAAAAAAAAACAGAAATATTGGTGACTAACGTTATGAGAGAGGCCTCATTTCCATAGCCGCACGGTGAATTTCTGCCACCTTTTTAGTGCGCTTCGCCTGCAGGCTTCAATAATAATGACTGTTTTTTAGTGGAGGGGGGCTGGGCAAAGCGTGTGCGGCTTTATATACCTAGAGGGAAAGATTTGGGGCATAATATATATGTGCGTGAGAGAGAGCGAGTACAACGGGAACGCAAGAAAGCAGGTATAAACTACTATCCGAGAGATCGGGTTCATCAAAACAACCATATACCCACATTCAACCGCGTTATTCAGATGGATAATGATTTACAATCGTGCGGTTCAGGTGCATCAAAGCTGCTCCAGTGTGTCTGCGGCCTCATCTGGGATCTGCTCTGATCCACCCCGCTCCTCACAAGACTCCTGTTCCGATATCAAATGGTCGCATGGCAGGACGTCCCAATCAAGCCAGATAAATGATTGTGCGCTGACAGAATGCCACAGCACTGCGGGAGCATTCTTGCATTCAAAAACAGCTAGATGGAGCACGGCGCAACGGAACAGAAGGCGCATTTATAGGTGCATTAAACAACGTTCCAGTTCGATACAAGTTAAGCTCCATCGATGGCATTTGTGGCATGATATCCATTAGCACAGAAAATCTTTTGACTTTGAAATTGAGGTTACAGTAAAGAGATTATAGGGATGTACACAGAGACGGATAGTAAAATTATCATTAAAATTCACAAAGAATCATTTGTCTGTGTAAAGTCCAATCTTTCAGCTTCGATGACATGAACAGTCAATAGACTTGATGCACAATATGCATAAGGATTTCTAAGAGAAGAGTAACTGTAAAGCATCATATAAATGAACCGACTCCACCCTGGTCAGGGATATGATTCTCAGTTTGTGTGGATCTAGTAATTTATTAAATAATTTAATAAAAAGTGCAACCTATTCACATCTATGGTCAAAAATATCTGAGTGACATAGTTGTTTATTCATATAAATAATATGCACAGTCTTTTTGCTTAAAAAATGGCTCCAAAAATTAAAACCTTATGAAACCAAGAGATTTTTCTCATGGACACTTGATATTCAAATTGTGGACACACAAATCAATGTTTAATGCATTGCTATAAACAGGGTTTTTTTGTGTGTGTTTTTTACTGAGAGATGAGTCAAAATTGTTTTCTGTGGGAATCGACATTATGCCACAAATGCTTTATGTATCTCTCTCAGTCTCTCAAAACTGACACTGAGGGATGAAAATACAACTAAACAGCTGAATTTACAGTAAATGATACTGTGTAGAATAAACAATCATATTATGGCCTACTGGAATATCAGAGATCAGAGGAAGCACATACAAATCACATTACGGTTGTTTTCGCAAGCTGACACATACAGGATTTGTCCAAAAATAAGCTTAGGTTTCTGTAGGCTTTAGATGCTGAGTGCGCTGGAACACACACCTGCAGGACAACATTCAGCACCTGGACACACACACACACAAACACACACACACTGACCCTGCTGGACTGCAGGACACTCCAGGAGCCACAGCATGGGAGATCCCTGTTAATTTACCATTGACAACAGACTAATTACTATCAGACAGGAGGAGAAGGTATGAAGAAGATTTCCTTCTTGTTTTCGTTGGAGAAGCTATTTATTTTGATAGTCCACTTTAGACATTCTACTAACTATAAATAACTTTGCAACTTCATGTCAACTAATTCTCATTAATTTGCAACTACATGTCTAGTAACTCTCAGAGTAGACTGTTAGGGTGGGTTTAGGGTTAGTAGAACAAATTGACATATGCTTGCAAAGTTTTCATAGTCGGTATGTTGTATTTGTTATCAAAATAAAGTGTTAGCAGATATTAAGCAGACAGTCTACTAATACTCTAATGACTGCTAGTTGACATGTAGTTGCAAAGTTACTTACTGTTAGTAGAATGTTTAAAGTGGACTATCAAATTAAAGTGTTACTGTCTTTTATATATATATATATATATATATATATATATATATATATATATATATTATTGTATCATGATATTTTGCGGTTTCACTTTATTTTGATGGTCCCTTTAACACTAAGTAATGTTGCAGCTACATTTCTACTGACTCTCATTAGAGTGTTAGTAGTGTATTAGTTGACTGGTAGGGTTAGGGTTAGATTAAGTTGACACGTTCTTGCAAATTTACTTATAGTCAGTAGAATATCTGTTGGGAGACCAACACAATAAGGAGTTAGTAGATATGAAGCAGACAGTCTACTAATACTCTTATGAGAGTTTGTTGACCTGTAGTTGCAACATTACTTAGTGTCAACAGCATGCTCAAAAGGGACCATCAAAATAAAGTGTTACTGATTTTGCTATTGCTACATCCCTACATAATTCAGATTTTTATATATAAACTAGATTGTAAAAATGTGAGATATAAACTCAGAACTGTGAGATATAAACTCAGAATTGTAAGAAAACAACTAGCAATTCTGGGAGGAAAAGTGAATTTCTGTGGTACAGTGGTATGGTTACAACTTATATAATGTGAATTCACAGTAAAACAACAGCAGAAAGTTACTGTGATGTTAGCACTGATTCACGATCATTTGTAAGAAAATGCCTCAGCATGCCTTGATTTCACAGTAAATTTCTGACAACAGTAATTTCACGGGTTCGCCTGCTCATCCAGCCTTAACAGTTAATGGTGAATGAACTTGGCTTGCTGCCCTTGACTGAGGCTCGAACCCAAGGCTCAGCTTGAGCTCTGAGTTCAATCCACCATTGCGCTACTACATAGAGGGAGAATAACAGAAATAGAGGAGGAGATGGGGAGGTGGAGGAATGAAAAATTGTCGCAATGATTGCTGCTTATATAGGCTTCTTATTGTGTAAATTCCTGGCAAGTACTGTGCATCCACAATATTTCTGACCTGAGAAGTCTGATCTTTTCTTGACAGTTGACTCTATGAGTTGACCAATGAAATCTGCAGATTGGGATTTACAATACTGTACCTGGTTTGGGTAAAAAATTAGGTAAATAAGCATGCTAACAGATAGCATTAGTCTGACATATCAACTTCTAGCTCGATCAGTGATGTGAGTTTAGAGTTTGGGGCCTTAAGAGTGTTTAGGAAACCTGTTTGGAAACAATCATTACTTTTGCCATTTACTGCCACTTGTAGTGCAGAATTTACACACCGCAGATTTAAGATCGAAACGAAGCGCTACTGAAAGAAAGCGCAGCACAAATGCGATTGAGGTTTGTGGGGAAAGAGGAGTATAAGCGTGAGGGATGAAGGGGAGGATGGTGGGCAGTAGAGCGCTGTGCAAACACAGAGCTGCTGGGCTGTGAAACAGCATGCAGCAGCGGGATACCTCATTACACACAGCAGGCCTGCGACTGATCGCTATTCATTCTGCTCAGATGAACACACACACACAGAAGAGACCGGGATCGTGCGTAATCAGGACATGTCATTTAACTATTTAACATTATCACCTCTCTAAGTGTGGCACACACAATCGCACATGCACATCTTCAATTATAAGAGCAGCGGGAAAATGTCCAAGCAAAACAGTATGACGTAATCACTAATACACTGTTACTTATTTCAGTTCTGCACAATTTAATTCATCTTGAAATTATCTTTAAATTGTTACATTGCTTGCTAACTATAAAAAGTCCAGTATATATATGTTTTTATTTTTCTTGCGAGACTTCACCTGACCTGCATTTAAAAGTAAAGGACTACTTTGAGTATTTTTTAAGCGCAACAGCCAAACTTTGAGTGTTGCCACCTACTGGACGCACAAATTAGTTCAGTCATTATAAAAATGTTGGATCCTTTTAATTTTTAATTCAATTTTTAATTAATTATTATTATTTGTTTATTTTTTAAATGTAATGGTGTTTTTAATCACATGGATATTTGCTTCTTTTTTTTTTGTAAACGCAATAAGCCATATGTGATTGTGTTGCGATAATTTTTATTGTCAAAAACTCTCGTCTCGCAACACCGCTTAACTGGGATGAAAATCATTGTAATGCACATCTTTGTCGAAAGCCAGACCTCAAAACAGACCCACTGATTCAGACACAATGAATATGTCAGGTCCTAAAGTATAAGACTGTATGGTTTCTCCTTCATATAAATTTGAATGATAAATTAATATTTTTCTCTCCTCTATAAACCTCTTGAACAACATCACTACATGCACAAATACACGCACACACACACACACACACACACACACACACAAACACAAATACAATCGCAATGAGTCCATTCGGTGCCACAAATCCCGAGAGGTAAATCTGCCAGGACTGGCAGGGAAATGAGAGAGAGTGAGATCAGAAGAAAAAAGAATTAAATAAAAATGCAATAAAGCCGCCTGTGTGAAATCAATCTGCTTAGAGTTTTGCTTAATAAAAATTCATGAAGAGCTGCTAGCCCAGAGTTCATAAGAAATATTGTTGTTGATATAGAGGCAGAGCCGGACAGTAAGTGTCTTATCTGTGTGTGTGTGTGTGTGTGTGTGTGTGTGTGTGTGTGTGTGTGTGTGTGTGTGTGTGTGTGTGTGTGTGTGTGTGTGTGTGTGTGTGTGTGTGTGTGTGTGTGTGTGTGTGTGTGTGTGTGACAACAGTAGAAAATATGCCTACTTTGTGTGTCTGTCCCAACACAACAATAAGATTCAGATAGGATCACTTTAGTGTTTCTCTGAGTCGAGTAAAAACATACACACACAAAAATATCTTACCTGTACAAGATGATGTATCAATTTTTATTTATTTATTTAACAATTATTATTTCTCATAAATAATGTGCATTGAAATTTCAGTTTGTTGAAAACATTTATTTCAGAGTGAGAATGACTTTTCTATTTTAGTGTCTGGTGAGTTGTTGTTTTTTTGAACGCGCAGTAAAAAAAGAATTCTATTTCCAGCCTGACACAAAAACAGAGCCACCAAAAAAAAGGCACCTGGTCACCCACTTCCCATTTCCCTTCAAGGTCTTGTATTTGAGGAATTATGGAAATTGCTTGCACCATCTAAATCTTTATCTCTGACAGGAGCCATTTTACGAGCTCAACATCTTAAAAAAAAACATTAACATTAGTCACACATCAACACAAAACCCCCAACACACACCACATCCTCATCACACAGGCCAGAGTAAGTCAATACACACTCTGACCAATTAACAACACACCCTGAGGAGTTTCTGGACAAATTACCGCAAACAAGCTACTTACACTTTTTGCTGCTGCAGTCAAGTCATGTTAAGTGAAGTCAAATCCATTGTCATTGTCGTCACTGGCTAAGAGTAAAAAAAATAAACACGTCAGGACTCAAATGGAGTATGTGATAAATATGGCTAACAACATTTCATACCACAGAGAATAAATAAATTCAAACTAGCTGCATATTAGCATGTTTGCTAGGCGTTTACCTATGCTAATCTCAGTGCTATGATGCTAGGGCTTATGGGTGGTTGCCAGATCATTGGATGTGGTAGCTAACGGCTGCATCCAAAAACTTAGGCAGCTGACTTGCTGCCTCGCTGCCTTATGAGGCAATGACTTTTCAGGCAGCGTTTTTGCAGGAAGGCACCACACGAAACTAATTTCGGACAGGCTTCTGAGGCAGCGCAACAGTTTAATGATCTACAACAAAGTAGAATGAGTTTTGGTGATAACTAAATGAATATTTAATCATTGTAATATTAATTTCTCGCTAGAAATACCATCAAAAGTGCAAAAAGTTAATCAGCAATATACATTTACACACAAACTAACCACCAAACGCGACTTTCAGACGCCATCTTTATTTTTTTAGCTCAACCGTCATGGAATGGAACGCACAGGATTGTGGGATGTCAAAGACAGCGAAGGATACATCTGCGCTGACTTCAAAATTCGATCAGATGAAGGTATCTCATGAAACAGGAAATGAAGCTAACTTTGGATTCAGACGTGCCTTGATGCCTTCCTGTCTTGGAATGTGTCCTCCGAAGGCAGCATTTTTCAGTTTTCGGATGCAGCCAATATGTTCTAAAACCCATCCAATACACATGTGACAAAAAATATATATTTTTATCATTTTGTATATATTGTATTTCAAAATAAACTATATCTTTTTTATAAAATATGTTTCAAAATATATATACATGAATAAATTTTTTGCCAACATATTTTTTGGCCTTTTTTATATAGCCTTTTTTATATATATATACATATATTTTTTAAAAAGCATTTACAAATATATTTTTCCCTCCATATATTTCAATACAAGAAAATACATTTTGAAGAAAAACTCAAAATAACTTGAAGAAAAATACAAAATAAGCAAGGAACATGCGTTACAATCTTCTAAAAAGTACAATAAGTAAAATATATATAAACTGAAAATGTTTTGTGTGTGTGCGTGTGTGTGTCTAAGAATTTTTTTTTTTTTTTTTTTCCAATTTCAATAGAAATGTGACCAATAATGTAAATGCTAATCTGGCTAATGTGGCTGATTTACAGCCGTGCTGATATTCAGAATAACAGCACTTTTATTCATGTGATACTATTCAAACATAAAAACAGGAAAGTAACCTCAGTAAGTCGACTAGGAGCCAAACCTTTACACCTTCAACATCACAAAAACAAAAGAAAGCAAATTCTGCAAATTAGCCGCTTAGAGGAGTTACGTAAAGCCATCTGAACCCAATCACTTCTGATCCGGCGCTGCAGAGGAAGCTGAATTGCTATCAAGGGAACAGTCGTGGCACAGCACAGTGTCTCCAAATGGGCTGCCCTCGCTGGCTTTGTGTAAATATAACAGAACAGCGTTCTCGGGAACAGCCCGGCCCAAACACAAGCTGGCGTATCGAACAGAAGAGGATTGTCTCTGGTTCCACTCCATTTGTCAGACAGACAATAACCCCACTGGTGTTTAACAACGTGCACAGCAGGGACGATCGCAGAGGTTTTAATTGTGTGAGAGGTTTAATTGTTCGCTGAGAGCACCTTACAGCACGTCTGTCCACGGTCCGAGCAGATCATTACACATAACGCCATGTTAACTTCATGTACGTCATGTCTCTGATGATTTTTGTTGCACTTGATCCTTACATCAGGAGAAGCATTAGAGTTGTGCAACGTGATCAAATATTTAAGGGTTCATGTAATCAAAAACAGGATTTGTTTTGCTCATTTGTAGTAAATGGGTATGATATAGATATGCTGCAGGGATGATGTACTTTTGTAGGCCAAAACCTAGAAACGTCCTGAAGCTAGTGCCATTCTCCTGAAGTGAATGGGCTTTTGGTTAAATGCCTGAAATCTCAAGATATTTTCATTCTTTATTCTATGACCTAAAATGCATCAAACAAACCCCTCAAAAAGTTTTTTTGTGTGTGTTTTGAAAAGGCGGTTGCTAACAAATGTCTAAAACAACTCAAACCTTCAGGAAAAATGTTTTTAATTGAAGACTAAAAGAGTTGTGAGAAGCATAATGGTGATGATGTTGAAGTCATGTGACCGTGGTGTTGTTCATTTATAGCATAACATTTAGCTTTTTAATTCTGGTGATTGTATTTCAGCTTCAAAATTAATAAAAGTTGTGTTCATTTTTGATTGGCATGATGAACAAGAAGCATGTTGTCACAGAGCTTATTTTCTGCAGTAATCTAAAAGCCAATGGGAAAAATGGGGGGTTTTACTTGTTTTCAAACAGCAGTTTAACATATTTAATCAATCCTGTCCAGATCTGTGTATGGTATTTATGAAACAACACCAAAGAGCTGCTCAATATTCATCTCCGCTGTTATGGATTCTTCTTCTGCTATTCATTGTCACAAGGCAAAAAATAGTCTGTTTGTGAGCGGCACCAGTTTTATATAACAGCAGCAGCACAAATCTTATTGGTTGCTGGTTTTCTGCACAGCGTGATAGAAAAATCTGTCGCACTGATGGCATATGAATGTTTGCCTTGTTCTGAATACATATTAACACATTTTACAGTTTCATCTTGAGAGATTTGTTGTTCTAATAACATGAACAAGTGTGAAAAAGTGTTGGCCCCCTTCCTGATTTTTTTATTTTAGATCATCAAACAAATTTAAATATTAATCAAAGATAACACAAGTAAACACAACATGCAGTTTTTAAATGAAGTTTATATTATGAAGGGAAAACAAAATCCAAACCCACATGGCCCTGTGTGTAAAAGTGTTTGCCCCCTAAACCTAATAACTGGCTGTGCCACCCTTTGCGGCAACAACTGCAATCAAGTGTTTGCGATAACTGCCAATGAGTCTTTCACATTGCTGTGGAGGAATTTTGCCCCACTCTTCTTTGCAGAATTGTTTTAATTCAGCCACATTGGAGGGTTTTTGAGCATGAATGGACTGTTTAAGGTCATGCCACAGCATTTCAATTAGATTTAAGTCCAGACTTTGATTTGGCCACTACAAAACCTTAATTTAGTTTTTTCTTGAGACATTCAGAGGTGGACTTGCTGCTGTGTTTGGAATCATTGTCCTGCTGCAGAACCCAAGTGCGCTTGAGCTTGAGGTCACAAACTGATGGCCGGACAGTCTCCTTCAGGATCTTCTGATAGACTGCAGAATTCATGGTTCCATCAATTATGGCAAGTCATCCAGGTCCTGAAGCTGTAAAGCAGCCCCAAACCATCACACTACCATCACCATGGTTTTACGCCAGATGTAATGGGACACACACCTTCCAAAAAGTTCAACTTTTGTCGCATCAGTCCACAGAATATTTGCCCAAAAGTCTTGGGGATAATAAAGATATTTTTTGGCAAATGTGAGACGAGCCTTTGTGTTCTTTTTGGTCAGCAGTGGCTTTTGCCTTGGAACTCTCCCATGGATGCTGTTTTTTTCAGACTCTTTCTTATTGTTGAATCATGAACACTGACCTTAACTAAGGCAAGTGAGGCCTGCAGTTCTTTAGATGTTGCTCTGGGTTCTTTTATGACCTCCTGGATGAGTCGTCTTTGTGCTCTTGGAGTAATTTTGGTAGGCCGGCCACTCCTGGGAAGGTTCACCACTGTTCCAAGTTTTCTTCATTTGTGGAAAATGGCTAAACTATTTTGTTTCTCATCTGTTTATGAATTTCTTAAGATTGCGGAATTAAGTGTTGCTCTTTAAACATGCTTCACTTTGTCAGACAGGTTCTATTTAAGTGATTTCTTGATTCAACAGGTCTGGCAGTAATCAGGCCTGGGTTTGGCTAGTGAAATTTAAATCAGCTTTCTAAAATAATGTGGTTAATCACAGTTCTTTCATGATTTAATAGGAGGGGGCAAACACTTTTTCACACAGGGCCATGTGGGTTTGGATTTTGTTTTCCCTTCATAATAAAAAAACTTCATTTAAAAACTGCATGTTGTGTTTACTTGTGTTATCTTTGATTAATATTTAAATTTGTTTGATGATCTGAAACAAGTGTGACAAACATGCAAAAAATGTAAAAATCAGGAAGGGGGCCAACATTTTTTAACACCACTGTATATGTATACAATTCCATCTGATTTCCAAATACAATTTTTCTGCTCAGGCCAATATGTTCAAAACGGCAGACAGGCTGAATGAAAATGCAGAACCACTATCTGACAGTAGGTGGCGCTTATAGAAAAACATAAATAGCCTGGTTACCCCTATACACAAAGCGCTATACATGTGTCGTACCTGCTTGTCATAGAGAAAAGAAAGTCAAAAAGTATACAAGAGTAGCTGCTTCTGGATTCTTCCTCTGTTATTCACTGTCATTTAGCAAAACACTCTGTTTTACGTAATAGCTGCAGCTCTGGGCACTTGACCAAAAGTGCAAAACTTACCAGTTGTCCAATTTTATTCACAGTATAATAGAAAAGAGATTAGAACTCAAACATTAGAACAAAAAAATCTTTGCACTGACAGTATGTGAATGTTTTTGTTGGTCTGAGACGAAGCATCCTTAGTCTGAACAGGCTGTTAGTTTTAATTGAAATTATATGTATGTAATATATTATTGGTAGCTTTTTGATAGAGTGGAGATTTTAGGTGTGTGTGTGTGTGTGTGTGTGTGTGTGTGTGTGTGTGTGTGTGTGTGTGTGTGTGTGTGTGTGTGTGTGTGTGTGTGTGTGTGTGTGTGTGTGTGTGTGTGCGATTTTGTGACAAATGAGGATATAAATCTATATAATGACAAGGGTATGACACAGGTATTACAAGGAGAAGGTGACTTTCAGGACATTACCCCATGTCCCCACTTTTCAAAACGCTTATAAATCACACAGAATGGAGTGTATTGAGTGTAAGGGGTAGGTTCCTAACTTAGTTTTCGCCGAGGGCCAAATTCTGCCAACAATACCAAGCCAAGGGCCACTGACCTATATATACATATATATATATATATATATATATATATATATATATATATATATATATATATATTCTTATTATTACAATTATTATATTATTGTTGCTTTTGTTAAAATAGTCACAAGATGGTCACAAGATAAATATTCAGATTTGCTCCCCCAGTAGTCTGTTTTATTCAAACATTTATGAACAGTTTTGCATTTAGATGCAGAAGGACTTTGCCTGTTGAATATTAAAAACAAATGAACAATCAAATAATCTGGATCTCCATGTCTGCCATGCAAATCAACTGTTCCTGCTCATCTCCAGACTGGATCTCTTCTCTCCACTTTCCCTAATTGCAGATTCAATTATTAGATCTGTCAGCATTAACATTTTTACACTTAGAATTTTTTAGGGGTGATCAAACTGTAACACCGTGTGTCCCTTTTTATACAGTCTATGGTTGCAACCAGACGCGACGCGATAAAAAGTATCTTGTCAATGTAATTTTTGTGCTAACCACCCGCGACAGCGACACGTGACAAGCAACACGGAATTCTATTTTAGATTTTTTTTTATTATTATTATTTATTTACAGCGACGTCGCGGCAGGAAAAACATACGCATAAGTATGACAGTGATAATCTCAGGCAATGATTAGTGCTTTATTCAATGCTAAAAGTGTCTAATGTGAGTTTAAATATTATTTTGCGTGATAGTGAAAGCAACAATAGATATTTTACCTCAGATCTTGAAAATAAATTAAAGCAAACTTACGTTAAATTTGTGAACATCCATAACATGTGAGATTTGCTGTCACATAGTATCTACACTGGATGCGACAATGCATTGCAAATCATTTGTATCAGTAAGTCGTAAATAGAGCGCGGCAGCAGCTTTGTCGGGGATTTGTCGCGCAGCGCTGCGCCGCATCACTGATTATAATGAGTTCTATTGTATTTTGTTGCGTCGCACCGCGTCGCTCGCGTCCGGTCGGTGTAGATACGATGTAAGTTAATGTCGCTTTCTGATGCTGCGTTTGAATTTTCACGCCACATTATTTGAAATTAGCGCGGGACAAACACTTTTCTCTCGCGTGCCGTATGTGTCCCGCGGGCCGCCAATTGAGGAACCCTGGTGTAGCACATACAGTTTGTACAGTATAAAAACCATTAGTCCTATGGGATGTCCCCACTTTTCACAAAAACAAACGTGTGAAGAGTGGTAATGTGTTGATTTTGGCCGGTGCAGTATGAGGCTGGGCTCTCATAAGAGTACAGTGAGTGAGGAAGTCAAGCCCGTCCTTCACCCGCGTGTGTGTCTTCCTCTCAGGAGTCTCAGCGGCTGCTGCGTCCAGGCAGAGCGCTCCACGAGGCGGGGACGTGCACAGCATCCGAGCGCAGGGATTCCCCATCCAGCCCTAACAATGGAGCGGGAAGGAAGGAGCACCAGCTCCTGTCCTTTATGAGAGGCCTGGGACAGAGACAAAGACGAATCAAATACTGAACCAAGAGGTCAGCCAGTTTTTCTCTCATTAAAACACACACACACACACACAAACTTCCTTAAGTGCTACAAGTCATAAATGACCTGTGTGTGTGTGTGTGTGTGTGTGTGTGTGTGTGTGTGTGTGTGTGTGTGTGTGTGTGTGTGTGTGTGTGTGTGTGTGTGTGTGTGTGTGTGTGTGTGTACCTGTTTTTCTATTCTGGTGGGGACTTAAACCTGAATACAAACAGACTCACGGGGACTTGTGTCATGGTGGGGACCTAAATTGACGTCCCCACAGGTGAACAAGCTAATAAATTACACAGAATTAAGTTTTTTGAAAATCTAAAAATGCCTGTAGTTTCCTGTAAGGGTTAGGTTTAGGTGTAGGGTGGGTGTAGGGTGATAGAATATACGGTCTGTACAGCAGAAAAAGCATTACGCCTATGGAGAGTCCACACAAGGATAGCAAACCAGACATGAGTGCGAGTGTGTGTGTGTGTGTGTGTGTGTGTGTGTGTGTGTGTGTGTGTGTGTGTGTGTGTGTATAAGTTCTCGAATCTGATTGGCTGAGAGGAGTGTGATATTCTAATGATAACAGAACTGTTTCACCTTTTGTAATTGTATCACTCTGCTTGCAGTATTTCTCACAGTGAGAGTCATGGCGGACGCCCAAATCCACTATAATTTTATAAATAATACTGTTTTTTACCATCGTCGTTTCTCATGTATTTACACACTCATCCCATCGAACTGTTGCATAAATGACAACATGAGAGTATTTTTTTCAAACTTATTGTTCATCAAAGAATAATTTCATTAGTTATTTTAATAAATATTAATTACTACATTAAAGTACATATATAATTAATAATATATTGCAATATTATACAACATAATCATAATACATAATCATAAATCTATTACAGAGATTGTATGCCTAAAATGAAATTAAAATAGCTTTTATTTTAGCTTATTCCAAGATGCATTGTCTGAAGGCTTGGGACATCATTTTGCTTTGCAAATAATTTTGTCATTTTTTTAAGGATGGTTAAAGGCATTCTATTGTTGGATCTGTTGTTTTGTTGATCCTCTGAAGGAATTCCAGTAGTCAGCTTCAAATTCCCCATGATCCTCTCTGCCCCTCACGGCTCAAGGTCGTTCAAGTGTCCTGATCTCCGTCCCCTCATGACTCTGTTTTCACCAGCGTCCTGATAAGCATCGCTCCCGCGCGTATCGCTGTGCAGAACTGTGAGTATGAGTGAGATAAGAGGATGATTTACAGAGGAACATGTGAGGGGTGAGGGGTGAGGGGTGGGGTGTGAGGACGGAGCCCAGGGCTCCTGCTGAGACAGCAGATGGTGACTGAACGTCTATCACCACAAGATCTCAGCTCAAGTTCAGCCCATCAAACAAACATCTCTAAACTTTCCTCACTTTGACAATTCACCAAGGCTGCATTTATTTAATCAAAAATGCTGTTAAAATGGTAATATTTTGAAATAGTGCAATTTAAATGATCCGTTTTGACTATATTAACATATATTAGAATGTCACATGTCTCATTCTGATTTGCTGCTTAAGAAACATTGATTAATATTAATGTTGAAAACACTCATTTTTTTGTGGAAACTGTGATGCTATTCTTTTTTTCCGGATCCATCGATGAATAGAAAGTTCAAAAGCACTTATTTGTAATAGAAATTCTAATTAAATACAATTTTGTAACATTATAGATCTGTTTTCAGTCACTGATCAAGTTCCTTGCTGAATAAAAGTATTCATTTCTTTGGAAACAGAAAAATAAAAAATAAAATAAAAATACTGACCCCAAACTTTTGTGCTGTATATAAATATTACAATACATCATTAAGAAATATCATTTGCTTCATATTGCAAATCCTTCAAATATCAAATACTTCGTATTGCTTATTTGGAAATGATGATCTGTACAGATCTTACAGTGTTTATTAAGCACATTATAAATGAACCTTGCAAAATATTGTACTTATGATATGATTAATGCTAATTTGGTGAAATTATTATTAATGCTACTTATTTATTACATATAAATGATATAAATTTAAATTTATATAAATTACAAATCTAAATTATAATTATAAAATGTACATATAAAAATATATATACATTTTCATAGTTAAATTATCATGAATGACCAGAGTTAATGTCTCCAGGTCTTCCAAGATGAACAGAATACAATTCAAGTTGTTATTCACTGAAATGTTTGCCCTGGCAAAATCAATTCCATAATACAATTTCATTTTTAGGGTGAACTACCGCTTTAAATTACTTTGTTTTGAAACAAATTTTGTTTGGATATATTTGTGATTCTACATTCAGCTTCTTGAATCCATGTTCTCGGAACTATCTATTGTGCAGTGACTTCTCTAAAGGGCCATCAATAAATATCATAACACAGGAATTTCCTGTAATTATCTAGTAGCACATAGATATTACAGTCTGTCCCGTTCACTCAGCTTATGTCAGGTAAATTGGCTAAAATTGGCTTGTCCACTCTTCCCAAAAGTTTCAATATTCCCTGACCCCTGACCCAGTGACCTTTAACCTTTAGCCCTTATATAGCACTATTCCAGCAAGCAGAGAGCACAGGATGAGGGCCAGATCACAGCTGGATCCTGGACCGGCACACATGTGTGGACTAGATACCACGCTTCACACACACACACACACACACACAGAACACTGAATGTGTGAACAGGGTAGGCCTGACTGCAGCCAGAAGCACAGACTGATGACAGGGGTGCAACAGGCCACAGGAAGTCCCTGCCTACACATCCTGTGTCCAGCCCCACAGCGAATCCAAGGCCACGGCTGCCAACACACACACACACACACACACACACACACACACAGCTTAATAACTGTTATGCAATACAGAGCCCTGGAAAGAGAAGCAGGGCTTGTGCCCACTATTTGGCTTTAAGGCTTTGCTTCAGAATATCTCTTAGGTTGCATATTACCTTACACTGCAAAAATATAATTTTCTTAATCAGTAATATTGTTTGTTTTCCAATAAAAATATCTAAACATCCCTAAATCAACATACACTACTGTTTAAAAGTTTGAATATTTTTGAAAGATGTCACTTATGCTCACAAAATCTGCATTTATTGTATCAAAAATACAGTAAAAACAGTAATTTTGTGAAATATTATTGCAATTTAAAATAACTGTTTTTATTGTAATATATTTTCAAATGTAATTTATTCCTGTGATCAAAGCTGAATTTTCAGCATCATTAGTCTCCAGAAATCATTCTAATATGTTGATCTGCTGCTCAATTGTTGTTTTTTTATCAATGTATATTTTAGCAATTTTTTATTATTTTATTGTCAATGTATTAATCTTTACATTTACTGAAGAAGCGACATACGATAAGATAATAAAATACAAAAAGACTTTTTTCAGAGATTATATCTCAAATTAAGTTTTTTGTTTTGTTTTGTTTTTTCATTGTACCTTGGTGCAATAAATGTAGAAAATAACAGTAACAAATGGTATTGCTGTACGTTTCAGCTGTGTCATTAAAAGCTGTGTCTGTTTGGACTCTTGTTTTATATCTTAGCTTTCATCCTGTTTCCTGTTCTGTTTGTAGTCTCTTTTTCTCATTTATTAGTTTCTTGATTGCCTCCCAGGTGTTTTTTTTTTTTTTTTTTTTTTCTTGCTGGTCTATTAGCCCTACATCTTTGTCAGGTCCTGTCCTTCTCAGGCTGTTTCTGTTATTTTGTTCTTCCCTTGTATCTGTTTCTTTGTACATCTCAGTTCTTTTCTTTCCTTATTAAATCTTATTTTGCAATTGGATCCAACCCTCGCTCGTCTCTGAGTTTAGCCAGTGTAACATTATTAAAGCAATCTACTACTTCTGCATTGTGGTTACTGGTGATAAATAGATGATATTTACATTACTCTAAATAATCATTCTTTCATTACACTGGTGATTCATTCACGCAGCTGGTTCGGCTCCAACATGTTAGTGACTCAGGAAGCTAATTAAAACCTTGTCTTCCTAATGAATCGACACTGAAAAACAGATATTGCATATTAAACAGCTGCTTAAACAGCTTTGTTATTAAAATGATTCTCTCCTCCAATCAGCTAAGCAGATCTGTCTTTTGATAATAATGTAAAAGAGATTTGCAGACTGATTTCATACAAGAAACCAAAGAATGTAACATTATTTAAACGTTAAAATCACGGTCATTTTTTACAGTGCAGTGTCTGCTGGAAGTGCACAAACCTCCTTTTAACGTTTAAATAATTGTTTTAACGTTAAAAAAACTGTGAAAAAGCTACAGTAAAAACCTGTTAAATGGTTAACGGTAAGTTCCCCTAATATATACGGTGAAAAACTGTAATACACATTTCAGAAAATTTTACGGTGAAATACCGCTTTTGGAAGTGAAAAAGAATGTAAAATTTACAGGGAAAACACGTAAATTGACGTTCCCAGAATTCCCTACGTTGCAATTCAAATTTTGTTTGAATCTGATGTTTTTTCTTTGAAATAACTAGGTTTCTTCTTAGTTTTTTCTTATCAGTTATGTTTATTAGGGTTGCATGTTACATATAATGTTGTTAAATTAATGTTTATTGGATATTTTAGTTTAATGAGTCTCACCATGATGGTGTTTAGTGTTTGTGTGAATGGCACTGTGCACCTTCTATATATGTTATTATTTAAAATCTGCTTGTGATGGGCTTTGGTTCATCAAGTGACTTTCTCATCACCACCTGCATTTGGTGGTTATCAGTGTAATACAAAGGTACAAAACAGATTTTGGTACTTCAATAGGTTGGTATATTAACATTATATCAGTTAATGAAATTACGGTATTTAACTATAAATTTAAGTTAAAACCGTAAAACCTAAAACGTTGCTACCGTATATATTTTACGGTAGAATTCTGGCAACCACAGCTGCCGTTTTTTTACCGTAAATTTTACGGATTTTTTTTTACAGTGTGGGAACATTGGGAATCGCTTCTTTGAAAGTTCTTTGAATGTAATTCTTATATATGCCAGTGTAGCCAGAAACCCAAAGAATATATAATGTACTGTCCAGAATGTTTTTTTGTTTTGGTTTGTTTTTTTTTACAAAGTGCAGTATGGAGAGCAGATAGGAAGTAAAGTAAGAGAAAGAGTGTGGACAGAATCAGAAAGTACCATCAAACTATATGTCAGCTCCAATATCAGGAAGGTTTTTTTCTTTTTTTCTTTTTTTACATTTCTTTTAGTGAAGCCCTAGTTGTGTAAGTGGGAGGACGTTTATGGCTCTGCTGAGGGTGAGATTCTGCAGGAAATGCATTGTGAACCATTGCAATTCTGACCTTAACCCTACTGTATCATATTTGATAGGCTACGTGAATTTCCAAGGCCTCAAAATAATCAACAGTATCAAAAAACTTTGCAGTACAATCTGCTACATGCTTTCTGTCATCTGATTGATACTTTATACTTTTTTTAGTAAACTATTTTATATTTTTTTAATAGTTTTTTTTTTTTTAAATGCCTTGTGTTAATCTAAAAATGTCTGAATACCCAAACATAAGAATAACTTTTATATTGTTAGTGATATTCCAAGAGAAATATGATCCGTCAGGCTTTTGAGGAACATTTATTTGTTCATCTCTCAGTCATCACTGTATCGAAACTGTATTAAATTTAATCTTACTAAGACATTTTAATGGAATATATAAAGTGAGAACTGATATTTATATCATTTTATACTCTTTTATGTAAGTAGTCTGCTGTACTGTTATAAAAATCTCATTGATTTACATTATAAGCATTGTATATCAGTAGTTTTTGGTTTTTGTCAGCATCTGCATCAAATAAATTTGCTCTGATTGGGCTTCTGAACCATAAATTATGTTTCAATATGATACACAATGTCTAAAGATTTGATAAGCATATATAAAAAACAATAATTGTTTTTTGGAGAGTTAAACTTAAATTTTTATAGTGTTAAGAAAAATGTTTTTGGAGAACAAACTGTAAACTAAGTTTTTGGGTTTTAAAGGGGTCATCGGATGCCCATTTTCCACAAGTTGATATGATTCTTTAGGGTCTTAATGAAAAGCCTATAACATACGTTGGTTAAAATTTCTCAATGTAGTGTAAAAAACACCCTTTTTACCTTGTTTAAATCAGCTCTGTTTTCAGCGAGCTGTTTTTTTAGTCCGTGTTGCTTTAAATGCTAATGAGCTCTGCTGACCCCGCCCCTCTCTTCCATGGAGTGACGAGCAGCACTGTTTACTTTAGCTGCGAAACTGGCTAAACTAGCACATTATTAGCAAAGGCGATTTGCAAAGATTCATAAAAACCCTTATACTCACTTCTTCTGTAGATGAAGCTGGATCACGAATGATTCGCACAAACATAGACACATTTAGGCAGATCGGGATCGACGCATTCCCTTCAAAATGAAAGTAACATTAATCCTCTGTGTCTTCAGCAGCTCAGATGTTAGGAGTTAATGATGACTGCTATATTCATTATTACATCAACAACAAAGCACCTCAATCGCTTAATTGGAGACATCTTGTCTTCCCCTGCAACACAATGGCGGACAGCTCTCAGCTCACTCAGGGCGGGTCTAAGGTTAGACACCCTTGTCAATCAACTATCGTGGGAGGGGCCTGCATAGAACTATGTCATTCTGACAGGAATCTCAGAACAGTCAGATTTGAGAAAGAGAATTTTAAAATAGGGATTTAAAAAAAAAAAAAAAACACTGGGTGGATTATTATCATTATAGGATGGATGTGTACACACTTCCAACACACATTTATGTTCAAACAAATTGTAAAGTGAATTTTGCATCCGATGACCCCTTTAAGGTCCAAGTCTCGCTATTAACAAACCATTAACTCTGACTTTTTGCCTCAATAAACTCGTAATTTTCTGCTTATTAATAGTTAGTAAGGTAGAGCATCTGTTCATGCAGAATGTGTGCTTTATAAATACTAATAAACAGCCAATATGTTAATAATAGGCCTGTTAATAAAGCATCTAGTTAATAGTGAGAATCGCTCCCTAAACTAAATTGTTACCAGTTTTTGTTTTTCCTGTTTTAAGCACAAATCTAAGAGCATTTATTGAGCTTTATGTTTACAACAAGAAAAACCGTTTGCTTTTGAGGTAAGAGAAATAAGCTTAATTCAAAACACACCCTCTGTTTTATGTTTAAAAGTCCTGTGATTTGTCTTTATCTCATTTCTCTCAGTGTGAACAGGCCTTCGCTTCTGCGTTCTTTACCTGCTTACGGTCGGGACGAGACCGCGGGATGACGGAGAGAAAGAGGTGAGGATCGCTGTGCTGAAATTTGGGGGAGGTGCGCAGCGCTCGGAGATTCATGAAGGGAAGGGAGCACAAACAGAAGCTCAGTTCAGTGTGCTGGAACTTGTAGTATCTCAGCACGTTTGGCTTTTGTCACATTCTTCATTAACTTCATTAACAGATGAGCAGCGGTGATTAGGAGCCGTTTCCCGCTGATTCAGCTCCCGCATACACACACACACACCTCACCGCTCATGTCACACATGGGGGCTGTTGAGCCAGATGACACACTGTATCACATAACCGCATGAGTGAATACACAGACACACACACACACACACAAAGCACCAGTGAAATGTTTGCACATGCTTTGCAGAACAAATCTTGGCTTTGTCTGCATTGATTAGCTTAGTTAATACACAGTTAATTAGCGTGTTCAAACAGAACTCTTCCTAGATTACTGAAGTCATGACCGTAACAGTTGACCTCTGACCTGTGGAGAATTTGTATGTGTGATTGTGTGTGAGAGAGAGAGTTTAATTGATTTCTCTGGAAAGGCACCGATCCCACTTGCTCTTCCCCGATCCCTGAGCTCAGCATCGCAGTGCTCTGTTCTCTTGATCAGTTTAGAAGATCTGAGCGTCACCATGATCGGGATCAGTGTTATGTCAGGGTTCCCACAGCCCTCGACCACCTGCAAACTGTGTGCAATTGTTATTTCCAGGCCTGAATTTAAAAAAAAATATATAAAAATCATGGAATTGAATATGATTTTAAAAGGTTAAATCATTGTAAATATATGCACACTACCTTTATAAAGTTTGTGGTTGGTAGATTTTTTTAAATGTTTTTGAAAAAAGTCTCTTCTGCTCACCAAGGCTTCATTTATTTGATCAAAAATTCAGTAAAAACAGCAATACAGTGAAATATTATTACAATTTTAAAAAACAGTTTTCAATTTTAATATATTTTAAAACATAATTTATTCCTGTGATCAAAGCTGTATTTTCAGCATCATTTCTCCAGTCTTCAGTGTCACATGATCCTTCAGAAATCATTCTAATATACTGATTTGCTGCTCGAGAACATTTCAGAATCAGAATATCTATATATAATTTTTTTTCAATAGAAATCTTTTGTAACATTATAAATGTCTACATTTGTATCAATTTAATGCATCCTTGCTGAGTAAAAGTATTCATGTTTCATGTATAATTTGCATTTATTTAGTAATTCACAAATCTAAAAAATAATCTAAGGTTAAAAAGTAAAAAAAAAAAAAAAAAGAAAATGGTCAAATTAAAAAAGGGGGGAAAATGCATTAAATTTGAATGTATTTTTAACCTGTTTTACCATCTGCCCCGTAAAACTTATGAGTCTGTGTGCTTGAAAAAAGCATCGCGTCTCTCTCCTGTCCTCAATAATGATCTGAGGAATTGTACTGTACATGTCTGCAGCACAAATTGTGTACAGTGAGTTCAGGGTCAAGGGTTTCTTCATATCATTATCTCTACATACTGTATGAGCAATAGTACTAGCGATCCTTGACTTAGCAAACACCACAATTACTTAGCAAAGTCATTTATGAAATCGCATGTTTACTGTACAGTTTCTGCATGTACTGTATCTGGCAGGTTGATTTTAAAGCAGATTCTGTGCGGTTTTGGGCCGATCCATGAGAGCATTAGAGCTTTGATGTGAATTACGCTCTCATTACTGCTGCAGTCTAATGGGGACAACCAAAATAAAGGTATTAAATATGTATAAAAGACGCTGTGTCTTGCGGGCATCACTGTCTCTCTCCTGCCCATGTTTTGTTTTTGTTGTGCTGTTTCCAGACACATCTAGAAATTGATGGCCTGTCAGCGGCGGGTGAAGAAGGGTCCTGTATCCAGACACAGATTGGTGCGTTCAACCATAAATTAGTGCGTATGGCTCCCTCATCTTCCAATAAAGTTCTCGTAAACAAAAATCATCTTTTAGTTTGCATTTTGCTTCCAGACAGCAAAGGCTTTTGTCACATTTCTCTCCTCTGTTACTCGTCCGTTTACAGCCGTGTCTGGCGTCCCTCTAAACTACACGCATATGCAAATTTCCCTCTGTTCTGACAAATTAATTTTACCTCTTTCATCCCCCCGCTCTCACTCCTTCTCAATCATTCTCTTGGGCTGAAGAGGAGCAGGACTTGACCATCTGGAGCTGTCGGAATGATATTGTTTAATTTGTTACATGATTAAGTGGTTGTTTCTCAGAGAGCACGAGGTCTCTCCAACAAAATAAAGACAAGACAAAAAAATGAGCATCGACAAAGTAAAAAAAACTGCTTAAGCGGAAGATGCTTTCGTATGTTTTGACACTTAAACTCATTTACACTTTCTCTAATTTTTTGGCGTGGCATCAGTCGTATTGCCGTGTCTTATAACTACATGGGGTGAGAGTTGAGGCTTTGCTGAACTTGTGGCGCCCATGAATCAAAAGCAATTAACACGCAGAAATTACATATACAACTTTTCTTCCAGAAGTTACTTTTAAACCTAGAAAGGTTTTTAAAATAGAATAGCAAAAATATTTGAAATAATTGTTTTAATATTAAACATTATGAATAAATGTTATTATTATTGTTGTTGTTGTTATTAATGTAATTTTAAAAACACTCATTTATTTGTGCCATAAACATCCAGAGAATCTAAAAAAAAAAAAAAAAAAAAAAAACACCTAATTGGAAACAGTAGTATAATGTTAGATGATCATTTGTATGTTAACTAATGTTACAGCACTTATTTTATCAACACTTTCAAATCAGCATATTAGAATGATTTCTGAAGGATCACGTGAGACTGAAGACTGGAGTAATGATGCTGAAAATTCACAGGAATACATTACATTTTAACATATATCCACATAGAAAACAGTTCTTTTAAAAATGTAATAATATTTCACAATATTACTGTTTTTTACTGTATTTTTAATCAAATAAAGTAGCCATATATGAGTCAAACATTTGAACAGTTAGTGTAGAACAGTAATTACTCATTGAAACCCGGTGATAAATATCCTGAAATTCTGATCCTTTGGATTAAAAGTAATGAAAAGATGTAAATTAAATCCATGTGTTGAATTAATCTAAACCGCATGCTTCAGAGGCGCAGGCTTGCGTAAAAGGGGAACTATTTATCTCTGTATCTGTTCTCATCTTCACTGCATGAATGACAGGCTGCGCTAAACACAGAACATAATTTGTACTTTTAATAGTACTGCCTTCTATTTCTCTGACATGCCTTAATCAATAACCAGAGCTGTCCCTGGCCATGCTTGCCGGCCGTTTTTATTAATTTTAAACAAGCTCACTAACTAGGCGTCTGATATGGAGATGCATCTCACACTAGATAATAGGCAGGCTGGATTGATAGGTTCATTCTGAAGTCTGTCTCTCTCACCTTTCTCTCTCTCTCTGTCATCACATGATTTAAGACAGAACAAGACCCATTCTGTCATTCTGTCCTAAACATGTGCAGATTGAGAAATACGGATGCAAATAAATGAGGAAATGAATAAATAAACATTTTACAACATAATAAAGAGGTTTGTTAGTAAACATAAAATACAGAACTGTATATTCCAAGTTCAGATGTTCCCATCCCTAAACATCACATTAAAAGTGTCCTGATATAGACCAGATTAGTCAGCAGTCAGGTGATGTGATTCTATGAAAAAAAAAATTATAATAAATAAATAAATGCATGATTCAATTTGTACTATAAATAGTTTTGTGGCAACAACCCTAAAAATGCAGTGGTAGAGTAACAGAATGAATATGTTTTGTTCTTGATGTTATCTGATGAGGCATCCACCCTGTCTATTTGGGAATAGCACCAGATTGCTGGAGAAGCCTATTAACTTCAGTTTCTGCCACGACACAGCTTTAAAAGAAAACAATGCATCCCTACGGAGCATTTCTGAGTGCAAAAAAATAAATAAATAAATAAAAAACCTACAGCATATAGACTTTTGGTTCATGTTTATACAGTATATGTTGACATTACTGATCTACAACGAACAAAAAAGCCAGAGCAGCAACTAAAAAATCATATTCACATTAGAGGTGGGTAGAGTATCTGTACTGTACTCAAGAGTACAAGTACTTATAGACATAAGTACTCAAGTAAAAGTTAAAGTAATAACCTTAGTTACTTGAGTAAGTGTAAAAAGGTATCCAATGAAAAAAAAACTACTCAAGTAGCAAAGTTACTAACTACTAATAAGCCGCAAATTGGGATTTTATTGAGGCAAAACTTGTTTGCTAATAGATAGTTAATAGTGAAAACTTTAAGATAAAGTGTGACTACCCACTTCAAGGCATATATTTTATCATATATACAGTACATGTGTGTGTGTATATATATATATATATATATATATATATATATATATATATATATGTATATATATATATATATATATATATATACAGACATACACAGGTACATGTCAAAAAATTTGAATATCGTAAAAAAGTTCATTTTTTCTTATAACTTATTTCAAGAAGTGAATCTTTCATATATTTTAGATTCATTACATGTAAAGTATAACATTTCAAAAGTTTTTTTTTTTATTTATTTATTTTTTTTTTTAATTTTGATAAATAGAGCTTACAGCTCACAAAAGTAAAAAATCCAGTATCTCAAAATATTGGAATATTTACATTTGAGATTCATTAAATGACCATCCATACAGTATAAATTCCGGGTATCGCTTGGGTTACACTTTATTTCGATAGTCCACTTTAGACATTCTACTAACTATAAGTAACTTTGGAACTACGTGTCAACTACATGTCGACTAATTTTCATTCATTTGCAACTACATATCTACTAACTCTCAGTAGGGTAGGTTTAGGGTTAGTAGAATAAGCTGACATATACTTGCAAAGTTTCTCATAGTCAATATGTTGTATGTTGTGGACCCATCGAAATAAAGTGTTAGAAGATATTAAGCAGACTGCTTATTGCTAGCAGACTGCTAGTTGACATGTAGTTGCAAAGTTACTTACTGTTAGTGGATTGTCTAAAGTGGACAATCGAAATAAAGTGTTACCCCCTTCACAAAGAGGGTAAGTCACAGAAGGTCATTACTGAAAGGGGTGGCTGTTCACAGAGTGCTTTATCAAAGCATATTAAACGCAAAGTTGACTGGAAGGAAGAAATTGGGTAGGAAAAGGTGCACAAGAATCAGGGATGACCACAAGCTTGAGAATACTGTCAAGCAAAGCTTCAATTCAAACACTTGTGAGAGCTTCACAAGGAGTGGACTGAAACTGGAGTCAGTGCATCAAGAGTCACCACGCTCAGACTTCTTCAGGCTTCTGAAACAGAAACAGCATCAGAAGCATCTTACCTGGGCTAAAGAGAAAAAGAACTGGACTGCTGCTCAGTGGTCCAAAGTCCTCTTTTCAGATAAAAGTCAATTCTGCATTTCATTTGGAAATCAAGGTCTGGAGTCTGGAGGAAGACTGGAGAGGCACAGGATCCAAGCTGCTTGAAGTCCAGTGTGAAGTTTCTGAAGTCAGTGATGATTTGGGGTGCCGTGATGTCTGCTGGTGTTGGTCCATTGTGTTTTATCAAGTCCAAAGTCAATGCAGCCGTCTACCAGAAGATTTTGGAGCACTTTATGCTTCCATCTGCTGACAAGCTTTATGGAGATGCTGATTTCCTTTTCCAGCAGGACTTTAGCACCTGTCCACAGTGCCAAAACCACTTCCAAGTGGTTTGCTGACCATGATATTACTGTGCTTGATTGGCCAGCCAACATGCCTGACCTGAACCCCATATGAAAACTTTTTCACGATATTCTAATTTTTTGAGATGCACCTGTATGTATATATATATATATATATATATATATATATACATATCAGTGGTGGGCCGTGCATTTCACACCTAGGCCTTCAGTGGTATCCTACATGAATTAATCCACCTCTTAATACCGTCATAATGATGCCATAGCTATAGAAACAATAAATAGGCCATTACACATAAATGCAGTATAACAGAGCATTGCATCACAGACAGGTATCTTATGTAGCGAGAATGAATGCTATCACTAAAGCTAGAAACATAATTAACACAATTCAACTAGTTGCCGCAACTGTGCAACGCATCTTCTCTAGCTGAAGAATTAACCTAACAAAATGACACAAATATAGTCCACCCGATGTTCTTACAGACATTTATTAACTCAAACGTATTTATACCTTACAGTTAACATTGGTATAAAACAAATAATGCGATTACATATGTTTTAAAGTTGACCTAACAATTTAATGAACTCTTACTGCTTTTCGTCTTCACGAGTCTCCATGCTGGTCTGCCAGCACGCTACGGGAGGAAAATACTGGTATACACAGCTTTTCTGGGAAAGCGAGCAAGCAACATTAAAATAATTCATATTTTTCAGAATGCACTGGGAATCTACAATAACACACTGTACACAGCATATCCGGTAAGAAACCTGAGAGACAATAATAATACTGTGAAAACAAAAATGGTTTACAGTGATGCTGTTTGCTAACTTTGACTAGTACGCACTCTGACCGTCCAATCAAAGGACCAGAAAATGCTGACTTTATCGTAAGCCTGTTAGATGTCAACTCGAAATCTGATTGGTTAAAGAAACGGTTTCATTGCCATTGCCACTGCACTGTTGATTCTGAAGGCCTTAGGCAGATTTCTCTAACCCTGGCAACACGATTGCTATGATTGGATAAAAGCTCCAATATAAACATACACTACTGGAAGCAGCGCAACCAAGAGAAAAGTTATAAAAAGAAGAGAATAGACAATTGGAAATAATTTAATACGCATTCATGGAAAAATATATTAAAACTAAGTCAGTGATTCTGATAGTGTTTAGGCCAGCAGAGAAGGCTTTGCTGGCCCTGACGGCCCACCACTGATATCAAGCATAGCATTAGTTCTGGCAGGTCACGTTAGTCAAGCTCGCATCAGCTGACTCTCAGCTGAACCCCATCTACCTATAGGGATACGACACCTATCTAAGGATCCATATATAAGGTTCAGTATTATCAGCAGCTAATAACTCAATAGCTAATTACCCTTCTCAATCCCCAACTCCTCCTCTGTCAGTCAGGATCCAGCCTTCTGAATCTCTTTTGAATCAGACTCATTTTAAAATGTGTACATAAAATGACTGAACTTAACATATCTGCAATACTTTTGTTGGTTCTGTTCTGTTTACCCTGGGGGGTTATCACTGCTCTCCGTGCTCTCATCCATGCTAGGCTGCATGGATGCACAGGGAGTTATTTCCCAGAACATACCGCCAATCCAAACTGTATGCTAATTGTCAATCATCTTTGACGATAGTGGTCCTGACAGAAATATATATACTGTATGTAGGTATGCAAACTTTTCTCTGGGATTGACAGAGATTTGGTTTGAATGCATTCTTGCAGCATTTTCACCTGCGATTGATTGCAGATTCAAAATGTGGTTACATTATAATTTGGCAATCCACTTTAGACATTCTCCTAACTGCTGTATATGTGTTATAGTGTAGGGTTAGGGTTAGTGTAGAATAAGTTGACGTACTACATATGCAAAGTAGTCAGTAGAAGCTAGAATGTCTGTTCTCATAAAAATAGTGTTAGCAGATATTAAGCAGACAGTCTACTAATAATAATAACTGCTAGTTTAAATGTAGATGCAAAGTTACTAGTTAGTAGAATGTCTAAACTGGACTTTCTAAATAGAAAGTGTTGTCTCTACTACTTACATTGCTCTGTGAGAAGTTGACAAAACTCTGATGTGAGTCATTGTGGGTCGCAGTTTGCCATAGTTTGATACCTGATGGAATGCAATTTGTTGGTTCCCTTACAAGACAAGCTGGACAGTTACAATATACTAGGATGACCATTATGTCCTCTATTTCCCAGACATCTCCTGGCCAGGATTTCTAAATTACCTCAAATGCCTTGGTTTTAGCTTTGTTTTCCTATTGACATGCTCAATAGTCCCGATACATTATTTGTGTTTTTGCATTGCTTTGACTGTTGGTCAAATTATGTTTTAATCATTACCTTCAGCAAGTATGAAAATAATAGGGAAACAATGCCAAAACCCAGATATTTTAGGCGATCTGGGAATTTCTAGGAAATAGAGGACATGTGGTAACCCTAAAGATACCAGGTGGTATTGTCTACTTTACTGCTCTGCTGAAGAAAAGAAGAGACAATGGTATGTCTGAGCTACTTACTTACTGAATACCTTCTGTGTGCGTTTCTGATGAGAACTGAGTGAAATCAATTTTGCATTATTTTCTTGCCATGCCACATCATAGAGGAGCCGCTAGGCATGGCCCCTTATGAAACACTGTACCTTAATGAGAGCATTTACTTAATTATTAAGATAATGTGTCCTCATCAGGTCAGGCACTGCAACTTCCTCTTGTTAATGTGAAGTTTAGTCAATAGCTGTATCGCCAAACAAGGTGTTTCGAGTGCAAGCAATAGAATTGTCTTAACATTTCACAATATCACAATAAATACAAGCCAGATTCAGCTGGAGTGCTCTTCACCTTGCCTCGTGTGGCGTATTAGCGGTCTGATTGTTTACTTTCAGGTTCTCTTCAACTGAGGGAAAGCAGTTTGCTGAGTATGAAAATCTGTGGACTGAGGAAGTAGGTTCCCTGAGTTTCTGTGGCATGCGAGATCACCTTTCATGACAGCGATTACACAATCTGTCTAATAAGCAGAAATAACTAATTTACACTGACCCCCCTCCAACCCCTCTGCTGCCTCTGTTGTGTTATGACTAATTACGGCATTTCAACTAAACGAGCGAGTTTTGAGCGAGTGGAAATTTGTACTATAATTGAATAAGCAGAATTTTGGTTTATTAGTCCAACAGTCATAGGCAATCTGGTCTCAGGTTTGGTCTCAAATTCAGAGCAAGATAAGAATACTCACAGACTTAGGCTGCATTTACAGTACATGGTTCAAGTGACCCGATTTTCAGTTTTCCTCCCATGTGGCACAGATCGGATATGACCCACGAACCTGTAAGGAGGAAAAAAGCACATGGATTCTGATATGCTCCGATCAGTTTCAGGCCTCATTCATATGTGGCAATAAATCTGATATGAATCGGATATGTACATTTGCATCTACCATGTAAGCGGATAAGCAGACAGATCGGATATTCCTGTCAATGCGAGTCGTACATCATTGAAAAAGCCCCTCTTGACAAACACGGCATATGCTGCTTAGGTATGATTTGAAGCATGGCAGCTGGTTATAAGCTGGTTATGAGCAGGAGCTAGTTGCTTAGGACCAGCACATGACCAGTTTAAACCAGCTCAGGATCAACTAAAGACCAGCTTAATCCAGCTCAAACCAGCTGCCATGCTTCAAAACATACCTAACCAGCAGATGCTGTTTTTTTCAGCAGGTGCAATGATGGCAAATGACGTCAACTCAGGTGGACACTTTTCCAAGCCAGTATGCAGTGTTGCCAATTCCATGTTTTTCCTGCGGGATTGGGCTACTTTTGCACTGTTGCTGCGGGTTAAAGGGATCACCACCTCTCATCAAGAACTGCTACGTAAATGTGGCCTTATACAGTAGTGACAAACAAACTTTGCTCTAAACTAAGCAGATGACTGGAAAATTTTCCCCAAGCAATTAGAAATATGTATGAATCCAGTCTTAAAGGAATTGTTCGTTATCTACTCACTGTCCTCCAAACGCATATGATATATGTTTAAAATATAAGGAGACTTTTTGAAGAATCTTGAGGCAGCTCTTATCCACTGAGTAGCACAGGAGTGTCCCATCCTGCTTCCCGGGGGCCACTATACTAAGCATAGCTTGCCTGGACATTTGGAGTAATCCTGAAGACCTTGATTATCCGGTTCAGGTGTGTTTAGTTAGGACTGGAGCTAAGTTCACACCCTTGCAATTACAGTTTATACATGCACAAAAACCACAGCTCTCAAATCAAAAATGATGCTTTTAGAGTTGAAGAAGTTCAGAAAGTCCTTGTGTGTCTCATGAACAATTGTCAACTACAAATTGAAGGAAAGGCAGGGATTCATTGCTTGATACAGCATTCAAGAAGGTACATAAGTAACCTCCAGTGATTTAATCACTCTCAATGTGAAAAGAGCTTTTGAATTGTTATTTTTGGGAGAATGATTCCTGTAAAGTACGTAAGGTATGAACTCTTCTCAACTTTATTAAATTACCAACAGACTCTAGTCACTTTGTTACTCCAAATGTGAATACTGTTATTCAATTTTACAAGATGAGCTGTTAAAACAAATATGATTAAATGATTAATGCTGAATACACAGGTTTAATGCATCCATCCAATTTCCAAACCACATGAAGTCGCACGGATGCAAACATAACCACATAAACTCAGTTAATGTTTACAGTAAATGCATCTATAGAAAGCCTGAACTGTCTACTTTTAAACAAACCAATTCAAATAGAAAACAAATACTCTCCGGTTATGTAATTCATATGAAGGGTGCATTTCTCTCTGAAGGTGCGGAGATGGCGAGTCAACATCATCAACTTCATCTTTTACCCGACACTGACTCAGAAAACACTGGTTTATTAATGAATAATTTAAATATCGCCTTGCTATTTTTACCAACACATTCATAATCATTACTTTTGCCAGTGCTTTATGCATGTGCTTGAGCGCAGAAAAAGCTATATTAAAGGCTCATTATTTAGTTTCCCACCCCCCAATATATATTTAATTAATTAAATTAATATAAATTTGTGACTAATCGCATATTTAATCGACTACCAAAGCCCTGAAGGCCCCGATATACTTCAAACTAAGTTATTTTGCATTCTTCATTTGGGGGCAAAAATCAGTTTAAAAAGGCTGAGCGACAGTATACTGTTCAAACATTCCAACACCCCTGCAATGCTGGAGGCGGGGTGTAGATTGAGTATGTAAATATGTCTCGCCACTCGCGCATATCCCCTAAACACAACAACCATGGCAGCTGTGAGAGAAGAAAAGTTTTGTAAATGACGTAGCGACGTAGGTGGTATGCGCGTCCACTTAATGAAAACAGAAAGAATGATGGCCAGTTCGACACGCCAGTGTATTCATGTTGCTCGTTACTTGGTGTTGTTGTTGTTTAGGATGTTGTTCCCCTGTATGACCTCTGTGGAATGAGTAATGAACAGGGGGAAAAAAAAAATCATGTTAAAGAAGGTGGAGTTCTGGAACACACCCACCGATTGTCAAGTCAAGTCACCTTTATTTGTATAGCGCTTGTGTCAAAGCAGTTTTACAGTATTAAATAGGAAAATAGTGTGTCAATAATGCAAAAGGACAATAGTAAACACTTAATTTTCAGTTAAAGGCATTTCATTATTGAATTCAGTGATGTCATCGTCCAGCTCAGTTCAGTTTAAATAGTATCTGTGCAATCAAGTCGACGATATCGCTGGAAATGAAGTGTCCCCAACTAAGCAAGCCAGAGGAGACAGCGGCAAGGAACCAAAACTCCATCGGTGACAGAATGGAGGAAAAAACCTTGGGAGAAACCAGGCTCAGTCAGGGACCAGTTCTCCTCTGACCAGATGAACCAGCAGGTTGTTCCATGATGCAGCAAAGTCAGATTGTGTAGAGGACTCATCTGGTTCCTGTGGTGTTGTCCCAATGGCCGTCTAGGTGACGAAGTCTTCACTGGGGATCTGTCTCTGTTGCTCATCTAGATTGTGTAATCGCCACCAACCAATGGTAGCTCAAAGGTGTTTAGGAGCCAAAACTTCCCCCAGAAAGTTCGCTTGGTGAGCTGTTTCAAACTGCCAAAACGAACTTCATTTTGGCCTGATTTTGTTCGAAATTACATTATGTCAGATCGTTCTTCAATTTAATTTGAAGTACAGTATGTGGCCCTTATAGGGTCGACCAAGGAAGTGGAATTAGACTGCAAGTTTGAGGGTGTTGATGGAAGTGATCGTCTCCATCAATCTGTTTTTTGTGACTTCATCTGTCCTGCACATATTGGGGGTGAAACCCACACCAAGAAAAGCTTCCTTGCACAGCCAGGACTCGAACCTAAAAACTTTGTGTTGGGAGGTGAGAGCCACCTCGCCACCCGACTCCAAACCCAGCCAGCCTCAGTCTCGAGACCAGTCTTTCCCTGAAAAAAGTTCTGTTCCCTCTGTGCTTTCACTGTCAAAAATAGGCCAAAAAATAGAATAATTCCAGAGCGTGAAATCTGAAGAGGAGAATTCCCTGGAAATTACACATTTCCAGAAGAGCAGACAGCCTAAAGGGGTGCCTGCTAGGATCTCTTAACCAACAATTACTGGTGTGTAGTACCAGTGGCCCCTGATGAGATCACAGAGCAGAGGCTTCTACCAAAGCCCATTTGAGCTGGAGAAAGACAGTCAATCAATACTAAGGCCTGTGCAGATACTACCTGTCAACAGGCTTGAGGAAAATGGATGCCTGAGAAAGCCATAACTATGATAAATCTACTCCCCCGGTTTGGCAACTGGCCCCCTCTCTCTTTTTCTCGCTCTCTCTCCTGCCTTTTCCTTCCTTTCTGCCGTCTGTCTTTGACTAATGTATGCGGTAAAGCTCCCTCCAACCACTCCGCACACCGGTGTGCCACCGTCCTGATTGGCCAATCAATCTCTGCGTCGATGTGGAAGGCGCATTAAAATAAATTTGTCACTGTAAGTTTATGAAATATTGATACCTGGGATAAGAGGGAAAGGTGTTGTAGGGTTAGGTGAAAGTAAAAGGTAAGAATCAAGAGGTAAGTAGCACTCAAATGGGGTCCATTCAGATTTTGTGATTGGTAGGTGAGGTTGAGAATGGCTGTTGGACTTGGAGTCTTGAAGAGATTTTCGTTCCTGTCTATAATCCTCCATATGACTCGGACATGCTGTTTTCTGTAGCTCTGCAGAAGATGTGATTGGGAAATGGTGAATGAATGTGCATATATCATATTTTAATGATATCATATATCAGCAGAGCCATTCGGTCTGGTGAGGCAGATCAATCAATGTGAAATTCCGAGCGGAAAGTTTTGCCGTCAGTCTTGGGCATGTATCATGTTTTTTTCATAGTAGTTCAGCGGCAGTTGGGGATCTTTCTGCACACACATTTATATTTCACAAGTTCACCTTCTCCTACAGGGTGAAGGAGAACAGTTATCAGGGTAAAGATAAAACATATTTTGCTTGCTATCCAAGACGAGATGAGAACAACAGCCTGTGCTTATTTATTTTCTCCCTGGATTGTAGAAAGGTGGAGCTGGGGAGAAGGAGGGGTGACCGGAGCGATGAGCGCCGAGAGAGAGGTGAACTGCGCTGATATATTCTTGCTTAATTGATCAAATTAGCAGGCCTCTCTCAAACTTTAATTTGCAATTCAATTTTTATGTCAGCCAGTGTTTCCGGGATTTTCACAAGTCCAATATGAAGGCAGCACGAAGTTACGTTTTGCATTCCCTTCCTCTTAAATGTAGTTATTTAACACATTTAATTGACTTTAGAAGACAATTTGTGTTCATGGCAACCATAGCACCCCTCGCACCAATGCTGAGAAAAAAACTCCTAGAGTTGGGTTATGAATTGTGTTTGCAACAATGCATAAAAATGTAGCTTGCGTTGCTAGAAGCTTTTTCGTTCACAATGCTTCACTTGAGATGAAGTCTGGAAGGGATCTTGATTCCTGTCTACAATCCACCATATAACCTTAACATACTGGGCAGGTGTGCTGGTGAAATTGTAAGAATGACTGTGCATATCTCATTTATTAATGACATCATATGTCAGCAGATTCTGGTGAAGTTTATCAATCAGTGAGAAATTACTCACATGTCTCATTTTATCAACTGGTGTTCCAAGCATTTTTCACATTTCTGGATATGGAACAGAAGTAAATTATGGCAGAATAAATGGCGCAGCTGGCATATGGCAGTAAAATGAGAGACCATACAAAGTCTTATTGCAGCATTCCCTTTTGTTTTGAAAGCAAAAGACAAAAAAAAACGAATCATTAAAAGAGAGAGGCATTAAATTGACTCTGTATGTAAAATGTTGTATTTCAAAGATATATAAACATTTATACAATAAAGTTCATACTCATCCATAAAAATTGCATGGTACATGCAAAATACTAAGCAAACAACAGTTAACCTAAACAGTTACCAAAAGTGAATTGTATGAAACTTCAGAAGTGTTCGTTGGATGACTTTTGTCTTTTATTATTAGTCCCACAATGTTCTGGAATGTTCCAGGAAGCACTAGAATATTACAGAATAGTACAGAATGTTACAGAAACTTCTAGAATGTTCCTATCCTGGCGAAAGCATAAAACCTTTAAAAAAAAAAAAAACATGCAAAATTAGCACAAAAAAGTATCTGTACTAAACCAATGTTTCATAATTCATGATAGAAGTTGTAGATTTTATCTGACCAAAATATTTACCAAAATATCAATCCTACATGAAAATAAATAGTGCAATAATGAGCACCAAAGAATTACAGAAGAACCATACAAAATTTAGTTGAAACGAATTTGTGTGGCATCCTGTGCAGTTTTTCATGTCACTTCACAATTAGCATGTTACATTTCTTACACAACATTAAAAAGACTACTAATTAATTCATTCAGCAAACTATCGCTAGCTAGCTAACAAATGGTCATAACGTATGTCCTTTTGACTTTTGCGATTTAAATGTTAGCAACAATCACGTGATGTTTTATTAACAAATTTCGGGAGGAGCACGTGCAGATAATTAATACGGCCAATTCATCATCAGCAATCACACGGTCTATCCTATCAGCCGAGAGGAAACGTCTATAAATAGCCCAAGCCATCTTACCTTCATCCTCTCTACAGTATTTCAGCATCCCTCCTCCACCCCGACTCCTCACCATCAGCCCGCTCCTACCCCAGCACGGGGAGGAGCACTGGGGGGAATGCTCTGGGTCCAAGCTAAACGCCGAGCTCGGACCCCTCTCCCCGTACAGGGGGAGTACCCCGGGTTCAGGAGTAATTACCAAGCTCGGAGCCCTCTCCCCGGACAGCACAACAAATACGCATAACCTTTACTCTGTTTATTATATGCAAGTGTGAACTCGTGAAATAGATGTCCTGGAAGTTAATTGAAGGACACTGGAAACTCCATCACAACAGTCTTTACAAGTTTATTAATTTGTATTATAATAATAATTATTATTAGTAGAAGTAGTAGTAGTAGTAGTAGTAGTAGTAGTAGTGCAGAGATAAAATACAGTAATACAGCTGAGTGAAAAGGGTCCAACAGCAACAGGAAGTTAATTTTTTGGACAGAGTTTGACATATAATCCTCATTTTATGCCACACTTTTGTCTGCAGGTATTGTGCATTCAGAAACATTTACACTTTCAGATATCGCAAGATACAAGTTAGATTTAAACTGCACACGGCAGGCTCTGTGAATGGCTGGCGTACGCCACTGGAGTGTAAGATGAACTAATTTAGATAATAAGCACCTTTCTAGCCGTACAAGAGAGTGAGATAGATGGAGAGAGAGAACGAGTGCATGGAGGTTAATGACAGTCTATTCACCACCTCCTCTCTCCTTCCTAAGTGCCAATCTCCGTCTTATTGTTCTCGATCTCTCTTTAACGTATAGACTAATGTGAAACATGGTGCTCTATTCAGCATCAGACAAGCGCGGTTCATTTCCAGACTCTTCGTTTAGCCTCGCTTGATTCATATCTTGGAGTCTGAGAGTTTGTACTGCATCCCTACAAAGACTCGAAGATACTCGATGGCTCGCAAAGAGGAAGGGAGTATTTTATGGATTATTTTAAATGTTGTCCTCTGAAGGACCTTCAGAGTTTCATTCCATTTCAATCTCAGAGTGTCACTGAGGCTTTAATTGTCAAACAACATAATTTTAGATGGTGTGACGCCAGTAGCCTAGTGTTTAAACAGGAGTTTGGTCATGTAAATATCAAAGGTGTGATCCCATGCTGGAGTCTCCTGCCGGAGCGACTGGAATCCCCCGTCACCACAATGCCCTTCAGCATACTGGATCACTACAAAGGGAATTTCCCTGCAGTTTGTTCACGGCACGTCACTTTGGGGGGAAAGAAGTGATCCAGTTAGGAGATTTGGGGTAAATGCAAAGTATTTCATATTAAAGTAGAAATGTTTCAGTTCAAACATTATTATCAATGTTGAACGCATCTAAACTTTTCCACATGGTCTCCCCACTACAGTTTTAAAAAGACATATAACAACCAATAACATTTGACTTCTTTGACACTGAACCTATGAATGAATAGGGTTTATAAGGACAGGAGGAGTAAATGATGACAAAGCTAAGTTTGGTGCTTAACATGCTAAACGTCAAGTCAGCTCTAGGAATAATGTTCAGTCTCCAATTTTCATTCAAGTAGGAATAAAGAATAACGTGTGCGTGACTGCACAAATAAACACTTTCACTAGAGATGAGAAACATACAGTATACATACTGTTGTATGGATGATTATTCTGAGAGCGACAGAGAAAACGAAAGCGAGAGGGAAGAGGAAGGGGGCATTAATTAGGACAATAGAGAGTGTGCACACAGGATCACTAACACACAACTGAACAGATGACGGTTAGGATACACAAACACCTGGGTATGCAGCACCCTCTATTGACCAACAGCAGCAGGTCACGTTATTTCTGCCTTATCTGGGTCTGTCTGGGACAGCATTAAAGAAAAAATCACCCAGAAAACATAAATACTGACCCAAAGCCCTCACTCACAAGCAAATGTAGTAGAGAACATATAAACCATCATGCTTTTATTTAATTTATTTTGCAACTAAACATATAATTGTACAAAAAATAAGGCAGTTTCTAAAATGGATTCAAATGTTCTCTTGATGTTTACATCAAAGTTCACATCTAATTAAATGTAACAGTATTTTAGTGTAAATTCACCTATCGTTTAATATAATTCAAATACACAACGTGTATTTTTCAATATTTGCTCAATGTGTTTGGCTAGTAAAACAAAACTTGTGATGTTGTTTAGGCATTTACAAACAAGAGAAATAAATAAATCAATCATGTATTACACACATAAACAAATACAAATATGTTCTATGTTTAGTCTGTGTCATGTTAGTAATTTGCCATAATTTGTTGGGTCTAAGCAGTTCATTGTGTGTGTGTGTGTGTGTGTGTGTGTGTGTGTGTGTGTGTGTGTGTGTGTGTGTGTGTGTGTGTGTGTGTGTGTGTGTGTGTGTGTGTGTGTGTGTGTGTGTGTGTGTGTGTGTGTGTGTGTGTTGTTTACTTTTTACTTACATCAAAGGTCTAAATAAATAAATGTTGTGTTTAGTCTGTGTCATGTTATTAATTTGCCATAATTTGCTGGGCATAAGCAGTAAATATTTAATATTAATACATTTTCTCAGTTTTAAGGCTGTTTTGTTTACTTTTTGTACAATATATAAAACAAAGTGCTGTATTAAGTTTCCAATTGATGTCCATTATAAACACTGGGCCCTGAAGCGAAACCATTTACTGTAGATGTGCGCCGGATGATGCATGATGGGATGCAGGCAATACATGAGATCATGAGAGAGAGAAAGGAGACAGAGAACGAGTGCCGCCACACTTCCTGGCCAGATTGCTTGCTCCCCTCACACCTTTGTTTGTGCTGATGGGAGGACTGAGGCCGACGGGTGTGAAAGTCACACACACACACACACACACTCTCTCCATCGTGCAGAAGCCGCACTGTTTTGTTTGTTTCGACTTATCGGTGGAACAGATTGAGCATCGAGGCGTCGTCTCACGTTTGACGTTGGTTTTGAGAAAATCACACCCCTGAGAGCCACGGACCAGAGCCGTTGACAGTGCAACTTTGATTTGTGTATGCGTGTGTTTGTCACAACCCCTCCTCTCCAGCTCATACACCCTCAACACCTCCGAGCTGGTCAACATATGTCAGAAAGCGGGAGGAAATGAGGCAGAGGGCTGAGAATGAAGACGATGCTGTCGTCTATTACACTCGAACACAGAGCACAACAGTCAGGGTGCAAATTACTGAGGCCTTCTGACATCTACCCCTCCTAGAAAGTCAAAGCTGGAGTTTGGGAATTGTCAGTCTGAAAGTAAATACACTAGACTTTTCTTCATATTTTGTAAGAATGCTTATGAAATTTGTTTATATAACCACAAAAGTCAGATTGCAAGATAGTCAGTTTGTGTATTTTCAGTTTAAAGTAAATATACTAGACTTGTCTTCATATTTATGTAAGCGATGCTTATATAACCACAAAGTTCACATTACAAGATAATGAGTGTTTGTATTTCCACCTGGCACCAAATATATGAAAGCACCTAGCGTGCAAGGAGATAAGCAGCTCGGCTACTTTCCATTAGGGTCGGACTTTACATGAATAAAAGACAGTTGCTTTCTTTGCTTATTAATTCATTATACTCATATACTCATATTCATTATGCTCATAATCTGTAGATGCAGATGCTAGATTTACATTATATGCATTTTATTAATTAATTTAAATTAGAAATTTCACAGCATGTTTTAATGATGAAAAATTATTCACTGAATTTACTAAAAAAAGATCAAGGTAAGTGGTTGCAATCAATTTATTTTAGCTTCATTTAAATAAACAAATTTAGTTGTTAACTACTTTCAACATTGTTTTTAAATGTAGCTAAAATAAATTGTTTGCAATCACTTACTTTAAATTGTTTTACTAAATTCAATTAATCTTTTTTGTTTTTCAGTGTAAAATATAAGAAATAAAACAAAAAAATCAACAAAGCAAGCATAAACCACAAACAAGACAAAAAAACAAAGTCAAAACAAAAAAGGCAAACATAAACTGTAATACAAAAAAAAGCAAAATAAATAAATAAATAAATAAATAAAGCATAACAAAATAAAGCAAACACAAACCACAAATCAAAATAACAAAACAAACTAAACTAAACTAAACAAAAACAGAAAAACAATGGCACTTTGTTTAAAAATGGTTTAAAATTATTTGCCATTGTTTTGTTTTAAACAAGCAAACTAACAGAAAGTAAACAAAACAAAAATAACAAAATTAATCATTAAAATGTTATTAACACCTGTTATACATGACACATTTGACAAGTATATCACACATAACATTTTTTTTTTTTTTTTTTTAATAATCATAAAGATTTAATTAGGATGTGCTAGTGTTACAAAAAGACGATGAGCCATGGGATGAACCTGAACAAAGTGCATCTTATATATAACATTTTTTTAATGAAATTCATATCCGGACAACAATGTGATCTTTGGGGAAAATAAATAAATAAATAAATTCTATAAAAGTGAAATCTACAATTTACAGTGTGCTATGAGATAATATTTAGAGGTAATCTAGCAGTGACTTCACTAGTGCTGCCTGCTCTCGTGTGTGTGTGTGTGTGTGTGTGTGTGTGTGTGTGTGTGTGTGTGTGTGTGTGTGTGTGTGTGTGTGTGTGTGTGTGTGTGTGTGTGTGTGTGTGTGTGTGTGTGCAGTCATGTCTGCGTGGAGGAGGGTGTATTCCAGATTTGTGTCGTCCACAGCAGTACAGCCTTTTCCAGCTCAGCAGCCGAGAAAGTGCCAATTGCACAGTTTAAAAGCCCCCACTGGTGCGGACATGATAGATAGTTTAAAAATGAGGACATGTGTTTAAAAAAGGAGAGGAAAGAAAGGAAGCAAAGAAAAAAATTACACAGCACAGCAGAGATGCCAAGAGAGTGTGATGAAGAGCGTGTGTGGACTGGAACAAAACACATGCTAAATTAATTAATTAATAATGCTAACTAGTATACATTTGCAAAAGAAAGCGTGAGCGTGCGTGAAAAACTTGCTGCCTTGATGCTCAGGCTGTTCTGGGTGATTTCAGAAGTGTTTTATAACATGCTGTTAAATGGTTGCAGCCCCAAATATTATTCTGATTCCCAATCTATATTTCTTTTGGGCATTTTATTGTACCAGATCACGCATCTGATCGCACAGGAAATGATATCACGGCTCTCCTACATCACAGTGAGTGTGGCGTCTCCATCCTTTCTCCTTTTCACTCCATCACTTCAACAAGCCATTTCATAATTCAGTTTACAGTAAAGGCTGATATGACAAAAGAGGACAATAATTATCCATTAAAAGTGCTAAATTATTCAAACGCAACCTGAGGCGGCATTCACAGCGCATTTAACCTCCATCATATCAGTAAAACAAAAACATTCAGTCGTACATGATGGATTTTGTTTTTATCCAGGATTTGATTAGATCAGGAAATTGGCTATATAATGTTCAACATAATTTGTTAATTTCATTTTTCTCTAGTCACAGCAGCTTGTGTCAACAAAAAAGGATAGTTGTTTTGGAGGTGAGAAATTTATTACAATATTAAGAAAGGTTATGAAAGTTTTTTTTTTTTTTTTTTAATCTACGCTGATGAATAATAGATAATAAGAGACATTTATTAAGAAAAATGTCCTCATTGTATCACTGGAAAAAAAAAATTCTCACTATGGACTTATTATTTTATCCATGCATTTATTTCGTGTAAATCTACAGACAAACAAATACTATACTTGTTTAGATGATGACATATCTTAAATTTTATTGCAATATGTTATTGTTAATAGAAAATAGCAAAAACAAACAAGTAAAAAGAAACAATAAATAAAAATAAATAATTACATCTTGCGATTTTAACACTATGGTAAATGCTACGATAAAAAAATGTTAACGGTAAGTTTCCATATTTTAGAGTAACTGAATAACTGTAATAGATCTAACCTTACATTTAATGTAATTTTATAGTAGAATACTGTGAAATTTACAGCTTTTGGAAGTGAAAAAGAACAAGTTTTCATATAATTTACGGTAAAAAAAAAAAAATGCATTTCACTGCGTTACACCTCACTTTACTTTGATGTTGTGTATTACAAAGGTACAAATATTAGTAATTCAATAGGTTTGTTTGTTTGTTTGTTTGTTTGTTTGTTTGTTTGTTTATGTGTTTATTTGAAATTTGACTGTTGCTACCATATTTGTTGAAGTTCTGTCAATTATTTAAATTTCGCACTTATTTATTGTATTGGTATAGACACACACATGTGCACAGATGCGTGCAGAGAGAGCCTGGTGTGTGTTGTGGATGCAGTGGGTGTAGTGTGGATGAGTGTCTGTGTGTGATGCGTGAGTGAACGCGTGTAAAGACGAGCGGATCACAGATGTAAGTATCACGGCCCCGGTGCCTGCTGTATTAATCTTCCCACCGTCTCTCTCACGCGGGGCCGCTGTTGGTCCGATGCGGGGCCCCTGGGGGCCCGGGCCGAGTGATGCGTGTGCAGGCTGTCAGTGATGAATGGAGAGCCGCGTAAAATCTTTTTAATAACCTATGAGAAAAGAGTCCAGAGAGCACATATACATACCTGCAAATGGAGGACTCTCGCCGGAGAGTGTATTACAGTCCGCTTGACTGCGTTTTTAGAGCCAAAAGTGTGGGAGGAATTATTCTCTCTCTCTAGAGAGAGATACACACACACACACACACACACAACAGCCTCAGTTCAACAGGTAAATCTAGCTCAAAACCACAGCTCTTTTTGGGAGTCAAATAGTAACTTTGGAAATGATCAGGTTGAATCCTTTGAGAAATGTTTGGCTCATATTTCACCCCAAAACCAAAAGTCAGAACGCAAACCTCGTTTAATTCAATGTGTCACTTGCCATTTCTTTGTAATTAATTGTGAAATGTACCATTTCTGAGTGAATGGTCCACCAGCACTTTTGATTCTGTTTCCCATTTTATTTATTATTCATGTAAATGCATAGCATGTGAACCATTCAATACATAGCAGTGTGAAATGCTACACTCCATTATTTCAACAGCAGCATATTTGGAATATTAATATTTCATACATCAGGTCTTGTAGTACTGGAACCACAGGTGTGCTTCATCAACTTTGTGTCTTCATTTTAATGTATACCATTTAATATATATATATATATATGAATGCTAACTTATTCAAACTTCATGAAATGTTTTGCTTCAAAAGTGTATTGTATATGTTTATTTTCTTTTAAATATTTATTTGGTAACACTTCAGAACAGGGAACACTTATGCACTATTAACTACGACATTTCCCTCAATAAACTCCTGATTGGCTGTTTATTAATAGTTAGTGCAGTAGTTGTTAAGTTTAGGTGTTGGGTAGGATTAGGGATGTAGAGTAAGGCATTAATATGTGCTTAATTACTACTAATAAATGGGTAATATTCCAGTTATATGCATGCTTATAAGCAACTAGTTAAGAGACCCTAAAATAAAGTGTTGCCATTTCTTTTGTTTATATAACATATTTTAATATAACGCAAATTGGTTCGATATTTTATATAATGACATTCATACAAGTGCAACTGCAGTGTCCAAATATGTTTTGGAGAAAGTGTATATGTAATATTTGCAATATTCATTTTTATATATATATACATCATAAATATATAAAATGTATATTAAAATGTATAAACACCACACCAAAATACACACTTACATACACAGTACATTTATTTATTTATTTATTTATTTGTCAGGTAGTGAACGTAGACCAACACTTTAGTAAACTGAGAAAAAAAATGCTTATTATATACTTTAAAAGAATATACTTATATAAATGTGAACTGAATGTAATGTTTTCTCAGTTAAATGAAAATATATTATAGTTGAAATTTATATTAAATACAGTTTTTGACACTTGAATCCATTTATATGTCATTTCTGAATTATTGTAAAAACTGAAACGTTCATTGACGTCATTTCTGTTTAAATCATATATGTAAGTGTATTTGTAATGATGAAGCTGCATCTTAGTACATTTAAAATAGATTAACTTTAACTTTAAAATGTACTTCATGTAAAACATTTACAAAGTGTTACTTTTAAGTGTGTTAAAATATATGTGTTTTAAACATACTTTTAAAATGTAAGATAAAATGCACATTCGGAGCACTTCTGTTTCACAGGAGTTGTAGATCACTGGTGTGAAGACACTTGTTTTGTATTTCAGTCATTTGTGCGTAATTGTTGTCTAATGCTGTATGCAGCTGCAGCTTCAAACGTGATTCCAGGCAAACGTTCGGTTTGGTGAAAAGGGACTTGACATGAGTTCGGCTGCTCTTCTCACTTGCATGCGCTCAGGGTGAGAGGCAACCTGTCAGAGTGTCATAATTACCCATGAGCACTCACAGAGACGGCTGCTCTGACAACCTGCCGAGACACTTGTGAAAGAAGACGCTCGGTTCAGCGACACAGCCACTTTAGCAGCAGATAAAACACGACACTCACCCGCTCTTCCTTTATCACTGTCATCTTTCTTTTGCTCAGTCTCTGTGGGCATCTCACCGTCTGCTGCGCTTCGACCCGCGTGCCCGTCTCACACACACACACACACACACACACACACACTGGCAAGCTGATGACGGCAGTTTGGAAACACACTGGAGGCCTGACTGAGGAATCTGATGACACTATTAGAGAAGGTGAGACTATGCAAAAGTGCCATAATTCTGCAGATTCTCCTTTCTTTCTTTCACTCTGGTGAAAAGACTCTTCTTGTGTAAAAGTTATGAAGTCTAAAAATGATCTCACAACGGTTCTAATTAGGCAGTATTGCTTCATTAAATGTAGTCCATTTACTTTTGTCCAAATTCACTGTTATTGCAAGTAATTCATTGGTGGATCTTATTTCAGAGAAAAGACAAAATAATAAAAATGAGACTTTTGTTCCACTTTGATTTTTTTTTTTTTTTTTGACTTATTAAAAACAATTTATGTTCAAAAATACACTACTGTTCAAAAGTTTGGTGTCATTGAGTTTTTTTTTTTTTGTATGTCTGAAAGAAATGAATGCTTTTATTCAGCAAAGACGTGTTAAACATCAAAAGTGACAGCCAAATGTTTACATTGTTACCAAAGATTTCTATTTCAAATAAATGTTCTTTTGAACTTTCTATTCCTCTGTGAATCCTGAAGAAAATGTGTCACACACAAAAAAAAAAAAAAATTAAAAAAGCAATTTTTGAGCAGCAAATCAGTATATTAAATGAATAAATACTAAATTGAATGAGTGAATGAACAAACAAATGAATAACAAAAACAACAAAGATTCTTATACTGTTTGAATGTATGATTTTACAGTAACAATAAATGTGATTTTTTTTTCCTACTGACACATGACTTTTGACATTGTCAGACATATCAAACAAATTTAAAGTTTGTCCTGAGATTAATTATTTATATATGTAACATAAAGTCAATTTAAACATTAATTAATGTGTAATTAATAAAATAATGGTACAATGTTTACAAAAAAGAACATAAAAATGATTATTGGACTATGTTTTACAAGAAAATACAAATTTCACATTTACTTCAATAAGTTACTTGCCATTTCTTTGTAATTATTTGTGAAATGTACTAGCAATTTCTGAGTGAAAAATAGTTTCAAAGTAAATCCTAAACCAATTTGTATTTTTTTTTTTTTTTTCAGTATATAAATTAATTGGGGTCACCCTGCAGTTTGTTCCACGTAAAATTCTCATTCTGTCAATTTACAAGACATTATTTATCCCCCTTCTTTCACCCCCTTCATTTCCACAAGAAAAACATGTTTTCCAAAGGGTGTTGTTTTCGTAAAGCTTAAAAAGCTAAGAGCGTGTGTGTGTGTGTGTGTGTGTGTGCTCATGTATGTGCATGTTTGGCAGGTAGAAGGCTGTGAGCGCAGGCTGTCGGAGAGCACTCCTGATTACACACTGCCATTCATCAAAGTGTCACGCCGCTGACAGCTGCTAATAAATATACTGCCACAGGACCCCCCCGAACCCCCTCTCCTCCACCCCTCCACCCAGCTCCAGCCACCCTCTCCTCACACCCGCCTCTGACACCGCTGCTGAGGTCCACATCACCCGCGCAAAACTGCAAACCTCATTTGCTAATTGCCGCTTTTGCCATCAATCTGGCGCCTGTCACATGGCTTGTCAATAGGAAAAATGAAATAAATATGTGCACGTCTCGTGATGGCTGGGAAAACATGTTTAGTGTGTATTGGAAATATTCTGTCTTTAATACCTGCGTTTATTTTTGGCTTTTCAACAACAAACAGCAAGCTCATTTATTTTTCAAGTTATTTTGCCACTTTTATTATATACTGTGATAATATAAGCAGTCACAATTCTTCCTGTTATCATATATTCACCCTCATGCTGTTCCAAAACTGTACGACTTTCTTTCTTCTGCGTAGCACAAAAGAAGATGTTTTGAAGAATCTTTCAGCTGTTTTTGTTTAAAAATTTCCAAAAATTCAATTCATGTCTAACAGTTATTAACTCCAGTGTTTTAACCATATGATCATTTTGTATATTACAGTTTTTTTTTCATCTGCTTACATACTAAATCTTTACTCAAACAGCAGAAGCAGACACCAAATCTGCAAAACCATACACTAATTATCGGCCTTTGACTCAGTGTTCAATTTCATAAAACACTTTTTGCAAAACACAACACACAATTCTCTAAGTAACACACAAAAATCTATCAGGAATTAATATTGTGTCAAAGGTGTTTGCAAATGTTTGCTTTTGAGATGTGTTTGTGATATTTTGAATGCAGAGCTTCATTTTGCAAGTGATGTGAGGCATTTTGCATTTTGTTTGTGCAATTCTTGGATTTGTGTGTAAAGTTTTGAAAATGTGTGTAAGCAGTTGAAAAAAAAATGTAAACAGAGCAAAATTCAAGTAGTTAATCACTCTTAAATCAAATCAAATCATTGATCAACTCATATACAGAGACCAAATCAAATATAGCCATGCAGCGGTAACATCAAACTCCACTGGTTCTTGTTCTCCTGAGGTTTCATGTTGTTCATGAGTTGCCATATTTCATTAGGGCTTTGAGAAAAAATGGACAAAAACAGCTGAAACATTCTTCAAAACTTTATTCTTAAAGAATCCTACAAACCTGGAACAACATGAAGGTGAGAAATAAGAAATCAAGGGATGATCTGCTGAACTCAAACTTACAATGTCTACATGAGCACCAAAGCTTAATGTATCAGAGCTCATGCTCAAACTGCTAAGCTACACTTTTGACAAAGTCCTTTTTTATTAAGGTTAACATGAAATGTCATTCACAACCCAATTTACTTTAAATTATATGATGTATTTCCAAGTGAATTGAATACTGATCAGGAATATGTAGTAAGAAAGTAAATATGGTCCATTCTGATTTCACATAGACTTTAACACACCCACCACACTATCAAAAAAAATTAAAAATGGGAAAAACTGTACCTTTAGGGGCACAACCGCTTCTCACTGGGGCAGTGCCCTATAAAGGACATCTTCTTTACCCCTAAAGGGTGTGTACTAACACCTTAGAGTAGTATGACTCTAAGGTACGGCATATTACCCTTAAGGTCCTTATTATCCTTAAAGTAATATGTACTCTTATTGAACTATCATGAATGCTTTAGGGGTGAAGAAGGTACAGAGGTGTTCCTTTGAGGGTACTGCCCCAGTAACAAGCCGCTGTACCCCTAAAGGAACAATAACTGCACTTTTTTTTTTTTTTCTGAGAGTGCACCTTGTCAACCCCAACTTTTCCACATCCATCATCCAATAACCTACAATCCAATGCACAATTAAATTTCCTGTAGAGTATAACTTCCCCAAACACACTGGCCTAGAAGTTTCTAAGCTGCATCCGAAATCGCCCTACCCTCATTCACTGTTCCCTACATTAGTTTACTGATTAGTTCCCTTGAAGGATGGGAAAATGAAAACAAGTGAGCAAATTCTGACATTTAGTATCTTCTGGCGAGACATAGGAATTAATTTGGTGCGACTCTCACAGTGCACAAGGATTTTATAGTGGCTAGTTGTACAATGTTGTACATCAGGTTGCACACTCATTATTTTGGATTCAATGAATGTCCACTGATTTTGGACACCACTACAAATAGCCGTCCCATCAAATAGTGCACTATATAAAGGTATGAGGCACAGGGATTTTGGACACAGCTCTAATAATCCTAAAGACCTTGATTAGCTGTTGTATATGTGTTTAATTGGGACTTGCACCAACCTCTGCAGGATAGTGGCCCTCGAGGAGCAGGATTGGACACTCCTGACATAGGTTCACCCTCTATGGCAAGGGTTCTCAATGATGACCCTCAAGATCCACTTTCCTACAACGCACCTGAACAACCTAATCAAGGTCTTCAAGATTGCTAGAAAGCTACAGGAAGGTGAAGTGGACCTCAAGGGCCAGAGCTGAGAACCTCTTCAAACTCAGGGGAAGTCGTGGCCTAATGGTTAGAGAGTTAGACTTGTAACCCAAAGGTTGTGAGTTTGAGTCTCTGTACTGGGAGGAATTGTTGGTGGGGAGAGTGAATAACCAGCACTCTCTTCCACCTTCAATACCATGACTGTGGTGCCCTTGAGCATGGCACTGAACCCCCAACTGTTCTCCGGACGCTGCAGCATGCGCTGCCCACTACTCTGGGTGTGTGTTCACTGCTGTGTGTGTACTTAAGACGGATTAAATGCAGAGCACTAATTCAAAGTATGGGTTACCATACTTGGCCACATGTCTCGTCACTTTCACTCAGTTCCTGGAGCCCCAAAAACTGCCTTTTCACCTTTCAGGTAATTTTGGAGGCCTTGTTTAGCCGTGTATTTAATTAGGGTTGGACTGTGGCCCTCTAGGAACAGGATTGGGGACACCCAAGCATTGAATATCTATCAGCCGAGTGATCCCATTTCAAGATATGGAGGAGAGGCGGTGTGAGGTTAAATGTGTCAACAGATCAGTGGCACCCAGGGGCCATCTGCACTGGCCAGCAGGTCCCTGACCCCTCTGTCAAGGTTAAGTGTTCCTCATTGAGGCCAGGGCTACAGAGGTGGAGGATGCAGAGGCACCTCAAGTGGTGGTCTATGAAGACGTCCCCTCTCTGCAAGGTCAGCAACATCACTGACCCCTTATCCACCTTCAGCAACCTCTAAAAAAGAGGACCCAAGTACTACTCCTGCTCCTAGACGGTTTAGCTCTACCTTACTCAAAGCATACTTGTCTGGAAGCTTCTAGTATTCTTGAAGACTTTTATTAGCATGTTTAGGTGTGTTTGATCAGGATTGGAGCCAATAGTTGCCCTCCATGAGCAGGACTGGGAACCCTTGCTGTAAATAATGGACAGAAAAGCACATTGGCTGAAGTGGGACAAGTCCTGTCATCTCTGCTGATTTCAAGACTTATAATTCTCTGTTGAACCTGAGACACTCATTTTCACTTAGGCATGCTCGTATCCCCCCACTCCCAAAATCCTATCTGTACCTTGTCTTTCTTTCCTTAAAATGAACATAAAACATTATTAGCAACATATTTTACTTCTGTATTATGATGCAGATTGAGGCTACACCTACACTAATCCGGATTCATTTTAAAATGGCATTTTCATCTTAAAATTTCTCATCACCACTGAAACATCAGAAAACGTTAAATTTGCTTTATTGCGCATGCATAAAGCCTCAAAAAACCTCACTGAGACGATACAGACAGAACAGACATGATACGTTTTCATGCAATTCTTCTGGCAGGATCATTTTATTTAGGAAAATATCTCACCATTCTCTGCCGCATTCAGGTTGCACTCACTCACTCACGGTTGTATGTATGATCTAAAACGCGACTGTTTCGCAAACAGCAATCGTGAGTAAAGTTTCTTTCATCTTCTGTGATATGAAGAGTGTACAAAAGTGTACAAAGTAACAATAGTGTGAAAGCGAGTAGCACATAACAGGCACAATACTGATATAAACATAGATATCTATCGGAACAATATGTGTCACATGATTAAACGTATCATCGTTTTCAAAAGCCTCCGTTTTCACAGTCCACACTACAACGCGAAAACAGCGTTTTCAAATATATCCACTTTAGAGAGCATTTTCCAGTGCAGTCTCAGATAGAAAGCCAAAGCGGAGAGAAAAAGGATGTGTTTTCAAACTAAAATGTATTAGTGTGGACAAGGCCTGAGTAGCTTGCAGTGCAGTAACCGATGCATGGATGAATATTTAATTATAATACCAGGACGTCATATTAGGAAAATAAATAGGTGCGAATTTGATTTCATGCTGACTTTTGAGGCTTTCGTGTAAACTCCCTAAGACATGTGATTATACTGTAGATTAATAAACAGAAATGTGTTTACAGTTGTTTTCCCTCTCTCTCTGTGCTTCTCCTGACAGGTGTGTGAGTCGGCTCCCCCTGTAGGGAGATGAATGAAGCGCGTGATGTTGCTGTGATGGTGGTCCGGTGGCAGAGGCGGAAGCGGCGCGTTTGTGTGTGATTCATGCCAGGCTGGTGGCCACACTGTGCAACAGATGGTACCGAGGGTGGGATTCAAACGGACAGGTTGAGGGGCACAGCAGCTGCTCTCACAGTCAGCTCAGTAGCGCCCCCTACTGCCTGACACACCCACACATACAAAAACATTCGCCCAGGTATCCTGTTCACTATGCACTGGATCCTACACTACAGCGCAGTGCTTTTTAATCGTGTGGACCCACAGCACTGTACATATTGTGTCTTTATCTTTGTTAGTTTGGAATAACTTTATTCATGAGCAAATACATTTCAACTGCAACCTTACGTTGTTTAGCCAATAATAGAGCAAAAGCTGCACTTGAATACACCGCTCAGGCTACAGCCGACTGCAAACTAACATGTAAATGAGAGGAATTAGCTGTCTATATCACCAGCTATCAATGGTATACATTCGTCATTCAAAAGGAGAAAACAAAACAATGATATGTGAGATATACGCAGATATACAAAACGCAAACAAAGCAGCGCTTGCTTACCATTTTGAATATCAATTATGTTATTAACTTTCTTAATTTTAATGGCCCCGATGCCAATACAACATGTCGTTCGCTGACACTTGGTGTGTCCCGGCCTTTACAAACAAGTAATTTCTTAAAGCTGAAGTATTGAAGATTTGACCCTTTAGCATAAAACCACAAATTTAGCATAAAACCAGTCGCGTAGCTACGGGTGGGCCTGGGTGGGAAGTAATAAGAAGTTTGTAATTTTCCAAATGGATATAATTTATTAAACGATACTAATAAACGTCTGATTTCACTGTAACTTTATTTATTAATATTAAACACTTGTTTTCATGGTCAATTACAGGTCGTTTTCCCTCTTCCTATAGGTGCATCTTATGCTTTTCAAAATGATGATTTGTCCGTTTCTGTTAGTCCCACACACAATGTTATGTTTACGACCTATGTTTACGACGTACGGATATTTAGTAAAATGTGCGCGTTTGTGAAGTTAAATTTGAAAATAGCCTAGTGAAGCAAACATAAATCAGATCAATTATTTTAAAAAGTAAAAGTCTTAGCAATTAATCCGGACCGTCTACAAATGAAACCCGACAGATCATCTGAGGGTGCTGGATTTATCGATCGGAAACTTCTGAAACAAGCAAGTTTGAAACATCATTTTAGCATAGGTACAGTGTTTGATCGGCTAAACAGATGTGTCCTTTGTGGAAAGAAACACATAAACATTGTGCTAGATCCTGGTCGACACAACAAGCTGCATAATTTGCAGCTGTGCTAATTTCTGCGGTCCTCGATGTGCGTGAACTGACAGATTATGAAATCATCAGCGAAGCCCCCTTGTTTCACACTGAGGTAATGCTTTTTAATAAACTTCCTTTAGTTAACGTTAGTTAATGCATTAACTAACATTAGCAATATGTTTGTTACCATGTTTATTCATCTTTGTTAACCAGCTCAGGCAAATGTTAACAGATACATCTTTTAATTTTAATAATGTCATATTAGTAAATTTTGAAATGAACATTAATATAACAAATTACTAATGTTAATGCATGCTTTAGAAGTACTGTTTAATGAACCTTGGTGCTCTATTTTTTGTTGGCAATTTGACATGCAGTTTTCATATACACACCTGGCCCACCCAGTTTTATGTAAGCCCACCCACTTAAACATTTCTGGCTACGCTAGTATAATAACCCCACCTCCCAATCAATATAGCTACAATGTCTTTTGAATCTTCCACTGGTGTTTTGACTCAGATAATGTTACAAAAGTTAGTCAGTGCTGACATCTGACATAATGATTGCTAGACATCTTATCTGTTGAGCAAGAAAGTTAGTCAGTTTCCTGCTAAATCAAACCGGACAGTTTAAATTAAAATATATAATAGCATTATTAAAAGCTTACCATTGTGAATCAGGGTAAGGCAAGGATAAGTTTTGAACACCGATGTTTTTTTTATGTTCAGGTTTCAAAGTGACTACTAAAGTATGAGTAACAATATATACTGTAATGACATTAGAGAAAGCATGGACATGGTTTGGTGTATTCTATGCACATTTCTAGCACATAATCCCTCATTTAGAATAATCCACATTTATGAACATTAGAACAAGCATAAGAAATGTATGTGCAAAAACACCTGCTGTGAATGTGGCAGAATTTTGGCATGAAAATGCACAAAATGGAATTACAAAATCAGGATTTTTTTTTTTTTTTTTTTTTTTTAGCACATCTGCTTTGGCTTTAGGATGTTAATTATGTTTTTTCAACAATGCCATGCAACCTGTGAATTTGCACCAAAACAGATGAACAGATGAATCTGCACCAAAATATACTAAACTATAGACTATACGGTCCCACTTTATATTAGGTGGCCTTAACTACTATGTACTTACATTTAAATTAATCATTTGGTACAATGCACTTATTGTGTACATACATGCTCTTACATTGTACTTATATTTTTTAAAAATACCTATATGTAATTACATCTGTAATTAATTTCTGTAATTACATTTATAAATACACTGTTGACCCATCACTTACACCTTAACCCACCCTTAAACCTACCCACACCACCAAACCTGTCCCTAACCTTACCCGTATCCCACCGCAATAGCAGCAATAGTGTTTTGCAATACAATATGAACACAATAAGTACATTGTACTTATTTTTTTATGTAAGTACATAGTAGTTAAGGCCACCTAATATAAAGTGTGACCGACTATACAACTGTAGAACTGACTATAGAACAAACTATAGAATTATTGTGTTTTGATAAATTATTACAAAAATTTAGATTTTTATTTTTGGTAACACTTTATTTTAAGCACCAGTTCTCACTATTACTGTAACTAGCATCCATAATGGCTGTTTATTAGTACTTTATAATAGATTTATTTTAGACCTCTTAATCCTACCTCATACCTAAACTTAACAACTACATTACTAACTATTAATAAGCAGCAAATTAGGAGTTTATTGAGGCAAAATTCGTAGTTAATACTTAATTAATAGTGAGAATTGGACCTTAAAATAAAGTGTGACCCTTTTTTAACTTAGAATAACTTGCACTGATGAAATGTACAACTAGGGGCATTTATTAAGAAAGTAAATGGTAAATCGTCTCCATTCTGAAATCACTTTGTCTTTATTCTTGCTTTAATTGTCATGCATCTGGATCTGCCACATCTCTTCTCTCTGCGCAGATTAGAGAATCACACGTGGCATCTATACAGCTAACTTGGCTCCTCCTGGTTCCACGTTGTGTTCTAATGTTATTGGAGAATCGCGCCCCTGGCGTCGCATCCACATCAGATGGTCCCTCGAGCAGGACCAGCTGCGCTCTCAGAGGGCTGCGATGACCAGGGACGCCCGCGCTGTTAATTAGGATGGTGTGATTAATGGAGGAAAGGTGGAGAAGCGCTGGGTTTGGAAGAGGTACAGGGGGAACCGCTAACACTCCAGCTTCTCCATCTCCCCCTCAGGCCTGAGAGAGGGAGTTTGAGAGATTGTGGGACAGAAGGATGTGGCAGCCCTCGTCAGCCGAGGATCATGGAACTGAAAGTGTGGATCATCAATCTCACAGCGGTTGTTTCCTTTGATTATCACATGGCTGTCTTACATTTGATCTTATACCTCATAAGAGTATTTCCGGGCTGTCAAGAGAGCATATTGATGGAGCCAGAATGCATAAACTAGTGGTTTTCAAATGGTGATTCGCATCCTGAAGATTGTTTACTGGTCTGTTCTGACAGTGCTACAGTTCTAAATGCAATTTAAATTAGGACTCTCAATATAAAGTGTTCCTTTAGTGCAAATAATTATAAATCACTAGTGTGAAATGGGATAAGGAATTTTTAGTTTCAAAGGAATTCACGCTTAAAGCACCAGCTTTATATTGAGTTCACAGTCAGCACGGCGCCAGTTGCAACATACCTCGCCAAACACACTTAGCAAAGAATAAATGAGGATGTTACTGTCACTTCTGGCAACCACTTTCAATGGAAAGTAGCTGAAGCCTTCAAAAAAAGTCGCTAAATACTGTTAGATGACGATATGTGCTAATTAGCATATTCATGACATCACTGCGACATATCGGCCCTTTACATTTTTAGGAATTCCCAATAAAGCTGTTCTCAGTGACATATTTTTGTTTTTCTGTTGTATGAAAACAACAAAAGCGAAGACTTGGATATTTTTGAGTTGATGCTCTGCACCGCCAAAATCCTGATTTATAATAGCAACATCATCCGACATGATCACCATACACATACAGTATATTAAAGACAATGACATATAAAATGATCATTTGGAGAGAAAGTTAGAAGTGACAGAATGTATTTCTTATTTTGGTTAACAAACCACAGAACAGAATGTTTCCAGTCAGGGATGATTATGCCTGATCTGTTCAATGGAAAGTAGCTAAGGTTTGTCAAAAAATTATCTGGATTTGCTGCTGCTTATTATCATATGTTTTAAACATCACTAAAGGGGTTTGGAAATGTATCACAAAAAATGGTCACTGCATTTGAAACATCTGGATGAAATGCAACAGAATCGAACAGAACTCAAACAAAACAAAATGGAGCAGAATTTCAAAACCACTTTTAACTTTTAAAGGGCTTCCTAAAAACATGGTTCTCATGGCATGAGATGGCAAAAAAACAGTGAGAACTGTGAAAAAACTGTTCAAAACAATGAATCTACAGTTTCACGTGAATCTATTTCAAGGATAAACAGTGGTATCAGTGAGTTTAAAGTTTGATGTATGAAAAAATTACACAACAGCGCAAATGTAAGCATTACAATGGATAATGTACAGCATTTTAGGCAATTTCCTAGATAGCATTGACTTTATTTAAGCTGTCAAACTAGAAAAAGAAACTTGGACTGAAAAATGTCACAAAGTATCTTCCAGTCTAGGATGAAGTCAGTATGTACATTAATAACGAGGGACAGATATAATGTAATTTAATGGAAAGCTATGCGAGTACTATGAGGCTATAACAACTAAATACAGTAAAACTTTACTGTAAAATGCATTATTGTGGCCTAGCTCAAACTGCATGAATTGCTTATATTTCAATATAAAAATCTAAAAAAGTTCTAATTAAAGCTGAATAAAAAAAATGGATTTTAAATGGATTTTCTCAAATTTGTTTCAATTTAACGACAATTAATGTTAAATGATATGTTCTTTAATGTTTAATGATATGTTCAATGCAAAACAAACATATTGAGCATGTTTGAAGTTGAAATAATGTCAGATGTTGAAACAAGGTTAAATGTTAAATAGTTGTAGAAAGGTTAACAAAATACAGTAACACTTATATTAGAACGTATTAATGGCATTTTCTGCATGACCATATTTTAGATCTCTTAACCTTACCTCATACCTAAACTTAACGGTAACACTTTATTTCGATACTCCACTTTAGACATATTACTAACAGTAAGTAACTTTGTAACTACATGCCAACTTCAGTCATTAGAGTATTAGTATACCGTCTGATTAATATCAGCTAACACTTTATTTTGATGAGTCCACAACATACTGACTATAAGAAACTTTGCAACTTTTCGCAACTTATAACCCTAAACCTACCCTACTGAGAGTTAGTAGACATGTAGTTACAAAGTTACTTATAGTTAGTAGAATGTCTAAAGTGGACTATCGAAATAAAGTGCAACCAACTTAACAACTACCTTACTATTTATAAGCAGCTAATTACAGTAGGAGTTTATTGAGGCAAAAGTCGTAGTTAATAGTTAGTTAATAGTGAGAATCTGTCCCCAAACTAGAAAAGTGTGACATACTCATAAACATTTATTCACCCATGTTTGATGAATGAGACATTGAAATATCAGAAACAACACATCAAAGATACAAGATATCGAAACAAAATTCAACAGCGAATAAACATTGAAATGTCAGCTGGAAAGTGCAATTTTTTATCGTTTAATGTGATCAATTGTTATTCATTTGATAATATGATTAAACAATTTTGAATACTAACTAACCATTTAACTGTGCGTTTACTTTAGGATAGCAAAATAAATAGATCTAGGAAGAGGAAGAGAAGAAGAAAACAGTCCCCATGTCTTGAACCATGAGCAAACTACTTCTGCAATGCAACACAAACTACATTTAAAACATCCTGTGGGTTTGGTATGTTGTCGTCATCACCATTTAATGTCAAAAGTAACATCAGGGTCCTGAAGCAAAACCAGAGAACAGTAACAGTACAGAAACAGTAGTGACTCGAATAAATGCAATGTTAGTGTATATCATCACAGCACAGCATTCACACAAAAGCCGGTGTGAGACGGGAACACCTGGGGACTGCTGTGAGAGAGACTGTTCTGCTGGCAGCGCGGCGTAGCGAGGCTGTGTGCGTCTGGGAGAATGAGTCTGTGTGTCTTTGTCTATCTGAGGAGCCAGGGCTTTATTGAAATGTAAGAAGTCACATTGTGACAAACTTCCCTCGAGGGATGCAGTGTGTAAACACGAGTCATTTGGCAGATGCACGCCGAGCAAATTGGCAGCGCATTCCCTCGGTGAAGACACACACACTATTATCTGGATTGAGACTAATCGCGTGTCGCATCCCATATGATGAGCAATTAATTTGCACAGAATCAAATGCCGCGCCAGCAGAGGGGAGGAAACACAGGACTGAGGAGGAGCGAGAGGATGGAAATAAAGATTAAGATACTTAGAAAAGAGGAGACGGAAAAAAATACTAGTGATATCTGCATTCATTGTGCTGGGACACAGATTACTCATGTACTAGACAAGAAAATATAAAAAAGTGAAAAGAAAGTATAAACGACGTGTATAAAAAAAAAATGTTAAAAGAAAGCCTATCAAAATAAAAAGACTAAGGAACTGAATGATTATGTTCTGAATCCAGTCCCACAACATAATTACTGTGTTACAAAAGCCTCTGTACAGTTGCTCTTTGCTGAAAATGATTGTAATCGTAAAGTAAAAATGTTTTTGGTTAACTGTAAATTCCCTTAATCTATGTGGTGAAAAATTGTTATGGATCTAACGGGACGTTTCATGTTATTTCACGCTAAAATGCTGTTGTATTTTAAAAATGTACCGTTTTTTGGAAGAGAAAAAGAGCAAGTCATCGTATAATTTACTTCCCAAATTGGCATTCCCAGAATTTTCTGTGTAACGCTTCACATTTGATGACTTTTCATAGAAATAATTTTAGTGTCGTGTGTTTCCATGATGGTGTTTTGTGTTGGTGTGTATGAGTCTGTGCTCTTTCTATACTGTATATTACCTGAAATTAATTTTGATTCATCATTCATCACTGTATCTTTACCACCTCGTTGTTAAACACCAAATTGTATAACTGTAAATTTAAGTTCAACCTGTAAAACTTAAAATGTTGCTGCTGTATTTTTACAGTAAAATCCTGGCATCCACATTGACTGTAAATTTCACAGATTGTTTTACACTGTATATTTATTTTGATATACTAAACAAGATAGTACAACATAGTAGTTTTTGGTAACATATTTTAGTGTTATTTTTCATAAAACTCGGTAACACTTTATTTTAAGATGTCCTTGTTACAGATGTTACATGTACTTACCATTATAATAACAAAAAATTATGCATAATTACATGCAAGTAACCCTAAATCAAACCCTAATCCTAACCCTAACCATATAGTAATAATATGTAGTTAGGGTTAGGGTTAGGGTTAGGGTTAGGGTTCAAATAAAGTGTAACCCCAAACCCTTTACCGAATGTGTATTTTAACTACAAACCGTCATATGAAAAATTAATGCAGATTTATATCTCACAAGTATTAAGTATGCATTAAGTGCACAGTTATCAGTTCATTTTGAGTTGGGCATGAAATCAGTTAATAAGTCAAGAACTGAGTGAGTTGTTAGACTGATCTTTTAATATATTCATGAAATGAACTGGCTCATAGTGTCAATAGTTTGCTAATCTAACTTATTTCGTGGCTCCCAGTGTTTCTCATCACATCCAGTGCACATTCACTAAAACTAAACTAAAAAATGCATTTGTTTTGCCTTAATTGGCACATAGATTCAGAAGAGATGTAGAACGTTCAGAATACTTTAGTTCTCTATGTTCTATTTTCTTAAAGTCATTAAAAGCATTTGATTCTACAATTTTTTTTTTTTTTTATGGAAATGGTTCTGAATTAGAAACAGATTTTCCATGTTCCAATTATTTTAAATGTTCAAATTGGTCTTTTTTGTGTTTTACAGATGTAATTTTTCACTCAGAGCTTGAGAGAGATGAAAAGGCTGGATTTTAATTTGCGCAGACAGAGACGAGCGAGGAGCAGCGATTACGAGGGCAAACTAGCACACCGGTGTCTACGGCTGCCAAATTAATCACATGATCTGATGACCTTTTAGATTAGATAAGCTGTATTATAATAGATACAGTCATATAACACCAAAGAGAAACCGACAGTGAAGAGGGACCGGGTTTTAACGGCTTCATTTTCCCCTCACAGAACAGCCTTGCGCTTTTAACCTTTTTTGTGTAGTTATGAATCAAAATGACTTCATTCGAGTGTGTCGCTGGATGGGAACAGTGCGCACTATACACTGAAAAAAAATGGTTCATTGAATTTACTCAGTTTTTTAAAGGTAAGTGGTTGCAAACAATTTATTTTAGCTACATTTAAAAAAAAAATGTTGAAAGTTAGTCAACTTAATTTATTTATTTAAATGTAGCTAAAATAAATTGATTGCAACCACTTACCTTAAAAAAAAATTGCAAATTATTTTTATTTATTTATTTATTTTTCAGTGTATAGGAGGGAGAAGAACAGGAGAATTAGCCTGTGATTGTGCTGTGTGCCATCAGTCTTATTAAAAGCAAATGATCAAACTGGACAAATTCATTAACATTTGATTTCTGACACTAACTAATTATTCACAGTTCAGTAATTAATACTGAACTACAATTAGTATTAGCAAATGTATCTAATATAAGCCATTTCCCCTTACAAATGAAAGCTTGTCAATTTGAGTGTCAATGCTAATCCTTCACTTGAATTAGTGTCATATAGCTAAATAATAAATAAATAACATTAAATGGAGGAACTAATGAACTGCTATTATTATCAAATATAAAATGAGCATGACACTTCTACTGTATAACTAGCCATTTCTAAAATTGTGCAATGACTGCATGAAAAAAATAAATAAGCGTCATAAGATAATTACATATGATATCTGCGCTAATGCTTTGTAATAAGTGTGTAATAACATTTTGAACAATATTATTCAATAAATTGCTATATTGTTAGTTGTTAGTTTATTACAACATGCAGATACAGTACGTGCGCATTTTGAAGAATAAAAACAAATCATACAAAACAATAAGCACCTCAGTTATAATACTATTGTTAAAAGGATCACTAATTTTGTCATTTTAAATAAAAAAAGAAACTTACTAAGAAAAAACTCATTACTTTCACATTTCAAGCTTGAAAGTTTAGCATTATTAACAGCAGGTTTATTATTAAACCTTAAGTTCTAGTGCTTTGTGTTGCAAGTGGAAATTAAAATGATTTTTATGAGCTATTCACACTTCAGAAATAGACTGTAGCAGCTGCTTTTACTCAAGGTTTAACAGGAGAAAGCTGTGCGTACTGTACATACTGTACGCTGCTCAAAGACACAGTGCTGACAGATCCAGCATGTTCTGTTTCTTAATAAAAAAAAAAGATACGGATAAATTGTTTTGTATCTGGTTCAAACAAGAACTTTACTGTTTTTACGGTAATTATCCTTGATAAGGCGGGACAAAGAGTAAGTTTACTCTTATATTCATTAGATGTTTCCAAATGAAGTACATTTCTAGGCTACCTAAAAATATTTTATAATACAATCTAAATGAATTTGTAATTCATCCCACTAAACATCACCCTTATCTGTATTCATTTCACTTTTCCACATAATTATTACTACTAAATGAAGAAAACACAGCTTCTCGCAGAGAGTCATGGAGTCTACTGGAACATTTAGAGACATCAGCCAAAAACAGTAACTTGATTTATTTATATAATGCACCTCAAAGAAATATGTTACATTATGGATTTTGTAATTTTGTAATACTTGAATAATTACTAGTAGGTCAAGATGATATTCACTTTAGAATTACTTATGTATTTGTATTAATTATGAAACTTTATAGTGGACATACAGTATGAAAAAAAAAACGGTAGGCCTATGACTAACTAACAATGTAGGACCTTCAGCAGAATGCTATAACTTAACTAATTTGAGTTTATTGTTAGTTGATATTAGTGCTGTCAAATGATTAATCGCGATTAATCGCATCCAAAATAAAAGATTTCGTTCACATAATATATGTGTGTGTACTGTGTATATTTATTATGTATATGTAAATACACACACATGCATGTATATATTTCAGAAAAATATGTTACGTTTATATATTAAATATATTTATATATGATATAATTTATATGAATATAAATATATACACGTACATATTTTCAAAATATATACTGTATGTGTGTGAAATAAATATACTCAGCACACACACACACATATATTATGTAAACAAGAACTTTTATTCTGGATGCGATTAATCGCGATTAATCGTTTGACAGCACTTGTTTATATAGTATGTTAATATTACGCTACTCATTTGTAGTTATTCGTTAATGAAGGAACGGTAGCCTAATGTAAAGCGCTCCCTAATAAGCACAGGTATCAGCTCGCATTAAAGAACACGACAGATTATTTAGCAGTTCTCCGCCATATGTGAGAGCAGCTTGGCCTCTTGTTTTTCTGCACTCCTCTACAAGTTTGGCTGCTTTTTTTTGCATAATGAGGTACAAACAGAGACAAATCGCTGCCGTCCCGAACGAGTTCGGGTGCTTCTTCGCACATCAGCACGATCGTCCCGCAGCTCAGGATCTGTCGACCCGTGCGTGGTATCCTAAACTCGGCGAAGCGTCCTTCCGTCAGACACCTGCAGAGCAGCATATCTGGCCGTCTGTTGTGCCGGTTGGCGTTTTGGACGCGTGTTGATATGTCTTGTAAACAGCGTAGGGCATCACACATCGACTTAATTGTGACTACTGGGCTTTGTTCGAGGGCCCCTTCTGCCTATATCATTAGCTAATTTGCTGTGTTTGGTCTCATATGATCTCTCTTTTACTGGCAACCGTGAAATCTGAGCGAACCCATCCAGACACACACACACACACAGAGAGAGAGAGAGAGAGAGAGTGCTGAGTCCAGCTCTGTGCTTCTAGCGGACCTCTCTACATCTGGGCTGGTGTGACAAGCAAGATTAATACTTCACCCTCACAGCGCTGCACACACACTTAAACGCATTCATAACACTCCTCCAGCGGACTGAATATTTGAGAAAAGACGGAAAGGGAGAAAATGAGCCTAACATCACATACTCATCATCTAGTTCAATCTCACACGCGCACAACAGCATCTCGAGAAAAATCTCTTTCTGCTGATGTCTGACTTTTTCCCTCCCTCTCTCTTTTTCTTTCTCAAATCTGTCCTTCGCTTCCCCATCAGATCCCGGTGTGAAGCCGCTTTGTGCCGTTTCCGGGGCTGAATGACGTTTAAAGCACTGAAAGGCTGCAGTCCTATCTGTCCTTGGAGAACCGAGCTTTCTCCTATCAGATCACATCTCGCACATACAAAAGATTATATTATATAAGAGTCGGGAACACATTTGAGACAGCTCGGTTAATTACTCCACTGGATTGCATACGTTAAGATATTTAAATTATTATGGAAACTAAATGAAGCACTTTTTGAGTGCTGTGGTACACTCTTAGCAAACTGGTGTAGCCTATAGTACAACTTTGTATCTTATTTATGCCTTAAATGGACATATTTGTACCTAAAGTGTACTGTACAGTACCTAAATAATGCATATTTGTACCTTTTCAAATAGTACTGCTGTAGTGACCGCTTACTTTTTTTTAGAGTAGTAATGATATTAGAAAACTTGGAAGCGAGAGATTAACATACAGTATTCATACTCTATTGTTTTCATAGTACTTCAAGGTACAATACCATGCCATACTACCACACATTATAAGATATTGATATTGGGGCATTTGAGTTTGAATCCAGCTCATTGTCCAGTGCCATCCACACCTCCTCGGCCTTTTGCTTTCTGTTAATATTAAAAATAATAATAATAAAATGAACATAGATACCGTGGTAACTGTTGTTACTTTTTTGTTAGTGGGGAAAAATCATATTTCCAGACATATAAATATGTATAAAACCCAGGAACAATCTGTATGTGTGTAATTCATTTAACTGAAAATGATTTTACATTGCCTTTAAAAGTAAGATTTTTATTTCATTTTATTTTTTTTAGGAAATTAGTACTATTTTTTCAAGGATGCAATGAATTGAGATTTTATAATATTCCAAAATATTTCTATTTCAAATAAATGCTGTTCTTTCTTTTTGAACTAATTAATGAAAATATCAGTTTCCACAAAAATACTGAGCAAAAATATTACAATCATTAACCGCAAAATTGTAGTGACCCCAAACTTTTGAACAGTATGCCAAATACAATGTTACAGTGTTACACAACTGTATTTCCAACAATGAAGTGAATGCAATGTTTTATGTTATAATAGAATAATTTATTTTAAATTTATATTTACTGTATCTTCTTACCACTTACTTCCTGAAAGACTTTATATACAAATGATGTAATGGGAAAATACCAGAACAGGCAACTGAGATACACCGTAATTCCTTATTTATTTTGAATCTGTCAGAAAGCGTGAATGACTTATTTTGCTCAGGCTACTCAAATCACTTTTAAACATCAATAACTAATTAATGCTGTATCTCCTAATTACTACCAACACACATCAACAACAAACCTTCTGTAAATGTCCCATTTAGTCAAAACAGCCATATATTTTCCTTTCTCTCTCACTTTTTTTTAAGACAGTGCGGTATAAACAAAGTGCCATGGACAAAGAATAGGATCCGAACATGAGACACAAGCCTGCATCCTCCACAGATGTGCAGTGTGTCCTTCTGTGCTACAGCTCAAACTCATTCTAATGTCTTCAACTCGTAGTTTTCATTTGAGGATGTAGATGTTGAACTGAGGCAAAGAGAATGAGTAAATCTTTGTTTACACTCACCTGCCTCTGACTGACACACACCTGCCAGTGTCAAGAAAAACACACGGCTTTCTGTGTTTACTGTCATTGACAGCATAAATTAGCCAATATATGCTTTTTAAAAATTTAAAAAAATGCATGCCACTCAAAGTATCTAAAAAAATAAGACCAGTGTTTCACCATTTCTATTTATTTGCAACAATAATTTTGTATAATGTTTCCTGGTCTGATCAAATAACTAGCCAAAATCATACAAAAGTTCATACAAAAAGCAAGCTATTGCAAGATCATTATAAGATTTTTAAGCTAAATTAGTGCATAGGTTTTTTTTTTTTTTTTTTTAGGATTATCATGTTTGTTACATCTGTAATTACAATGTTATTACACATTTATTGATATGTATTGCATTCTAAAATATTGGTTACACTTTATTTTAAGGTGTCCTTGTTACAGTGTAATTATACATATAAGTACTGAGTAATATTTATTAACTACATGTATTTACTATATGGTTAGGGTTTGCCTTAGGGTTACTTGCATGTAATTATGCATAATTAATTGTTATTATCATAGTAAGTACATGTAACATGTAACAAGGACACCAAAATATGAATATGTTATGGCTATGGAACATCATTAAATATGTTTGGATGTGTAGCTTTACAAAATGGTTTCACAACAGCAAAGAGAAAACTTTTTTTTTTTTTACCATTTTTGTCATTTTAAGTCTCTGAATTAATATTCTGTATGTAAAGATTGAGTGTGAATGACATAAAACACTGCAGTTTCTCTGAATTAAAGCAGCACGTTAATACTAGAAGACTCTGTGCATTTGATCAGAAAGCAGACTGAACACTTAGAAAACATCGCAGTCTCTCTCTCTCTCTCTCTCTCTCTCAGGCAGTGCTGAAACAGGAGGCAGAGAGAGAGAGAGAGAGAGAGAGAGAGAGAGCGCTATTTAACCACTCGGCAGAATTAAGAGGCTCATTTTGACAGTAGCATAAGGAGGAGAGAGAGAGAGCGACAGTAAAGACTCCAGCAGGACCTTCAGGTAACTCCAGCTCACTCATCACAGACAACACCACGCATGTCCATCCATAACTATCTCCGAAATAAAGCCTTCGCCAGCTTTACACTGTCTGTACTGATGCAACATCAACATCAGACACTTTAAGGTCTTTTAATAAACCAAAATGTAACACATTTAGATAAAAATGCAGTGTTTCTGTTTGATTGACAAAAGGGAAATTTGTCAAATCTAAGCCATTAATTCATCTTGCTGACATGCACATCATATCATATTACAAATCTACTGCTGCGGCATTTCCTGTAGAGGACTTTACACCATACTTCAGTTTCAGAAAATGTGCATGAAATTATGACTTTACAAAAGTGTTATTGGTAAGAGAAACATTTTCAGGTGTTCTCCTAATATTTAGATTCATATCAGCAACACTAAGTAATGTAAATCTGAGAACACACATGGATCACAGATTTATGATTAAATCCATTGCATTACACAGTACACAGAATGCACCACATACAGTATATTACACTAAAAACAAGGCATGCACAGAATGAAAAAGCAGAAATATACAAAAAAAATCACACATTTTTACACAAATATGCTGTTCAGATTTGGAACATTTGTCAAATGTAATTGAATTGAAAAGCGTAATGTTTTGTTTTATTTGAATGTGATACAATATGATCTAAATCCTTCTTTAAAGCTGGAAAGAGAGAGAAGAGGAAGAAAGTGCTTTAATAATGTCAGTCTCTCCGTTTAGCGAATCTTTCCAGGAACGGTGAGCTCTGCTCTCATCCTTACGCTCAGATTCTCAGGATGTTCTCGCGCATCGAGCCGGATGATTTTATTGAGGTTGTCGTGAATGAACACTATTCACGCTACGCAGGAAATCTTGCTGCTGATCAATAATTCATTCTCTCCTGCTAGAGCTTGTTCATGTGAAACATGATTTCACACAGCAGGAACACAACTGATTCACACTCGTCTTTAGTGCAGAGAAACATGAAACATCTTTACGAGGTTTTTATTTCAATATACTTTCACATTCATATATTAGGGTTGCGCTGCGTATTTTAAAGTATTTCAAAGCACCTTATCTTTCTACTAGAATAATGCTTTACTCTCAGCCTCGCTTTTTGAAAAACTGCGTGTTTGCACTACACTTCATGACATTAAAGAAACAGATCACAGTCATAAATATGATACTTTTATATAGGTGTGAAATACAGGAACAAGTGTCAAAATTACATGTGGAATTAGCAAAAACATGTTTGAACTTTACAGGAAATTTACAGCAGTAAGTCACACAAACATAGTTAAACCTAAAATTCATCATTTTATTGACCTAACTGTTAAAACGTATGCAAACCGAATCTGTAGAAAACAGTAAAAACAAATAAATAAAAATAAATAAATAACATCCAAGATAAATTAGCATTCATTAGGAGTTAAATAGAGCAACAAAATGATCATAAATCTGTATAATTGTAACATTATATCTGTATAATTGTATTACTGTAATATAGAAGTATTGAAAAAAAAATCCAACCTACAGAAAAGAGGCTCTGCGTAAAGAAATTTAAAATGCATATAAGGTTAAAATACAAATGTAGTCTAATAGCAAAGAACCTATTAGGGGGATTTTGTTCTGTTTATTTTTAGATTAATGCATTGTGATTCATATTTTTTGAGGTCTCCAAAATTGGGAGGGGAAAAATACAGTGGCAAAATACAGGTAACATACACAGATTATTACTTTATTAGTTGTCTCTTTTATGGGTGACACTTTAGAATAGGGAACACTTATGTACTATTAACTATGACTTTTCCCTCGATAAATTCCTAATTTGCTGCTTATTAATAGTTAGTGCGGTAGTTGTTAAGTTTAGGTGTTGGGTAGGATTAGGGATGTAGAATAAGGCATTAATATGTGCTTAATTACTACTAATAAATGGCTAATATTCTAGTAATATGCATGCTAATTAGCAACTAGTTAAGAGACCTTAAAATAAAGTGTTACGCTTTTATGTTCTTATTTATGAATGGAATTAGCAATAGAATTTTGTATTTTTAGTGAAGTATTTCTGTAGCTGTCTTTCATATATTCTACAGTATGTGGTTTGGTTTCTAAACTGCTGTACATCACTTGTGGGAATACAGTATTTTAATAATGATGACAGTGGCAATCTGTCCAGCTTTCTTCTTTATGTGTTAACTGTAGATGTTTTTACGTCACTGTATTTGTCTCCAAAACTACGCGAATCAACTTCATCCCTGAATTGGGAGCGACATGTTCTAGATATGTCTCTTGTGCAAATGCATCATTATCAAATTACCTTAGAAGTTGCCACAAGGAGCCCTGCAAAATATAATTTTACAAGAAGAGTGCATTGTGTATATTTCACAGGACCATTATAAATCCTGGTATCTTTTTTACAGTAGGGTTGAGATGACAGCATGTGAATATATGGTGAGAGAGTAACATCACAAACGCGCACGCACGTGTGTGTGTGTGTGTGTGTGTGTGTGTTTCAGTTAATTGAATGGGAGCTGTTATATAGGCATCGTGAAATCAGTAGTAAAAAAAGTTTAAAAAAAAAAACTATATATCAAACCACCAGGAAAAATTGTGTTTAATTTTGTGTCTAAAATTGATAGCATGTATGTTTAGAAAAAAAAAAAAAAAGAATTTGTAAATAAAAAGAGAGTGGGCCTTTATTGTGTGTGTCTGCGTTTCCTCACAAAGGTTCTAATATTAAAACAGACTGCTTTAACCAATTAGTCAGGTGTCACATTACTGAACTACTAAACCACAAATATTGCAGTAGTCCAACAAGCTGTTGTGCCTGACCTTTCTGGTTCAGTAGGATCTTTGTGGGAGAAATTCCTGTCTGTGAATCCATCCGACAAACACAACAGCCTCTGCCGCCCCCTAGTGTCTCTGCTGCCCGGCCTGCAAGGAAAAGTTCACCTCAAAATTAAAATCATCTCAGCATTTACAAACTTGTATGTTATTTGGTTCTTCTGTAGAGCACAAAACATTTCTGGAGATTTCAAAAAAGAACAGTCTCTGAATCTCTGAGAGACATAGTGATGGAACAAAAATATGAGATGAGAGGATCAAATATTTCAATGCTTTTGCATTTTGCTCCAAAAATTTGTGTGTTCTCTCACAAAAGTATTGCGTTCCTCCAAGACACTTTGCAATCTCTCGCAAAACGTTTGCATTTTGCTGTTAGCTATCAAATTTATGTAAAGTGTCCTTGGGTTTTGAAAGGCGCTATATAAATAAAACGTCATTACTATTATTATTATCTTTCAAAAGTATTGGGTTCTCCCAAGAAGCTTTGCATAGACTTGTGAAGGCTCTGAAATACAGCTACTAGTCTTTCCTCCCATCTCATATCACAAAAGTGTTGTGAGTGAATGCTACGTTTCTTTTATTGAGGGGAACACAAAAGTTGTGCAAGAGAACACAAAGTTTCTCGGAGGAATGCAAAAGTCAAGCAAACACAAAAGTCTTGCGAATGAATGCAAAAGTCTTGAGAGTGAACGCAAACGTTTTGCGAGCAAACTGAAATGTTCGGCGGGGAACTCTAAAGTTTTGCAAGAGAGCGCAACTTGCACTTCCTCGAACCTCATACTTTATCATTACCAAGTCTCTTTACGACAGCCGTGGTGGAGGAGAACGTTTTCAGTGAGCAGCGACTTTGAATAACAAGAACTAATTTCATTTTGTTCTCACACGTCGCAGACGGTTTTGGTTGAGAAACTGACGGTGGCCGAGAAGTGCAAAACAAATCACAAAACTGAAAACAACATAACAAATTACAAACGCAAATCTAAAAACCAAATTAGCAATTCAGAAACAATAAAGTTAGGAGATGGTCTTGAAGTAGCTTTGTTTAAATGTATTGTATGAAATGAATTGCCCTTACTATGGAATAAAAAAATATGCATGTACATTTACAACACTATACTTTGTATTAGTCTATATTAGCTTTGAATCCGATTACAAAAAACTAGTTAAAGCTAATGCGAGGGTGTTTCTAATACAGCATCTATGGGAGTGACGGTAAACACTATTGTGAAAACACTATCATGACAATTTTCTTTTGCTATTTGAGCAAATGGGAGTGCAAAAAAAACAATCAGAGGTGTGGCAGAGAAAATTTAAAGGGAAATGAAAATGAAATCGAAAGTTTGACATCGACCTATACTTAGATTTGTCGTTGTGTTTTTTTGACTTGTTATAATGTTTTTGGATTTGCTGTTGTGTTTTCTGAATTATTTTGTTTTTTATATTTGCATTTGTAATTTGGGTTTCACTTTATTTTGATGGTCTCTTTAACACATTCTATTGTCTATAAGTAATGTTGCAGCTACATTTCTCCTGACTCTCATTAGAGTGTTAGTAGTGTATTAGTCGACTGGTAGGGTTAGGGTTAGATTAAGTTGACACGTTCTTGCAAAGTTACTTATAGTCAGTAGAATATCTGTTGGGAGACCAACACAATAAGGAGTTAGTAGATATGAAGCAGACAGTCTACTAATACTCTTATGAGAGTTTGTTGACATGCAATATTACTTAGTGTCACCACAATGTTCAAAAGGGATCATCAAAATAAAGTGTTACCGTAATTTGTTATTTTGTTTTCAGAATTGTGTTTTGTTTTGCACTTCTCGGCCACCGTTGGAATTCCTTTCAGTTCTCGACTCAAAATCATACTCTCCGATAAACTCAACCCAGTTCTTGACGTTTCCGTGCTTTTCGTTCACTTGAAAGGTTTGAGACACAATGGAAGCCGCTTCCGAATCAAACGAGCACTTTTAAGAACTCAGAAACTCCCGAGACATGAAGTTCTCCTGAAAACCAGGAACTTCTCGATGCTCAGTTGTGAAGCAGTCGTCAAATCAGGTTGTGGGAAAGAAATATGCATCTCCTCAAAGACGGGCAGAAGTGTGGGTTTAGTCTTTGATGACGTTCAAACAGAGACCGGTTCGTCAGGTGTAGGGTCTCGGAGCCAGAACAAAACGGCTCTGCCCTCCCCAGCTATTAACATCTCCATCACCTCTGATATCATTTCTAATTATCCTGAGTTACGCTGGGAAAAAAAAAAAAACACTTTCTGCAAATCTTGCAGGTCCTAATTTGGAGAGGTGGGAGTTAACGCACCTGCCATATTCCTGCTGACAGCGTGGTTTGAGCGAGGGGGTTGTTTTGTTGAGAACGCTCCAGAGAACTTTGAGAGTTGCCAATACCGGCACGGCCGCACCATGTGAAAATGTTGACTGCCGGATGATTGATGGTAGTTATTTGTGGCTTCCTAACCCTTCTCCAGCACTGCTACCCATCCCTGCCTGCATCTCTCGCTCCTGTTTTGCGAGGTTTCCGACTCGGAGGCAGTGAAAGGGTGATTAATAACGTGTAATGCCGTGTGAGCTGCTCCCTGTGACATTTGGAGAGGGCGTTCTCCGTCTGTTACACGGCACCTGGATTAACCAATGGAGAGAGAGCTTCCCAAGAGCCCTCAGCAGTGAGCCAGGGTTCATTATAGATCTCAAACATGTGTTTATGTCCAAAACAACTGATTTTTTATTTTACTTTTATTATGTTAAGCACTTATGGAAGTTGTTGTCTATATTACCTGTATATATATATATATATATATATATATATATATATATATATATATATTGTTAATAATTAACAATAACTATTATTTTTGTCATATACTGCAATGCATCGAATGAACTTAAGCATCCATTCATGAAAGGGACACTACAAAAAAGCCATATATCACTATGAACATTGCTTTGATACAATCTGCTACAAAGCTCTATATAAATAAAGGTGACTTGACTTATTTTTATTTTTATATCTTTATTAGGATAACTCTCATCAAATCTCATGTCATATTTGACCCCATGATCAAAAGATAATCGATATAAATAAATTATACTCTGCATGCAGTAAATGAAGTTGGTTTTTATTATGCATTGTGTTTTTTTTTTGTTTTTTTTTTGCATTGTGACATTGTATTCTCATGACAATTTATTTTTTTCTCAAATAATTAATATATTTCACTACAACCCCACTCATTTCGTTCTCATTAATAACTGTAATCTGTCTGGATGTTTTACTTTGTGCTTTACTTGAGGTCTTTGTTTCGTTTTGTTTTGAGTATTATTACAGTAGAAATGCATCACAATATAATATTAATGTAAATGCGATTGATTACTATTTTATATACTATAGTATTATATATTTTATTATATAAATCAGCACAAATTAAAGGCAATACAACAAATACTACACATTTACATTTAACAATTAAACAAAAAATACGTACATACAAAAAAAAGTGTTAAATATCAAAAAAAAAAAAAAAAAAAAAAAAAATGTCACAGTAATGCAAATAAGCTCAATTGCCATGAGAAATTTAGTATATATTTCCTTAATGCAAAACACAGTTTCTCATTAATAAAGTCTTAATATAATTACTTATTTCACTCTTTTATTACTGTTTCCAAATTTAATCTAAATTGAATTTTAATCTAATAAATTAATTTCATTATTATTATTATTATTATTATTATTATTATTATTATCATCAGTCAATAATGTATCAGATGGTGCTAAAGCTATATGATAAAGATTTTTATGAAATTAAAAGTCTTTACAGTTGCGCCAGTATGCAAACTAATATTCACAGTAAATCCTGTGTGAGACTCTGGTGTGTGTGTGTGTGTGTGTGTGTGTGTGTGTGTGTGTGTGTGTGTGTGTGTGTGTGTGTGTGTGTGTGTGTGTGTGTGTGTGTGTGTGTGTGTGTGTGTGTGTGTGTGTGTGTGTGTGTGTGTGTGTGTGTGTCTGTCTGTTATGGAGGGGTCTGACATTGAGTCACTATTAAGCCCTACAGCGGGGTGTGGGGGGCTGGAGGGGGGTGAGGTGTCCCAGCGGGACCACACACACACATTTGGTGATGTAATAAGAAATTTTATATATATATATATATATATATATATATATATATATATATATAGATAGATAGATAGATAGATAGATAGATAGATACACACACACACACTGCATACACACTATATAACAGTGAGCAACTGAGAGCATATAGTGAGCATCGTGCATGTTGAGAGTACAAAAACATGCTATATTAGAGATGTATTTAAATTAAAGTCTTATATCGTCTTATATCGTTGTCGACTCTATATAAACTGTGCATATAAAAGCATGTTCACAGTGAATGTAGTGAATATCAAAATACAGGAGCAGTTAGAAGGACAAGACAGACAGAGCGTTTGAGGGAGACTGTGTGTTTCATTAAATGGTCAATATATCTTGTGTTTTCTGGATCATTTAAGCCACATTACAGTGCAGTGAAACTCTTTTAATTTCTAAAGTGCCTTTCAATGGCTTTACCTTCAGGCTGAAGGAGAAAACAGCAGCTGGAGCCAGAGAAGCGCACCGGCCGCACACACACCTACACACACGTATGGACACAAATCCATTATGGATTCTACACAAAGTATTATCCTAGAAAATCTCTTGATTGTTTAAAAACTAGCTTTTTACATTTTATGGAACAAATGTTAGAGGTATTATTATATTAGTGTATTATGAGTGGTCACTTACTGTCCAAAATCAAAACGTCTCTAGATTTGTTTCGCATCGCTCCATCAGTGTAATTATGTGTATTTGTTATCAAAATGATTCATCTGATTGTTTAGATTTGTGGTATCCTTCAAGCACATACGAGTTGCACACCAATGTGTATTACTTTTATGCACTAACCCTTACAATATCATAATAATGATTATGCTTGTTGTAGAATAAAATGGCATGAAACATCCCTAAACAAGGTCTTTCTGAATGATGGACATAGTTTGATTTGTCTGGAGGTAGTGTATGTCCAGTGCTGGGATGCCAAGGTACAGGGTTCAGGGTTGAAGCAGCACGAGCAGGGAAATGAGTGAATGGATAGAGAGTTTAAGGAAGGCTGGGCTGCACACGATCTAGAATAAAAAGGTTTGAGAAATCATGAAATGACAAGTTAGGGTGTACAGGAACAGGACAGATGGGGTGTGTCTTTGATGGGTAATACATAAAAAATGAAGCTGGCCTCTCTTTCTGGGGCATTTAGTTCAGGATATGAGCGCTGCTGGAAATTCAATACATCAGTGTTTCATCTGGCAGAATAAAAGAAACAGAGCCCATAAGCCCTTTAATATCTCAGTTGTTTCTCGTATGCAAAAATGATTGTAAATGGATCTGAAGCCTCCTGCTTCTCAGATGTTCCTCCTGAAAGAAAAGACCAAAGTAATCACACGAGTCTTAGATGAGATCTTTGTAATTCTACGTCGAATTCTGAAAACAGTAAGTGATTTGAGCTGCTATCCATATTCATATTCATTTGTGTATGTTTCCAAGTAGGCGAGTCTATTAAGTAGACACATCTGAGACAGAGTTGCATGAAGTCTCTTGATCTCTTAAGCTGATAAGATTTCTTGTATTTTCTTGGACTCATTTTATTCTAAATGTCAACCTTTTAGAACAAACTATATTATATTATATTCAATCAGTTATGTTGCATTATGACTATAAATTTGACTCATTTAGGGTTAGGCGTAGGGTATGATCATTAAATTACTTATGAGATTAATACGGTATTGTCTAACCATTAATGCAATTCAAGCTTGAAGTACCACCTTCACGTTCACAGTTATGCAGCACCAAAAATGTGGTACTCGTAGCGTAAGACGCTGAAAAACAATGAGACATGAGGTGACAGCCAAACTACACTGCAGCAACAATTGAAAATATCCATAGGTCGACCTCTGACAGGTGGATTATTGTGGTGGACCGTAAGCCAGTGATAGATTTAAAACCAATTAGGAAAATTAGGAAATAAAACAAACAATATATGGACGTTTACAGCCACTTTTTCTCTGTTTAATGTTGTATCTGTCTGCTACAATAATGTAATGCCTAACATGCCTATATTATATCTAAAAATCATTCTATATCACCTTATTTGATCAAAATTGGTAATCAGCTGACTCTGTATTTTATTTAATAAATTTGTATCATTTTTATGCATAATTGCGTAATATATTCAATCAAAAACAATTGATTGTCACAAACAAAATGAAAAAAAATAATAATAATAATTATCAGTGTGTTTTATTGCTTCAAATGAAAGCAAACCAGATTCAGTATGCTAATGCTTTGTTCAGATCCTTTCTTCTCAAAACACCAATTTGAGCTGCAACTTATTGGGCAAAGAATAGAGAAAAGCAAAATCATCCATCATGATGCATAAAAACAGCCTGCAGCGCAAAATCTGCAGCCACGCAGAGGGAAATATTTGCACAGGCCCGCTGGGCCTCCTCGTATGTAAAAAGCAAAAAACATAAATGTTTCAAAAATGTTCTCTTTTTATTAGATGAATTGCACCATTAAATAACATTATACAATGTGAAAATGCACCATTAATTTTCCCCAAAACAGACATAAATATGAGGCGGCGGCTGGTATCTCTTGTCTCAATCTTCGGTGAGTCCCACAGGGCCATATTTCAGAGTCATTCTATCCCATTATGCAAATAGACACAATTGAGGAGAGGAAGATCTATAAAGGCGTGTTTGGGGCTCATCACTTTGAAATGTGAAAATAAATGACTTTCTAATTGTTTGGCCTGAAACAGAGAAATGGACTAATCGAGCAAGCAGCCCAGCGGTGGCGATCACAAAATATTCACGGGCCTGAACATTAGAGGAAAAAAATAATATACAGTCTGGGTGCTTATATAATCAATCACAGGCTATTGAACCAGGAAGAGAGATTTAAGAGAACGGGAAGTGTGTGCATGTTACTAAAACGTAACTTCATAATGCTTATTTGATGTCAAGAAATTCAATGAAATACAGTTTTAAGTACAATTTATTCAATATGTAAATAAGCAGAGCTGATTTGATGCAAATTGTAATCTGTTACTGTTTCTGTAGTTAGTAATGTAATCTAGGTTACTCATTTTAAGTAATGTATTCTAACTACCTTTAGATTACTTTTTTTAATCAAACTTGTTTTAAATTTGCCGTTAAATGTACCATATGACAGAAAAAAATTAAGAGAAAGAAAATATATTCAATTTATTGCTATAAACATCATAAAATGTAGTGCTGTCAAACGATTAATCGCGATTAATCGCATCCAAAATAAAGGTTTTTGCTTACATAATATATGTATGTGTACTGTGTATATTTATTATGTATATATATATATATATATATATATATAAATACACGCACATACAGTAAATATTTAGAAAATGTTTACATGTATTTACATGTATATATTTATATTCTTATATTTTATATAATATATAAACATTCATAAATATATACATGCATGTGTGTGTATTTATATATATACATAATAAATATACACAGTACACACACTTATATTATGTAAACAAAAACTTTTATTTTGGATGTGATTAATTGCGATTAATCGTTTGACAGCACTAAATGCACTAAACATAGCATTAGCGAGTTGATAGTGAGTGAATAGTGAGTTGATAAAAAGCTAATAATTTAATCATAAAATAATAATAATTTAATTATCACCAGTGTTTAGTTGTTTCACACATGGTCTGTTTGTTTTAGAGGTGCTAATTTCCCGCAAATTCAGAAGCGTGGTTTATACATTTATTTACAACTTTACATTGGTGAGTATAGTCAAAGCTAAATGGCATGACACACACAGTATGATTTTTAGAGAGGAAAATTTTAAATATAAAGGAGAATCAATAAATTATGAATAATTTACTGCCCTTGTGGGAATAGCATGTAATCATGTAATCCATAAAAGAGTAACTGTAATCTGATTACGAGCACTTTAAAATGTAATATACTCTAATTGCAAGCATTGCATTTGTGGATTCTGATTACGTAATTCAGATTACATGTAATCAAGAGACAACACTGTAAATAAGCAATCATCACTGATGGTTCAGATCATCCCACGACTTGGCTAACAACAAAAATCATCTCATTCACTCCACCAATCTCCCGACCCAAGGCAACCCCTAACCTTTCAAAAATACACACGCTCCCCACATGACGAATGAATTCTAAAGGTTTACCAATTCATCAATGCAGATCTGTTTGGGAATTTCATTTCTTTTTCACTGGCGGCGCAGGAATAGCTAATTAATCCATGTTCTACGTGGCGGCGTGTCGTGTTTGTTGTTTATTTTTACTACTGAACGGAGAAATGCAGAAGCCGGCCGTTTTTTTCTCCTTCACTCCACGGCAACAGCAGGGAAGGTGATTAATTTTAATACAGCGGGAGGAGATTTTGACCCTAAACAGGAAAGTCTTGTTGAGGTTCTGATTTATTTTTGGAAGGTGACAATGGCATTAATTATGCCGCCGCAGGTGTAGGCCCTAATTTTTCTTCTCCACCCCAGCCTCCACTAGCCTCGTGTTCAAGACGTGACAACAGCGCAGCAACAACAGCAGCGGGACGGTAACATTTTGTGGCTGTGGTAAGTCAGACCCACTGCAGATTTCTGGGTGGCTGCAGGGCTTTCTGTCTTCTCACAGCGGAAGATTATACTTCAGCTACTAAAAGAATAGCAGGTGATTTCAGTTGCTGAAGTATAATCTTTAGCTATTTAACAACAAAAGAACAAGTACAATGACACATGGGGTCTCTTGGGAACACTGTGGAATGACTCGTATGAATAAGCAAAGCTATTTTTGGACAATTTCATCTAAATAAACAGCATGAAGGAACCGATTCGTTATAACCAAGGGAATTTGCCTGGTTAGCATGACCCAGTTAGCCACTGCTGGTACATGCCATAACTCCCTATTTCTGGCAGCATAAACCATCGCTCTCCTCTGACAGCCATTCGATTGTAGGTGTTACCGATGCCTTTTTTTAGAAGGGTGAAGCTGACTGATATTTCTCTTTGACGTCACAGCTTGTGTATTTCCAGGAGGTCCTGCATGAGCTGAGCATTGAGATGAATAATACTCCCTAAATTACTAAAAGTGCAAAGAAGTTTTGCATTTTGAATGTAAAATTAACTGCTGTGCCAAGATTAAAGTTAATCAGGAGAAATGTTTGAAGGGTTTTGACTTAAGTATTGAGAAATGTGTCTACTAATTGTAAAAAAAAAAAAAAAAAAAAAAGAAAAGAAAAGAAACAAAAAAAAAAAATTTAAGTAGACAGTCTACTAATACTCTAATGACTGCTAGTTCACATGTGGTTGAAAAGTTATTTATAGTTAGTAGAATGTCTAATGTGGAGTATCAGAAGAAAGTGTTGCCTAATAATATTCAATAAACCCCCATTCATACTAATACAGGTTCCCATCCCAATCGCTTGCTTGAGCTTTGTTTTCTACTGTAAAGATTTTGATGGGTTTCACTTTATTTTGATGGTCCCTTTAACACATTCTGTTGACTATAAGTAATGTTGCACCTACATTTCTCCTGACTCTCATTAGAGTGTTAGTAGTGTATTAGTTGACTGGTAGGGTTAGGGTTAGATTAAGTTGACACGTTCTTGCAAAGTTACTTCTAGTCAGTAGAATATCTGTTGGGAGACCAACACAATAAGGAGTGAGTAGATATGAAGCAGACAGTCTACTAATACTCTTATGAGAGTTTGTTGACCTGTAGTTGCAACATTACTTAGTGTCACCAGAATGCTCAAAAGGGAGCATCAAAATAAAGTGTAACGCTCGAAGCAAATATCTGAGGGTAAGGAATTCATTCTTGTGTCTGACAGACAGGTAAACAAGAGGAAAAACAGTAGTGTCAAGGGTAGATCAAGAACAGCCTTGACAGAGACAACCAGATAACATTTATCCCGCTCTGAACGAGCTAACAGTGTGTGACATGAACATTTGACTCATAGCAAATCATTCACACTGTATACTGACAGTGTCATCTCTGTGAACTTCTGCCACAATATACAAGACCTGAGTCTACAAAACCACACAGTTGACTCAAGAAGACTATCGTCAAAATGGTTGAGAAGTGGGTTATTTGGTGCTTTAAAGATGAATATAAATTGTAAGAGTGTTGGGATGAATGGTATAGCTAAATAAACATTCATTAAGAAAGCCCACACTATACTGAAATACCCAGTTTCCAACGGATGATATTTGAGCGCAGACTCCAGTCTAAATGATTTCCATTGGCGATGTGAAGAGGCGCTTCTGTGTGTCTGACTTTGACAGCACTTACCAAGGGATTTAAGTGTGATGGCTCTTGTTCACGGGCACTGCTAATAAATTATCACCTCTGAGTTCCTGTATAAGCATTTGACAGTGACAGACGAGGAGGGAATAGGTCACACTTCCCCTCGGCTCTCTGAATGTAAACTAAAAGTAATTTCTTTTTTAAGTATTTCTGTTGATAGTCTTTAGTTGTTCTTCTCAGCAGCCGATGAACTCAAGTTGAACCATGAAGTCCACAAATAAAACACGGGGGCATACATTAGACCAAATGGCAAAAAAAATGGATTTAACCTGTGAAAAAATGTTGAATAATTGTAAATGTGACTGTAAATTAAGACAGGATCCTTTGCAAAAATTGTTTTTGTTATCTTGTGAAATTTATATTTTGCTAATCATTATGTTGATCAAAGAATCGCTCTTATTTCATCAAACAAATATATATATATATATATATATATATATATATATATATATATACATATATACATATATTTCAATGCATCTTGCAAATGCTGCGAGGGCTGTGTAAACTTATGCACACAGCTGTATGTTTAACCTAGGATGCTGCTGCATTTTCTGTGACAGGTCATAATCATAATCCAGCTGCAGGAGCTGTTGAGACGTCCCATCCTCCTCCTCTGCCACTACACTTAAATTTAAACATTCAGTCCACTGAATTAACCCTCGTTTCTTAAGATACGCACATGAAAGCTCCACTGCGTCTTGTGCAGGTCTCGACACACAGCATGGCATGACAGCGAGTCTCATTATGGGGTGAATTAGCACCCCGTGTAGCCCTGATTACCCCCCTGGTGAGCGGACACACAGAGCGGTGCCCGGCCCCCGCCGGCCCATCCTGTTCCTCCTCTCCCGAGTGTTGTCTCTTCATTCCTCTGACAGCTCCCTCATTTCTCCATTACAAATTGCCGGCGGCTTCCCTCGGCATGCATCACGGCGTGAGGAGCCAGCCTCAATACCGCCGCTCGGGCCGGTTCATTTATTACCGAGTTTGTTTGCACTCTTATCTGCGGCCTTGCCTGGCCGGACCATCCATCACACACACATCTGCCTGCTGCCCGTCCCACCCCCAAAGCCCCAGCGCTGGCAATATCTCTGTCTCTCTCCCGCTCTGTCTTTCTCACTTACACAGCCATCTGTCTGCCCGCTCTACTCCTCCTCCTGAATCCTCATGTTTTTTTGTTTCCATTTCACCCTTTTTTGAGAACTGATGTGCTCCCTTTTTTCCTCATAAGCTGGGATCACTGGCATGGTGCTCTTTTTTGCACTTTTATTCATTTACACATGAAACTTTAGCTTAGTAATAAACACCGGAATTTCATGTTTAGGGCCCAACAATATTGACCCTTGCAAATGTACCCTTTGCCATAGTGATCATACTTTTCAAGATTCAAAAAGAAAATATCGTAATGCGCCAGACACCAAACCACATCAGAGAACAAGTGGCGACAAAAGCTGACTGTGTCCGAGCCAGAAAATTGTGCTTGAACACACCACAAAGGCTATAGCCTATAGTGATTTGGGGGCCCTAAGCAAATTCCAGGTATGGGGCCCCAACACAATAACTGTGTTCTTTTACACCTAACCCTTATTTTGCTCGCTCACTCTCATAGTTTATAATTTATTTATCCATTCACAACTAGCAATTAGTCGACCTAATGCTTTTCTTTTATGCCAAAAATCATTAGGATAATAGGTAAAGCTCATAATCCATGAAGATATTTTGTAAAATTCCTACCGTAAATATATCAAAACTTAATTTTTGATCAGTAATATGCATTGCTAACGTGCATTTGGAAAAATTTAATCAATACATCAATGGAAAGCTTATTAACTCAGCTTTCAGATGATGTATAAATCTCAATTTAAAAAAATTGACCCTTATGACTAGTTTTGTGGTCCAGGGTGACATATTAGGCTACCTTTTTTTTTTTTTTCAGATCACAAAAAAAGATTTAAAAAAAAAAGCTTGCACTTGACCATTTAATAAATTGTAAACTTTTTCAGTCTTTTTACAAACATGAAATTATCCCATGCAACTCATTCTATATTCCAAGTGTACTGAAGTCATACCGTAGAGGTTGCAGAGAAACAAATCGAAAATGTACTCTATTATTAAGCGAAAATTTGCAGTCTTTGCATTCATGCATTTATATGAGTGCATGGCAGTACACACTTGGCATGCCAAGGAAAAGCACACAAGAGAGTCATTTTGAAACTTCAAGACAAATAAAATTATGACATGAAACACAATACTTTCTTTACTAAAGGTGAATATTTCTGTTCTCAGACAGTCAGACAGTATTATACAGCCTAGAATGTGGTCAAAGAGCGCTCCCTCATATAATCAAAAGCTGTCACTCACTTCAGTTCATTGCGATCTCACGATGTTCCATTAATAAGCTCTCTACACTGCACAATGAATCTCTTATTTACATTGTATCTACACTTTGTTATAATGAGAGCATTCTCCAGCTTGCAGAACTCAGCAAACTCAGCTATTTGAGCGGTGAGTGGATTCTAATTTACATTTACATTTATTCATTTAGCAGACATTTTTATCCAAAGCGACTTACAATTGAGGATTACAATAAGCGATTCATTATAAAGAGGCAAATAGACACAGGAAGTGCTTGCAATACAAAGTTTCAGGCATTGTTCAGAGTAAATACTAGCTAGACAGAGAGAGGTTAAGGAAAGAAAGTAAAGTGTTTTTGTTTTTTTGTTTTTATTTTAAGATTGTCAGGGATTCAGCATTCCGGATAGGGGTGGGAAGTTCATTTCACCAGCCAGGAACGGTGAATGAAAACGTTCTGGAAAGTGATTTTGTGCCTCTCTGTGATGGCACCACTAGGCGTCACTCACTCGCAGATCTCAGACTTCTGGAGGGGATGTAGATTCTCAAAAGTGAGTGGAAGTAGGAGGGGGCTGAGCCTGTGGCTGCTCTATATGCAAGCATCAGTGTCTTGAACTTGATGCGAGCTGCAACCGGGAGCCAGTGCAAGGAGATAAAGAGAGGCGTGACATGGGCCCTTTTGGGTTTGTTGAAGACCAGTCGTGCCACTGCATTCTGAATCATTTGTAGAGGTTTGACTGTGTTTGATGGAAGTCCAGCTAGAAGAGCATTGCAGTAGTCCAGTCTAGAAATGACAAGGGCCTGGACAAGAAGTTGTGCCGCATGCTGTGTAAGGCCCTGATCTTTCTGATGTTGTGCAATGCAAACCTGCAAGATCAAGCAGTTTTTGCAATGTGGTCTTTGAAAGTCAGCTGGTCATCGAAGATTACACCAAGAATTCTGACCGAACTTGATGAGGTAATTGTTGATGAATCTAACTGGATGGTAAAATCATGTTGTAGACTTGGAGTGGCAGAGAAGACAAGAAGCTCAGTCTTGGCCAGGTTGAGCTGTAGGTGATGTCCTTTCATCCATTCCGAGATGTCCACCAGCAAGCCTGAGATCCGTGCAGCTACTGTTGGATCATCTGGTTGAAATGAGAGATAGAGTTGTGTGTCATCAGCATAGCAATAGTAGGATAATCCATGCGCCTGTATGATGGGACCCAGTGATGTAGTGTATGTGGAGAAGAGGAGGGGTCCGAGAACTGATCCCTGAGGAACCCCAGTGACCAGTGTATGTGCTTTGGATACCTCCCCTCCCCAGGCCACCTTGAAAGACCTACCAGTGAGATAGGATTCAAACCAGCGAAGTGGAATCCCTGTGATGCCCAGTGATGAGAGGGTGGAGAGGAGGATCTGATAATTAACAGTGTTAAAAGCAGCAGATAGATCCAACAGAATGAGAACTGATGATTTGCAATCAGCTTTTGCAATCCACAAGGCTTCAGTGACTGAGTGTAGCGCAGTCTCGGTTGAATGTCCACGTCTGAAACCTGATTGGTTAGTGTCCAGTAGGTTATTCTGTGAAAGAAATGAGGATACCTGGTTGAAAACAACTCGTTTGAGTGTTGTTGCAATGGAAGGACAGAAAATGAATTTAAACACTTTGATTTTGTGTTCATTGTGTTCTAGCAATTAACAGATATGTCTGTGATTGGCTACATTGTTCAACGCTGCAAATATGTTTCAGAAATATCAGATGGGGCCTGATTCCCCGGGACCCTAAGCGGTCGCTTACCTCGCTTATTGGTTAAGCCTGCCCCTGACTATACCCAACAGCCAAATAACCTATATGTTCTGTTCCTGCATAAGTTGACACAACTCTCCATATCAGTTGGTGGCAGTAGTCAAGTCAAGTCACCTTTATTTATATAGCGCTTTTAACAATACAGATTGTGTCAAAGCACTTAACAGTATCAAATTGGAGGATAGAGTGTCAGTAATGTATAATGATAAGATTAAACACTCAATTTTCAGTTAATGGCATTCCATTATTGAATTCAGAGATGTCATTGTTTAGCTCAGTTTAGTTTAAATAGTATCTGTGCAATCAGAGTAGTCTCTATTTGTCATGCAAAAAGGAAAACTGGAAGAGCTAAGTCTGTGGATGTACAAACTGTAAACAAAGCAGTGAAAGCTTACTGATTCACACCAATTTCGCTCCCCACTATGTGCATTTCCATAACTGAGGCCAATGTGATACGCAATTCGATGCATAGCCAATGATACAATGCATTAAAGATACATATGAAGCAGCTACAGATGGAATGCAATCCAATTCACCCCTATTATGATGCATTGTGAACCGATTTCGACTCGATTCAACAAAATGTGATTCAATGCAATACAATACAATGGAAAAAATATGATGCTATGCAGTTCACTATGGTACAGATAGTTCGCTTTTATTTCTTTGGTTAAGACAGACATCAAATCGCAAATTAACTTAAGTGCCTTCTGACTTCTAACATCACCAAAGTGTTGTGATTCGTCATATTCACGTAGCAGCAGTGGTGATGAGAGAATGCGTTTGAGAAACAGTTTAGAGAGGAGAAATGTATGCACATATAAAATATTGGTCACTTTCTAAATAATAATGTATGCACATCTACTAATAATTATATATTAATAAATTGATTTTTAACAATGAAAATATGTTAGAAATGATGCATTGTGATACAAATGGAAACTTGTATCCAATGCATACTTTTTTTATTATTTATTACAACATACTTAATAAAAAATAAATGCATAAAAAATAAATGTATAGGGGTGACATACCACATCTATACACACCTGGAATTCAATGCACACTTTGCATTGCATCGTTAACTTTTATTGGTGAATCTGTGAATCTTACCATCCCTACTCCCCACAGACAGACTCATAATATAGCTTATTCTGAAATATATATGTTCACCCCCTTGACTTCATTGTTTTTGTTTGCTTTCGACACTTCCATTTTTATTTTTGTGCACTGGTTCTCTAAACTGAACAGCCAATTGGAGTGATCTCTCTCACCGATGGCTCTGACACCAGAAACCCCAAAAAACCAACGACAGTGGTCCAAAAAAAAACATTGGCTGATGACTGACCATCGGCTTGTTGTTTTACAGCATTAAGAGTAAAACAGAAGTAGTCCTGGAACTTGTATTGTAAAGCCATACAGTAGGTGTGTGAGGAAAACATTGATAACCACATAATCACTGATAATCTTTTATATTTCAAACAAACATTATGTACTAAATCCAGTGTTCAGAATGAATGTTTTAGGAATTTCTGTTGTAATCTGTGATTTATGTGTATGGATTTTCAAGTAATCAGGGCTGGATTATGAACCAGGCCAAGACTTATGTCTGCCACAGGTCTGCAGAACCTCTGGCTGTGTCAGCCTGAGTTATCGTGTGTCTCAGTTCGAAGACTGCACCCTCTGGAGGTCGTATTTGTTGGCCATATACGTCACTGAGGCTGCCTCATTTCAGAAAAGTAACCATTACATTCCAAAGAAAGAAACTACAAGAGTTTACACCTCACACGGATTTTATAATTAATTCTATAATGGTTACTTTTCTTTAAAAAAAAAAAAAAGAGACATCCTCGATGACCTTTGTGGACTACAAAAGTGACCTCCAACCTCTGGAGGGCACAACCTTTTTAAATGAGAAATATCTATTACGTCTAACCCTGCTCCTGGAGGGCCAGTGTCCTGCAGAGTTTAGCTCCAGCCAACTCCAAAACACTTGCCTGGATCCTTTTAGTGCACTGGTCTCAAACTCAATTCCTGGAGGGCCACAGCTCTGCACAGTTTAGCTCCAAACCTAATCAAATACACCTGATCCAGCTAATCAAGCTCTTCAGGATTACTATAAACTTCCAAGCAGGTGCGAGTTGGAGCTGGTTGGAGCTAAACTCTGCAGAGCTGTGGCCCTCCAGGAATTGAGTTTGAGACCTCTGTTTTAGTGAGTCTGAAGCCATTGATTACCTGGTTCAGGTGTGTTTAATTAGGGTTGGAGGTAAACTCTGCAGGACACTAGTCTTCCAGGAGAAGGTTTGGACACCCCTGAACTATCATATGTTAGGCCAGTGTTTCCTATCCTGTTCCTGGTGGCACACAAGCAGTACACATTTTCAAACTCTTCCTACTCAAACACACCTGATTCAACTCATCAGCTTGTTAGCAGACACTCCTGGATGAGAAAAGGGTGTGTCAGATAAGGGAGACATCCAAAATGTGTAATGTTTGACGTTTCTTTTTTCTTTTTTCTTTTTTTTTTTTTAGCCAAATCCTTTTTTTAACATAGGATTAGGCACTTCACAATCCTGTCCTGGACCAGTGCTTCTCAGACCGGTCCTGGGGCCCCCCACCAAGGCATATTTTAGACATTTCCCTCATTAAGACTGATTGAATCTGCCAGGAAGAACGATGGGGCCGCACCGATCTCAAATCGTAAATATCCAACATGTTGAATATTTATGATCAGAAATCCTGTTATGTTGGGGGATAGGGTTGGGGTTAGGGTAACCCTAACCCTAACCCCGAGGACAAACGTGCACACACTCTGTAAATCAGGGGTAGGGGTGTCCAGTCCTGCTCCTGGAGAGTCACTGTCCTGTAGACTTTAGCTCCAACCCCAATTAAACACGCCTGAACCAACTATTCAAGGTCTCACTAGGCATATTAGAAACTTCCAAGCAGGTGTGATGAGGCAAGTTGGAGCTAAACTCTACAGGACAGTAGCCCTCCAGGAACGAATTTGGACACTCTTGCTGTAGATTGTCATGTGGAATGAAACCATTTCCAATCAGAAAGTGAGGTGATAGAAGACGGGAGCATTACTCACTTCAAGCTTGCACTGTAACATGTAAAGTCCACATTCACTCACGTCTTCCTCCAAACCTTTTGTTTCAGCCATGTGTTTACTCTAATGTCATGTTTGACCGCAAGAGATTTTACGAGATTTCCTTTGTTCACAGTCGGCATGAATGGAGTCTGTGCATAACTTGAATTGGGTGTGTCTGATGAGAAAGACATACAGACTGTGCAGTGGTGAGATTCCTCAAGGACAGGTTTGAGAAGCACCAGGTTCTGGGGTCTCACCAAGATGTGCACCCAGAGGCCTCACAGGACTATGACCTGTAAGTACTGCTTATAAAATTGCAAAAACATCTTCAATATGGTGTACTGGTGGCAAATCCCTGCCTGGAAGGTCTATGTCCCACACTGATTTAAGATGTTCATATTACGTGGGATAAAATCAGTTTCTAAGCTGATGTTTTACCCTCAAAATTGTGGTGGGACAAAACTGATGGGGCATCTGATTTGCTCGGCGCTGTGTGGTTTATGGGTTGCCAGATGCACCTCCTGATTCCTTTTCGCTGGAGCTCCGCTCAGAGCCGTTGAGGCCAGTTGCCAACTGATGAAGGATCTTCCTTCCAATTCACTTGTTATTGTGCTGTCCAGGTGACAAGTATACCTATAGAGTGAGTATTTATTTCAGGAATGTTTTCTTCCATTTTTCTGTCATGATGAATGTTTCTTTTATAAATCCATCGGCGAGGCTTTTAAACCATAAACAATATATCTTGGGGCCAAAGATTCCTTGTGCAGCACTCTTGAGGAACCTTGAGATTTCCTGGCCGTGATTTAATGGCTCATAACTCTTGAAAGGCAATCCTTCTTCCTCTTCTTTCGCCTTCTCCTCTTTCAGCCACTACGCTGTCTTTAGCCCACTGGACGGCCTGGCGAACCGAGGACAGTGGACTAAAATATTACCCACAATTCCCTGTTTCACAGCAGACCACATACAGGCTATGGCTGATCTCATCAATGGTGTCACATAGATTTCATTTGAACACATCATAAACTAAAGTGTTACCAAAAATATTTATATAAACAGCCTTTTCACACATTTAAAATTATTTTAAATTTATCCATTTACTTTTAAACTTCTTCAAACCGAACTTTAACCATCAGACTAAGTAATCCAAGCATGGCCCATTTTAGGCCAGTTCAGATTGACAACAAATACACTGTGGTCAGTGACATGTAAAAATCATTAGGGTGATATCACTAATTGTGTTTTCCTTTCTCTTTGCGTATAATCCTAAGCTTCTCGCTGCAGTCTTCATTAATAATGCATGGATTAATTAAAGCTTTCATAGGATTTCTGCACAGTGAACCAGCGAGATAAAAAGCATCCTATTTCTCATTGCTGGCCCACGTCTAGACCTCTTTTTTCTGTTCTCACTCTCTTAATTGTATGGTTTCCATGCTTTGTCAATAGCAGGATTAATTTCACAATAGATCAAGCTTATTGATCCTCACCGTCAATGTTATTTAATTTTTTTAAGGCGCTAATTACCTCCAACAGTTAAACGCAAATTGCATTGTAACTTGTCTGGGTGTTCTCCAATGAAAACAGCCTCGAGAGGAAACATAAACAATAAATCATTACTTAGAGGTCAGAATATTAAATATCTTGTATTAAAGACACCAGGAAATCCAAACTTTGGGCTAGTTTTTTGGTGGATTCCTCCTGTTGGCTCTCATCAGGCTCACAAGTTTAGCATGTGAATCTGCATTGGTTGCTTTCTATCGGTGGCTTGTTAAAACTACCAAATACTAATGTCCCAAAACTAAACACACTACAGGAAACCATTTTTTAATGGTTTTAATGGTTAAAGTTGATGGTTAGTTTTAATTAGTGTTATCTGTACATTTCAATTTCTGTACAGTCTAATCTCTAAGTGTCATATCATTCGATTGTCATTGAAATAAATTGTTCTTTTAACCTCAAAAAGCAATTTAATGTTCCTTAGAACTCATTCTAAAATGTTTAATAATTCCAGCTGTGGTAAGAAGAGACTACAAATGATCCGCCACCTGCAGCTTCCACACATGCGATATAGTCTTCTGGCCGTGACTCCTTCTTTGTGTATACAGATGTGACTTAATGACGCAGAGACGAATGGCAGCAAACTTGAAAACCAACCCAAACCACTCAAATTAGAATACATTATTACAAGTTTAACATTGTGAATCGGCGTAAGGTAAGGAGATAGTTTTGAACACTGATTGGTTATGTATTTGATCAATAATTGATTTCAGATTATTTTTAACCAAAAAAGACAGAGAGAATGCAGCTTAAAATAGGCTTCAATTTAAATCACAAATACGAAATGCTTGTTTTTAGTGTTAACATTATTACAACTTCTACGATCTCACTGCAATAACTTCAGCGATCTCCAGGAGCTCTATGGACACCTGATTGGAAACCTTGGTACTAAATTTCATTTGTGAACATTTAGGAGTACACTAGCATAGCAAAGCTAACTGCTAAAACCTGGAACACACTAAGCCGACTTCAAAGAACTAGTGGCGACAAAAGTCAATGGTGCTATCGCTTCATGTCGGCTGCGTCTGGAACAAAAAACTGCGCTTGAACACACCGCTCAGACTACAGCCAAATGCAAACTAAACATGTCCCTGCTAAAAAAATGGTTTCCACTGCAAATACCATTACAAACATTACAAATTACACATACACTACCAGGCAAAAGTTTTTGAACAGTAAGATTTTCTACGTTTTTTTTTTAAATAATTATTTTCTGCTCACCAACCCTGCATTTATTTGATCCAAAACACAGCAAAAGCAGTAATATTGTGAAATAGTTTTACTATTTAAAATAACTGCTTTCTATTTGAATATATTTTAAAATGTAATTTATTCCTCTGATTTCAAAGCTGAATTTTTAGTATCATTACTCCAGTCACATGATCCTTCAGAAATCATTCTAATATTCTGATTTGCTGCTCAAAAAACATTTATTATTATTATTATTATTATTATGGACTCAAAACTTACTGACTGCAGCTTTATTTAAAAACAAGCACTATAATGCATCCAACACCAACTTCCTCTTTCGTTAAGAACCAGGAATATAATAAAAATGTAACTGTATTAAATGCATTATCTTTTTAGAGACTCCACTTGAGACTTAAGGCTACTAGGTAATGGCCTAATGATTAACTCATGTGTATATCAGTTAGAATTTAGCTTGCAACATTTAATGATCATATTGCTTCCATTGATTCCCATCTTCAACCAATAACTTCTATCCCAAAAAAGGCCCAAAATTTGTCAAAAAAGAACATTTTGCCAATATGCTGTGCCTGACACTTGCTGTGGATGGAAATACAAAACCCAAAATGAAGCAGATTTTGCATGAAAGTATTACCTTTCAGAGTGTTGAACTCAATTTACCGTCCATTATTTTTTCTTAACGGTTTTTTAAGAATATAAAAAATAAAAAATACACAATATTTTGTATTTATGTGACAAACACAAAGCAATTGTGTAACTTGCAGTATCATCAATGAGATGAGTCTCTCTCCAGCTCTCTGAGAAACTGCACCTGTCACATAAACATGAAAAAATTCATGATTTCGGTTGCTTATAAATGTCTTTTGGTGGTTTTAAGATGCAGTAATTTTTTTAATGGAACAGTGTGGAGAAAATGATCATACTCCGGGAAAGATCAGTAAACTGTCATGTTAAAGTGTTTCCAGGCCACGGTCAGATTGTTTGTTTAGCCAATCAGAAGGACAGTTACTCGTTTTGCATGTTCTCAGTCAGCAGTCCATATATGGGACGGCAGAAGCTGAGAGTGTGAGAGATAGAGAATGAGATTTTCATGAATTTGAAGGGAGCAAAATGTTCATGATTTCTCATCTGTCAACAATGGCTTACACAGCCAAACATCCTAACAGGAATACATCGGCAGAGGGAAAAAAGAGATAAAAACCTATGGCTGAGAGCCTCAAAGCGCTTGAAACAAATGCTTCCTTTGCTTCTACTTGACAGATAAATATCCTGCTATAGAAAGAGATAGCGTGTCTAATTCGGTTTCTAAGACTGGCAGAACTTCTAGAACGGCTAACGTTGCTTACAATCCCTTCAGCGATTTAATAGGGTCTAAAACATATTTCTTTTATCATCTGACACACGTAGGGCATCACAATTAAGATGAAGGTTTGCGACATCTGTGCGGTCCGGGACTCACGTTGCCGTAACCCTGCGTGTTAAACACTCGTCTCTCACCTTCCTCGCTCTTTTTCTCCCCTATCAACCCCTCTAATGAACTGAAAGGTCAAAGCACTAATAAAACTATTAGCAGAAATGAAACTCCCCAATGTGTTAATGCACTTTTAATTCCTGTTAGCAAATTTCATCCCCCAGCAGTTTGCCTCACGCTAATGAGAAATAAAATAGCGTGCGCACAAGGGGAAAGGGATTTTCAGCCGGCGTTTGCGAGGGGGACAGTCCGATAACTCTCCTGCCGGTGTGGGGATGTTATTCATGGGCTGAGGCCTGGTTCCAGCCTCTTGATTCTGTCGGGTTAATTAAAGAGCACATCTCCATCTGTTCTCATTCAAACGGCCCATCTCTCTTCTTCAGACACCAACCAGTATCTCCTCTGTTTTTATCTGCGCTCTCCTTCTCAAGGTTTTTTGCTAGCTCAATACGTGAAGGTTTGTTTGAATGCCACTTGAATGTCTTTGTGTTATTGTGAGTTGTGGTCATTCCTGCTTTTCCATTCCCCATCATATACATCTTCACTTATATAAGTTTTTAAACTGTAGATGGAAATTACAGTACTTAGATTTCTTTAACAATATCACAATTACGTAGCCCCGCAGATGATGTGGGAAAACTGTATACAATGGCCACAAATTAAGAATGGGCCATGATTTAAAGAAAACAAGGGAACAAATGAATCAAATTAAAATAAATTTAAAAAAAAAAAAAAAAACAGTAAATTGCTGTAAATTGTTCTTAATTCATGGACACGACATCTTCCGCATGTCATGTACGGGGCTCTGTATAGTTAACTAATAATAAACATAGGGGTAAACATAGGGTAAACATATATTAAAATTGATTTGAGCAAATGTTGCCATTTTTGTTAAAAAATAATAATAATAATAAAGTCTTTTTTTTTCCTTTTCTATAACCAAGATGTTTTAAACAAATACATACTGTAGGTTCTATACATCTAGTTTCTATGTCTTACATTTATCATGTTTTGATAGAGGTTTTGTAGTCAATATCACTTTCAATCCTGTTAGTGTTTTGTTATTTAAATTACATTCATTCATACATCAGGAAGCGACATCATTTTGGGTAAGAAAACAACAGCCCTAGCATTCAGTTATTAATTCAGTTGCAAGCATTGCATTGCATTGATTGATTTTAATTCATTAATTTTTTATGTCCAACAGTTCTTCAGGCATCTTCACGCTAACAGTCACTTTAGCATACTTGGGGGGAAAAACAGGGAAAAAAGGACTACTTATTATGGAACAAATATACTTAAAAAGGAATATATGTGTGTTTAAGGAGACTTAACTGCATCATGTTATTTACAATTAAATGAAAATATAGTTTAAATTTATATTAAATGCAGTTAGCTAAACTTTAGAGTGCTTTAGTGGGACATTTTTTTTAATAATTTCATAATTAATCGTATTGTCTTTAAAATATGGATAATGTATTGCAAGTGTACCGATAAGCATTTATTGGGAACTAAAATATACTTTTATGTAATTTCTGTTGAAAGCTGTAAGTCATTTATTTAAATATATTTGTAATGATGAAGTTTCAATTTAGTACAATTAAAATATATTAGCATTAAATGTCATTAAATAACACTACAGTTTAGTTTTTAAGTTCTTAAGTGTGTTAAGAAAGTCACGAAAGTCTCTCTAAGTACATTTTATTGGCCTTTTATTTCATTAATATAACATTATCTGCAAGTACACTTAAAAAATATTTAATTGAAAAAAAAAATGTCAATAATTAAATTACTGACCGTGTCATTTTTTTTTTTTTTTTTTTTTTTTCTAACAGGTCCAGATGGGATTTGTGCAAAAAAATAAGCTATTTGCAGCCTTTATAAGGTGGAATTGAATTGCCAGCAAAAAGCTAAACATGCAAAACATGGCCCTGATCAGAGACTGCTGCAGATTTTTGTATTTAAACTATACTTCAAACACTAAAAGGTCCAAAAAACTGTCTTTCAGATATGTGTTTTTAAACAGTATTGGCGTATGGCTCACTGCATACTGTACTGCTCAGAAACACTCCCTTCCAGTGGAGATAAAACCAATTAGGCGAACAGACTATGAGAAAGAAAAAAACAGCAGTAATAAAAACACAAGATCCAGAAGGAGGGGCAGACACACTCTATTACCAAACTGTGCCTTTTAATCAATAAAAAGATAAAAGATATTTTAATCAAAGGCATATTTCCTTGTTTGTGTAATGCCTTTCCAGTGCACACGTAATCTTTAAGCAAGTGAGAGTGATGCATAATGCACTCCCAGAGAGCCACTCATCCGTGGAAATTGCCAAAGCAGATAGTCAGCAGAAACATACACTCGGCAAGTGCTCGGAGCTAAAGCGCGCGCCTGCCGCTAAATTAGATTAGGACATTTATATTAAAGAAAATTGCATCCTGTAAACTCAAATAATATCCCTCCCTTTCACACACACACACATACAAAAGAGCGCATTACTTAAACACACACAGACACATCACCACCACTGGCTATTAGGGCAAATAGCACAGGCTATTTGTCCAACACGGTAACATCCGCTGGCTTTGATGTTAGCGGTGAAATAACATTAGCGTGGTAACTGGAGCCACACTCTCGCAGACCAATTCAACGTATTTCAGGTTAATGAGCTGGAGGCCCGGGGTGGATCGGGTTCCAGTCGAGCGGGTTAAACGGCTGTTGACATGGGCCAAGGAGACGCACCGAGCCCGGGAGACTAGCCTAGCGCCACTCACTTTACCGCCACTAGCTTCGTTGTGGTGAGTGTGATTGTTTTGCTGGGTTTAAATGCATGCATTAGATGAAATTCATCTCCCATCTAGTCGGTGAGGTACGGCGCTCACCGTCTGAGGGACGTAGCAGGTGTTTGGGAAAAACATATCAGATTAGCAACAAACAGCCTGGCTAGGCTGATGAAACCTTGTTGAAATTGCATTGAGGTCTACCTAAAAGCAAGGCCATCATAAAAAAGAGGTTGCAGCCACTGGCCTGTTTAAAAGCATTGTTTCCTCTCATTGAGGGGATCATTTATATAATCATGTTTTTGTCCAGTTATTTGTCCATAACATTCTTTCCATCCTGGTTTTGACTCAATCAATCGAATTAATGGCGACAGAGATGTTCGATAGTTTGTACACACTTTTTTAGAGCAGTACTTCTCAAAATTGGGAATACTAACCCAAGCTCACTGGAAATATGTGCTTGCGGCGACGTTTCTGCGACACCGATATTACATACCTTACTCCATCCTTCGCCGCTGTTTAAAAGTGAAATGTCCAGTGAGTGGTGCTAAAATGCGCATTCAATACATGAACGTGGCACGTTTTTATTACGTTGGTTCATGTACATATTGTGGCAGTTCAGAATTGAAATATCCGGGGAGTGTCGCTAAAAAAATTAACACTCTTTCGTGTTGGAAAATAACAACCCCCCTACACCAAACTCAACACTAAACCTGCCCGATAGTGTTAACGAAAGTGTTTAACTCACAACTTAAAGACTCTGTAATATTCACAAAGGAAAAACTGTCCATCATACACTAAACAACTGTGGATCACACACTACCAGACTTTAAAGTTGTTCCAATTACAACAACCCCATGCAGAAACGTGCCTTTTGTTGCTAGGAGATGGTTTACAAATGAAAACAACGTGTTCTAAAATCAGCTTAAAATATCAACATGTTTGATATGCTCCGACTGGGTGGAATCAGAGTCTGAAGCTAGAGAATCGGAGTCTGTAACCATCATACGCTATGCAATTTTCTATTACATCTGTCAACTCAAATCTCCAGACTGACTCTGACATACGGCAAGTAGCGTCCAAACTGTAAATCGGCAGAAAATCAGGGCAAAAATTGTGTAGTATATTCCTTCCTTAAATTGAAAACATTAAATTTCCAGCAAATTTTACATCTTGTCAATTGCTGCTGTTTGGACATTTTAGCAGCAAGCTAATGAAGTAGCAATTATCAATCAATAAATCTTTGAGAAATCCTGCGAGTACTATTGATATTGGCTCACTCATTGGTTTTTCACTCTTTTTTTCGTGACAGATGACTAGATTAACTCTAATCAATCCAACATGTTCAGTTAATTTACTTTGATTTTAACTGATATGACCCATCCTCAGTAGAAAAGCTCACCAGGATATACCTTTAAAAAGACAAATAACCTACATCTTGTCAACAAGTGAAGTTATGTTGTAGATTTGGAAATTATTGAACACTGTGTATGGATAGTGGACAGCAAAGTCAAACTGAGCCTAGATTTACATGCTTATAATAACACCTTGTCTGCAGGAACCTAAAAGAAAAACTTTTATCAGCTTTAGCTCTGCATTCAGTTTTATAATACCAGAGTTCTCACAGATCCTGTACAGCTGTATGTGTTTTGGACTTTGGCAACGAAACAGCCTGCAGACAGGAGGGAGACCAGCAGATGTCCTGGTGCAGCTGCGAGAGACTCTGAGGACCATAGACACGAGTCTTTCTGCTTTCCTTTCTTATTAACGTCTTAGTAACCACCACAGGTCATGGAGTTTCTAGAATCCAGTTACACATGATAATAACAGGTAGGTAAACAATTGACTCTGTAGTTGGTTCCTCCATGCAGTTTTATTGAGTCCTGCTCAGTCATTGGAGGCAGGCTGCCATCTGTCTAGGACAGGAGTCTCCAAACTCGGTCCTGGAGGGATACTGTCCTGCAGAGTTTAGCTCCAACTTGCCTCAACACACCTGCCTCGAAGTTTCTAGTATGCCTAGTAAGACCTTGATTAGCTGATTCAGGTGTGTTTAAGGGGTTGGAGCAAACTTTGCAGGACAGTGGCCCTCCAGGAGCAAGTTTGGATACCCCTGGTCTAGGACCCAAGTCAAGGTGTAGCAAGCAGGTAGACAAGATTAATGATTTGTCATATCTCAAGAACATTAAAACAACCAGACGTAAGAATGTGGGTATTGTTTACAATATGATTAGTGAGTTCTGTTGATTCAGTGTTACTTTGGGAACAGTCCACCAAGTCGAATTCCACATAAAACTGCAAGTAAACTCAATAGCGTCTTTAGTTGGTCATGAGCAGGAGCTACGTAGTTGCTTAGGACCAGCTTAAACCACCTTATAACCAGTTTATAACCAGCTTAAGACCAGCTTAAACCAGCTCAAATCATCTGCCATGCTTTTTCAACAGGGTAAGGAACAAGCTCACAGTATAATTAAATGGGTTTCACTTTATTTTACAGTCTTGTTCCGCATATGTACTTGGTAATTTAATTACAATAACTGGGTAATAACTAGGTACTAACTCTGAGCCTGCCCCTAAACCAAACCCTAACCCATGTAGTTACCTTATATTATCCAATACTTTCTTAGGTAAGCACACTGAAAGTACAGGTAAGTGCAACCATTAAATAAGTATGAAGTCAGTGTGTAACAGCTCAAAACCCATTTTAACTCTTAAAACTGACAGATTTTTAAGTGAAGCAGAATATGGTTACACTTTATTTTAAGGTGACCTTATTACAGTGTAGTTATACATTTAAGTACTGAATAATATTAATTAACAACATGTACTGTACTTACTATTATGGAAGCATATGTGTAGCAAAATTCAATGTGCAATGTAATATGCAAAATGGCAATGCAATATTCAAAATGGCAATGCATTTCTGTATTTAAATTTACATTTTCCATTACCCCATATGTGCAAAGTTTGGTGCAGAATGAAAATGAAATTATAGTATTTACATTTGCCATTTCCAACAGTAGTCTTAATATGTAAATTGCATACCATTTTAACGCTTTATAAGTAGCGAAATTAAAATGAAAATATATAACCCGAATTGATTTGATATGTGTAACATGTCCAAGCAGAAATGGTAGCAAAATGATCATTTAAATGTTATTTGTCCTAAATGCATTTAGACTAACAGTTAGGACACTTGCGATTGCATTTTCATCACAACTCGTGGGATATGTGTAGCAAAATTCAATGCGCCTTTGAAAATGCATTCCGAGCTAACCACGCCCACCCTCCGTCATTCATTGCGTCAAGGTGGGGATTGGCGGAAGCGTGTTTTAGATCGCTCGAGACATGGCGGCTGGAGATCTGATAATATCGTTGAATTCACTTTTTTAAATACAGAAATACATTGCCATTTTGAATATTGCATTGCCATTTTGCATATTACATTGCACATTGAATTTTGCTACACATATGCTTCCATATACTATATGTTTAGGGCTAGGATTGGAGTTCGGCTTGCATGTAATTATGTATAATTTATTGTTTTTATAATAGTAAGTACATGTAACGTGTAACAAGGACACCTTAAAATAAAGTATTAGCCAGAATACTTAAGGAGAAATGCAGAGCGGGACTTGAGTTTATCCACTGGGAAATTATTGGATTGTGAAATGCATACCAGAATGGAGCCAGATGTTCAGAATTGAAGGTTTCAAGAGAGATTTGTGACATCAACCAAAAAAGAAGAAAATAAATTGTTTTATTTAGAATAAGACAAGAAATATGATTATTAAAAAAGTAAAAAGTCCATTCTGATTTCATGTTGACGAGTTGTTGAGTGGTAAATTATGGAATATCCATATATATGTAGATAGATATTTTGGAGTCTGCATGTTTCTTGTAAATGTTGCATTTCACTCACATGCGGAAAACCGGAGGGGACGGAAAGAGACTGAGGGGGGAACACAGCCACTCTAATAGTGATTCATGCTTTTCGTCAGGCCTTTTGACAGCTCAGGTTCGATCCTCTGCTCACTGCGCTGTAACGCGATCACCGCCAACATTATCATAACAGCATGTTGGTGGTGTTTGGGTACTGACATATTGATCTGCCTGCCACTGAGGAGACATGATAGATTGGGCTTCCAGAGCCAACTCTAAAAAAACAAGTGCTCCAAAAAGCGGGAATACAGGAAAGCTGTTTATGTAGTGGAAGCGGTAAGAGTTACCCACAGGATGCAGGGGCAGTCCACCTGTTTTTACATTTTTGGGAGAAGACAACCGAATAGATTAAGACTTTTTTCCTTGTCAACAAGATGTTTCTTGAATTTCCAACCCGCATGCCAAACAATGGTGATTCTTGGAAGACTTGGTAAGTCCCTGTCATTCGGTCTGGATTGCTCTGGAATGCTCCTTGCCCGAAATCCAGTCCTGGAAGGCATCCCGGGAGGCCAGTCTGAGCTCTGTACTCTGCACTAACACCGGAGGAAACGGCAGCCGGCGGAGGTGACGGGGCTGCATTGTTCCCTAAGCCAGCTGATGGGAAGTGATTTAGCACCAGAGCGGCTCGGGGATTTGGGGTCAGGAGAGGAGTGCCACAGGCTGAGTCTCCAGCTATCCACCCATAAGATGGTAGTATGAATCATTTCTGACCCAGACCTGACCCGGGCCTAGTAGCCCCTATATCCCTTTCCACCGACATGTACATGACAAATCTGGTGTTTATTTACTCGAAAAGAAAAAGGGTAAGGAGCAGCAGGGTGGAAGAGGAAAAAGTCCCAAAAATCAATACGGGAGTTACGGAGCCATGGCCCCTGATCAGAGTTTTTCCACAGGCTTTTAGAGAGGGTCTTCTAGTGAGCTCGGAGAAACTGATTCATACGCATGATTCATATTATAAAGATACGACTTGGTACTGATTAAGAAGATGGTCAAAAGAAAAACAAAAAGTAAAAATACATGAAATCCATTGAACATTTCAACTGTTTCTCATAGGCTGGAAGGAGATCAGATGGAGATTTTATTGCTTCTCAGATGTTTCTCCAACACGTTCTCACTCCCAACTCGTCACATATCGACGCTTGGTCAGGACCCCTTGGAATCACTTTTTTTCACACATTTTTCAACTTGCAGGGTCCTCCATTGCTTTAAATAAGAAACCCTTGGTCTCGATATGCCGATGTGAAAAGTACTGGGAATTTTATCGTCATGATTAAATTACATATTGGGTAATAATATTGCCATTATTGCATATATGTTGGGGTGTGATTTTTTCAATGTAAACAGTCACAACAGTTTTATTTATATTACATTATTTACCCATTTATGAGAACGTAACCCAACCCCTGCTCCTAAACCTACCATTTGTCAATAAAACACAAGATATTACAGGCAGATACAACTACCGTCATAATTTATTCAAAAAGTTTTAATATTCCAAATCTTCTGAGGCAAAATGATTGATTTGTGAGAGAAATAGACGCGATCGCCGTCTCCGTCCGGTGTAAAGCTCATCCTGTGTGCTGCAATGTCTGTGCGCATACACAAATTTAAAAAATGCAGCCAGAAAAAGCCTTACGTCAGCCTTGGTTGTGAAATGCTATTGGCTCTTGTGTGTCTCGTGACCGATTACATCATGCTACAGTCGGGAGTATGCTTTTGAATGAGATGTGAGCGTGTTAACGAAGCGGGGTCATTTTCAGCGATTAAAACCTTATGTTTTACTCTCTTCTTTGCGTAAAGATATCTTATGGCTTCAGAAGACTTGGAATGCAACACGACTTATTTGTAATGCTTTTATACTGTTTGTTTATAGTCAGTTTTTGCAATAAATACCTGTGACTGCACTTATATTTGCCTGTTACGTGTTTTATATTGTTCAGAAGTGGGTATAAATTTATAAAAAATTATTTCTATTTTTTACAAATGCATGCAAGCCATTAAATTAAAACAAACAACTGAAAACAACGGAGGACCCTGCACGTCAAAAAAAGTGACGCTAAAGGGGTACCTTGAGAGTCAAAAAGCGATGCCAAAGGGGTCCTGCCCAAGCATCAATATGTAACGAGTTGGGAGTGAGAACGTGTTGGTTTCTCCTCCAATCTTACTCAAGTGTCCTGGAGCAGTGGTTCCCAATATGCACATTTTGCATGTGTCCTTAATCAATCACACCAGATTTAGGTCATCAACTCTAATTAAAGACTCCAAGACCTGAAATGAGTGTGTCAGACAAAGCAGACATTCCTACTGGATTACAGTTTCTGAAAGGATATTAAGAATGTCTCAAGCTCTTCACAGAAGTCTTCAGTCAAAAGACAGATTTCAATATGAACTCAAATGTTTCTCATCAAATTCATCAAAGAGAAAATGATCTGAGCTGCATTCATAAAAATACAGAGCAGTTTTGTAATATTTAAATGCTGTCCAGCACTGCGGATATGTTTTGTTGTCAGCACCAACTCACTCATATCATCTGACTCTGGACTGCTGAGGTTTACATGATATTGACATGATGCCAGACTGCATTCACCCCAAAGGAAAGCTTACTTACACTGTCTAAAATGCTCAGACTCAACCTACTCAGGTCTTGACCTGGACTCGAATGAGCTGGTCTCAACTACAGCATACATATCTCTATACTATCTATACTGCATGTCAGCAATTCTCTCATTTGAGCCTGCTTAAAAGAATACAACAGGTTCAATACCAGCTCAATTGACAGCAAATGTGTTGTTTACCACATAAAAAAAAAAAAAAAAAATCATTTGAAAGCATTCCAGATTTTCTTCGGCTTAGTCACATCAGTTTATCGGCCATTTTTCTGTTTTGGACATTGTCTTGTCATCGTGACAAAGTTCGTTGATCTAAAATGGTGATTGTGCATTAACAGCTGTTAATCATGTTGCTATGCAAATGCACGGTCTGAACTTACTATCACAGCGCTTTTTTTTTTTGGTTGCGCATGCGCACCAGCGTACCACTTATCTGCCATGCAAAAGCTGTCACTTCTTGTTGGATGCATGTGGACTCAAATGCCATAGTATGTAGCATGATCAATAATAAAATCAGTACTAACAGTTTTTTAAATTTGAATAAAATGAAAACTAAAAGAATTTCAAATCACATGAGCCAATATTTTATTGACAATAGAACATTAGATGACATAAGTGTTTAAACTGAGAAATTTTACAATTTTATGCACAAAATGAGCTCATTTCAAATTTGATGCCTGCTACAGGTCTCAAAATAGTTGGGACAGGGCATGTTTACCATGGTTCAGCATCTCCTCTTTTTGAGAAGAGGAAACAGTTTGAAGACATCTGGGCATCGATGTTATGAGTTTCTGGAGTTTCTGGAGTTTTGGTGTTGGAATTTGGTCCCATTCTTGCCTTATATAGGTTTCCAGCTGCTGAAGATTTTGTGGTCATCTTTGAAGTATTTTTCATTTAATGATGCACCAAATGTTCTCTATAGGTGAAAGATCTGGACTGCAGGCAGGCCAATTCAGCACCCGGACTCTTCTACTATGAAGCCATGCTGTTGTAATAGCTGCAGTATGTGGTTTTGCATTGTCCTGCTGAAATACACATCGTCTGGAGGGGAGCATATGTTGCTGTAAAACCTTTATATATATTTCAGCATTCATAGTGCCTTCCAAAACATGCAAACTGCCCATACCGTATGCACTAATGCACCCCCACACTATCAGAGATGCTGGCTTTTGAACTGAATGCTGATGATACACTGAAAGGTCTCCCTCCTCTTTAGCCCGGAGGACACAACGTCCATGATTTCCAACAAGAATGTCAAATTTGGACTCGTCTGACCATAGAACACCTTTCCACTTTGAAACAGTCCATTTTAAATGAGCCTTGGCCCACAGGACACGACAGCGCTTCTGGACCATGTTCACATATGGCTTCCTTTTTGCATGACAGAGCTTTAATTGGCATCTGCAGATGGCACGGCGGATTGTGTTTACCGACAGTGGTTTCTGGAAGTATTCCTGGGCACATTTAGTAATGTCAATGACAGAATCATGCCGATGAGTGATGCAGTGTCGTCTGAGGGCCCAAAGACCACAGGCATCCAACAAAGGTCTTCGGCCTTGTCCCTTATGCACAGAGATTTCTCCAGTTTCTCTGAATCTTTTGATGATGTTACGCACTGTATAACTATATATTTTAATGTAGATCATTTTCATTACTAAAACAACTAATTGCCAATTTTCCAGTGTACTACCTATAATTAATTTGGCTGGACAAATAAAAAACTTTAAAGTCATTTTTCTCAGTTTCACACTCTAGTGAGTTAAAGTATTTTGCCTTTGTAGGACAGTTATGTGCACCCCTGTTTTTATGCCCTTTAAACTGGAAGCATTTTAACATTTATGGATTGGTTCCATTGTAAGTGTCTCAAAAAGTTATATTTTTGCTTTTTTAAAGAAAACTTTTTTGCGGTAATCAACATTGTGCCAAAATTGTAGTTGACTGAGCTCAACAGTGTTAAACCTGGAATATTCCTTTGAGGAATTTTAATAGAAACCTCTCAGACAGAGATGATATTTAAATGAAAAACTTAAGTGTGATTTCACAAACCGACTTTGGACTATGAAATATTCATTCGGGTTTCTTTGAAATATTAATCTACAACTCTAAATTATTAAGGGACCTTTAAACTTTAAAAACAATCCTGATGGTTTTAAAAAAGGTCAAATAAACACAGTATTAAAAATAAATTGACCGAACACTCTCCACGGTACAACCTCAAGCTAATGACACGAGGGTCAACGTGATGGGCAGGTAATATTGATTTCACTCGCCTCTGATGGACAGCTAAATACATCCTGTCCTGTCCTGGCCTCCATGTGAAATCAACAGATCAACACATCAGAGCGTTCCTCTGTCTGACAAAGACAAAAACAGCCCTGCCCGGGGAAGAAAAAGAGCAGCCGTCAAGGCTCCTGTCATATTTCACATCACCCCGCCGTCGCCGCTCCAAAAACTGTGGCGAAGGAGAGTGTAAAGCGCCGTAAAATGGGAAGTAATCTTAAAGTATTTTCTGCTCAGGAGCGCCCCGCTCGACGCACCCCTCACCCCCCGGCCCGCTCTCCTCTGCCTCCCCCGGCCTCAACAAGACAAATGGGCAGGAGTGGATGACAGAGCGCCTGGCCCACAAATCACCCTGCGCCGGCCCGTCCAGCGCTCCCGCTCCATTACTCATCAGCATGCAGGGAGCAGCAGCCCGCTGCCGTAATTAGACAAGGACAAATAGCCCGCCGTGGACACCATGCTCCGTCCACTGAAAAAGGGGCCCTTCTTTACGCAGGCCGCTGGATTGAGGGGATGCCGACCGTCCGTGACTGCTTTGGGATCCGGGTCTTGCCCTGAACACGGCCTGCTGTGTGACGGGACGGCCCCGGCATGACCTGAGATCTGAGCCTGATCCGACCGGGCCCCGAAGGGCCAGATCTGACAGAACGAGGACTGCAATGTACATGTTATGTATATTCATTTATATATTTATGTATAGTCAAATTGTTTAACCCTCTGGTGTTGTTCGTTCATTTTAGACCGAAAAAAAAAAAATGTTTTGAAATTTAAAAAATCGCTACTTCATTGAAACTGTGTGACTTTTATGGCAGTTGCTATGTGACCACAAAAAAAAATTGTGGACTTGATTCGAAAAAGCTAAATGGTCATTAAAAAAAAAAAAGTCACACTTGTGTTGTTCGCGGTCAATTTGATTTTAAATACTTAAATACTGCATTAATTTTCTTTATATAATTGTTCCTAAATTTTATACAGAAAATAGTCCATAATTTAGATATGAATATTAATTAGTAACACAAAATACACTCAAAATGCAAGATATTAAAGAAATTATTACACGATTATGGCCTCAGGTCAGTTTTGACCGCAAACAAATCACAGTCATGAGTCATGAAATCTCAACACATTCACTGAACAGAATTTTCACCTAAACAACAATATTCGCAATATTTATTCCATCTGAACAAGTTTGATGATTTTGTAATTTTTTAATTTATTTTAAGGTCATATAGTTAAACATATTATATGTTCTCAATAACTGTAATAACAGTACATTGTGCATAATAACAAACAACTAATCCTAACCCTAAGTAATATTAATTAATAATACATATTTCTATAACTACACTGTAACATCATCACCTTAAAATAGAGTGTAACTGATAAAAAATTATCTGTGAATTTAGTTTCTTTTAACATTTTTATATCTGTTTGTGAAATTGTGGAGCCAGTCATTTGCTTAGTAACAAATATTGTTTTAAAGTGAAAAACTGGAGCTTCAGATTTGGGGCAGAAAGCCCCCAGTGGCGTGTTGTTGCTGGTCTTTGTATTATTTAATTTAATAATTATGATAACTAATGGCATTGTTTTTATATGTGCATTTCAAACATCTTCATTATTCATAATAACCTACAGGCCAGTAAAATCATTCAATCTGAATTCAGTCTGCTGGTATCATGACTTCATTAAACGCAGGCTGGTAACAAATTTATAATTTTATCTTCTGGAATTGTATTATTTGATTTCAATTACACATGTCTGCATAGATTATTTGAATTAGTGTTAAAAGAAATGATGGTATCACTGGTGTCCTTGTTACACGTTACATTATATTTTATAATAACAATAAATGATGCATAATTACATGCAAGTAACCCTAACCCTAACCATATAGTAAATACATGTAGTACAAGTACAATAGGACTTTTCCTATATCCTCACTCAAATAAACTAAATACCACATAAAAATAAAAGTTTCAACTATTTCTGAAAACACATGCCTCCATTTGATTATGAAAGTCCATTTTGCAGCTAAACTGATTATGGTCCTGTAAAGCCGCTGGACATTTGTGAGATGAGAAAAATATGAGAAATAAAGTCATATGTGTGAAAGTTTCAAAGGGTGCGATAATAAAAATGAACATACTGTAGGTGTGATATATTGCAAAGAGAAAATATACTATATTTTACAGCATGAAAGGTGTTCAGATCAACACTGTTAGTGATCAGAATGAGTGTCTCTCAGCTGGAGGCCCCTGACAGTCACTGGCCCCGTCGGCCTGATCTGAACTGCATGTAAATTGGAAATCATAAGTCTCAAATCATAAAATGTGTTTATGTTTATTTACATGGCTTTTATCATATTGCTGAAATTTCATAAAATCAGAAAGCATTTGTGGCCACACAGCTTTGAACGGCTTATTGCTGTTTATTGCATATTTCTAAACTTCATGCGTGTGTGTGTTAAAAACAGGAAAAAAAAAACTGGTGTATTATTTTGGTCCCCTGTCCATAAAATGTTGTCCTGGGACCCATGAATTCAAGTGAGAGGCCTGATGTAAACGTCATAATTAATTGAAATGATAATAATTTAATAATTTAATTCAATAATTAACTGAAGTCATAATTTTAAGGGGAAAAAAGTCAAATCTGTGAGAGAAAAACTACAAGAAGTCTTAATCTTTTGTCATAATTTAGGATTTTTGTCATCATTGTGATCTCATAATTTAATTTTTTGTCATAATTATGACTTTGTTGTATGTCAATTGTATTTTGTCAAAATGCCGACTTTTTAATCTCATAATTCCAACTTTTTGTGCCATAACCGTATTTTATGTCACCATTTCAATCTCACAATTATGACTTTTTGTCTCATCATTTCGAGTTTTTATCTGTTTATATCACTTCTGACTTCTCATAATTATAACTTATAGGTATGTCTTGTCTCGTAATTCTTACTTTCTTTTTTATCTCTCTTAAGTCTTTAAAACTTTTTGTCATAATTTTGCATTTTTTTCAGAATTGTTTTTAATATCATCATTTCAACATTTTATGTCATAACGCTGACTTTTCTCTCATAATCATGATTTATATCTCATAATTACATCTTTTAATCTTATAATTATTGCGTCATTATTACCAGCCCCCCCCCCCCCCCCCACATGATTGTAAAGCGCTTTGGGTGTACAGCAATACACAATAAAGCGCTATATAAATGCTTCATTCATTCATTCATTCATTACTCAGTATTTCATAATTATGATTTTTTTCCTACTGTATGTGACAGAAATGTACTTCCATAAATCAATATGTTCACACATAGTCAGTCTTTTATAAAAGATGGACATCGTTCCTAACACGTCCATTAAACAAAATAGGAAACAATGCAATAAGTTTATCAATCTGCAGCCAAAGCAATAAAAGATTTCCGAATACATTACGCAAAGCTTTAGAAAGATAGAATTAGCAGAAGAACAGAGGGCCAGTGAGACCAGAGGGAAACAGTCATGGCCAGAGCCGTCAACCAAATATAAATTGCTATTTCTGTAAAAAAAAAAAAAAAAAAAAAAAAAGTCCCAGCTAAATCCGCAGAGGAGGTTAGCACAGATTGCTCCGAGAGGCCCAACTCAATATGTGACATTTGGGATGAGGGTCCCGGACCAGCAAACACTATCGATCCCGCCTTAATTTCCTAATTATTTTCCTATTGGATTTCTGATTTCATAATCGTCATCAGGACACATTACCAGAAACCCAAAACCCAAGCAGGATTTTTTTGCCACGGTAAACATTTTCAGTAAAACTTAAAAAAAAAAAGCTGTGAAATGAAGCTGTATATTCAATTTCTGCGGCCAGCTGGTGGACTCGACCCCCTCACGCCTCCCCACCCGTCCACATTTCCGTTTCTGCAAACACAGAGCTCTTGGAAAGCATATACTGCACAACAGTTGTGCTTAAGGAAATGTAAAAAAGCTGTTTCTTGTGCTGACGGCTTCGCTAATGTAGATGTTTAGCATTGCACATTTTCTGCTTGATCTGATCCTGTGTGGGATTATCACAACACTTCGCTTGCTGCGTTCGGAGGGAAAACTCAGCGTCGAGAAACACCGGACCATCCGTCTTGAACATCTTGTTCTTTAACGGGAAACATAAAACCGAACCGCCAGGTTGAGCTTCTGTGGTACCAGAGGGACAAAAACATAATGACGCTTCTTCCTCAGAAGTATCAGGCATTTCCTCATAACCGTCCCAACGTTTCAACACCTTGTTTGAATGCTCCTCATTTCCCACAATTCCAGTGTGTAGAAAGAAGCCATTTGCAGTTGTTATTTGCATCACTTCTGTTGACGTAAATGAGTGTGACTGATTGAAGCATGCAAACATAATTGCACTGATGAAACTTCACAGTCCTCTGACAGCCTGCCAGGATGTTTCTCTTCCGCTCGGGAAGGATCAGCTGGAACTCCAGGGAATTCCGATGGATCTGTGGAGGAATTCTGGGAAGCGTAGCTTTGCTGTAGTGTGCCAGGTTCAGGGCACGGGGCATTCGATTATGAATTCAATCCTGACAGGCCCGTGAGAGATGTCCTCTCTGGATTTGATCCAGGAGAAGGAGAGCGCTCGGCTCGTCTCTTTGAGCAATGAAAAAGCTCAAGCTCCAGAGAATATCAGATTATTGTGGGAAGGAAAACATATTTGGGTAACACTTTATTTTGATAGTCCACTTTAGACATTCTACTAACGATAAGTAACTTTGCAACTACATGTCTACTAACTCTCAGTAGGGTAGGTTTAGGGTTAGTAGAAGAAGTTGACATATACTTGCAAAGTTTCTGATAGTCAGTATGTTGTATGTTGTGGACCCATCAAAATAAAGTGTTAGAAGATATTAAGCAGACAGTCTACTAATACTCTAATGACTGAAGTTGACATGTAGTTGCAAAGTTACTTGCTGTTAGTAGAATGTCTAAAGTGGACTATCAGAATAAAGTGTTACTGAATAAATAATCTTTCCATTGATGTATGGTTTGTTGGGATCAGACAATATTTGGCCGAGATACAACTATTTGAAATCTGGAATCTGAGGGAGCAAAAAAATCAAAATATTGAGAAAATCGCCTTTAATGTTGTCCAAATGAAGTTTTTAGCAATGCATATTACTAATGAAAAATTAAGTTTTGATATATTCATGGTAGGAAATTTACAAAATATCTACATGGAACATGATCTTTGGTAACACTTTATTTCGATTGTCCATTTTAGACATTCTACTAACTATAAGTAACTTTGTAACAACATGTCAACTAATTATCATTCATTTGTAAAAGTAATTACAAATGAATGATGAACAAGTAAGTCGACTAACTCTCAGTAGGGTAGGTTTAGGGTTAGTAGAATAAGTTGACATATAAGTTTCTTACAGTCATTATGTTGTATTTGTTATCAAAATAAAGTGTTAGCAGATATTAAGCAGACAGTGTAATACTGTAATGACTGCTAGTTGACATGTAGTTGCAAAGTTACTTACTGTTAGTAGAATGTTTAAAGAGAACTATTGAAATTAAAGTGAAAAATTGATCGTTTTGACCCATACAATGTATTGTTGGCTATTGCTACAAATATACATGTGCTGCTTATGACTGCTTTTGTGCTCCAGGGTCACATTTTTGTAGGAACATGAAAGACTGAAAAAGGACTAAATTTCGTTGCACTTTGCAAGTATTCATCTTTCTTCTGCGTGATTTAGGGGACATTTCAGGCCACTGCTGGACGGGATCTGAAGCTCACAGATTTGTGTATAATCATACTGCGGTCTCGTCCCAGCAGCACTGCACAGACATTTACTGTTTCCACCATCTGTCCGCTTATTAAACTCACTCCTGCATCAGCTAGACTTTCAACAGCCACTTTCTGTAAGAATACGTGGATGTACAGATCCGCACATAAACGAACAAACAGGTTCTGTTATGTTTCCTTCATGTGGCAACATGAAAAAAATAGAGAAATTTACTATGAACACATAAGCCTCATAAAAATGTATAAATGTCTTTGCACTACATTAAAAAAGCAAACCATTCATTTTCATGAAATTTAGCACAAACACATTTCTCAAGTCAAAATGTTTGACTATTTTTATTATTATTATTATTTGTATTTTTAATAAACGGCTTTAAATAATAAGACCATTAGAAATATTGTTCAAAAAACAGAAAAACACATTTAGATAGGACACAATTAGTGGGCCATGTTCATGTGAGGAGCTCCATCTGTAATTACTTTAATAGGACAAATGTGAATATGCCAAATGCATAAATATATCAATTTAATTATATTTATTGTATTTATATTAACATTGTTTTATTGCATAATTACTGTTCTTCATTGCACAATGAGTAGAGTAAAGGTCCCGTTTGTTAACAGTACTTAATGCATTAGTTAACATGAACTAACAATGAGCAATATTTCACACAACATTTATTAATCTGTGTTACGTTAGTTATAAAATACACTTATTGTTTGTTCATGTTAGTTCACAGTGCATTAACTAATGTTAACTGATACGACTTTTAAAAATATCTTAGTAAATGTTAATGAAGATGCTGAAGTTTTGTTCATAGTTTGTTCATGTTTACTAGTTAACCAATGCTAAAAATAAAAAGGTATTGTGAGGTTTTACCCAAATTTTGCCACTGCACTGTGAAAAAGTTTTAATTAGACATACTTACATTTAGCACATACATTATTATCTACATAATAAATATTCATATATAAACTTTTCACTAAAAATACAGCAAATAATTTGAAACACAATACTTTTTATGCACAAAATGATCTTTATCACCTCCTCATTCGACTGGAGTGTTTGATTGGTTCATTTAGACTGTGTTAAATGTTAACTGCTTTTCTGTCGCGCTGATCCCTGATCTCACAAAAGAGCCTGTTTTACATTTGCTCATTTGAAATCTCTACTTAAAACAAGTCACAACAGTCATAAAGCATGTTGAGAAGTTCCTAGCAGAGAGTGCTGAATGAAGCCATTAAATCACTGCATAAAGCACTTAGGTAATGAAGCAGCGGTGCAGAGAGGAGAGCAGCAGAGACTGAACACGCTCCTGCTCCTCTTCAGACCGCATGAAGTTCTAGCAGAAGTGATGCTGGTCTACCGGAAGAGGCCGGTTGATGAAGGACGTTTTGCTGGGTAAGTTAGATAAGAAAGCGTTGAAGTCTATGGGACGACACTACGAGTGCTTTTTAGACATTTAAGCCTGAACCTGACACAAGAAAGTGTGTGTGACCCAACTTTACCACTACTCAAATTAATCCCAAACCTGATTAGAAAGCAAAATTACTCATTCTTTCCCTTCCAGGCATTAAATTGAAGCACCTGATCCAAATGGTAGCCTAGTCTCAAATGAAATGACTAAAACCAGCCTAAACTGTTTGACATTTTGGTGAATCCATTCGTTTCACAGTGCTGGGGAAAGTTACTTTTAAAAATAATACATTACAATATTGCGTTACTTCATTAAAAAGGAAACTAATTAATTTACTTTTTATGGAAAGTAATGCGTTACGTTACTTATGTGCTAATTATTGTCACCTGGACTGGGCTTGCTTCTTTGTTTTTTCATAACAAATAACCCAAACAAACAAATAACCTTTTTTTTTAGTTTTTTAGTTATTTATTCATGCATACTTTTCTCTAAAATTTGTCATATCATACAAATTCATTAGAAATCACCACCTCTTGCGTAAAATACTTGCGTTGTCCTGTGACACTGGGTTGGAAATGCTGATTTTCTCACAGTGCATGCTAAAATGATCCAGTCGGTATTTCAGCATTTATTCATAATCCATTAAGGTTGACTCACTGCTATCACTGCAAAAATTCCTTTTCTTACTTAGATTTTTTGTCTTTTTTCCAGCCAAACTATCTAAAAATTCTTAAATCAAGTAAAAATTATTGTCTTGTTTTCAACAAAAACAAGTGAAAATTTAGTGAGTTTTTGCTCGAAACAAGCAAAATAATTTGCCAATGGGGTAAGCAAAATAATCTTGTTTTCTGTTTGAAATAAGATTATTTTGCTTACCCCATTGGCAGATTATTGATCTTTTCTTTGTATTGTGACGTACATTCGATGCTCATATAAAAAATATATGCATGGCACGTGCATAGATAGGTTAAATTTTCATTTCATGCAGACTTTAAACATTGTTTCAACATTGAAACAACTTATGTTGCTTTAATTTTTATTAATATTTATAATCTATTTTTATTAATCACAAACCCAAACTTGACTCATCTCATGATCATCACACAACTATGGCTGTCTATTATATATAAAGTCCCGCCATTTAGTTGTGTGAAGAAATGTAGACAGATGATGCCAACACTGAAACAACCAACACGATCTCATGAAAGTGTGTATAAATAGTACTTATTTTTTAAGCAAAAATTGACTTTGGCGTGCATGCTACGCAATGGGTATGATTAGGGTTGTGGGATAGATGCGTATCACATGCACGCGAAAACTGCGTATTATATGCAAGCCAAACTCGCGCGTATCGTATGCACGCCAAAGTCATTTTTTGCGTATCAATACCACTAGTTTTTGTTTTTATTTGGCATACTATTTATATGCATTTTCATGAGACCGGACTCCAAATTGTGCTATAAGTTTGATCGCAAGATATAATCATTGCTATTGATAGTGTTGTTCACCATCATGTCATTATCTAACTGCATGATTTTCACTGTACATTTCTGCCATATGGACATCAACTTGACCACTGATAAGCTACTACTAAATATAATGTAGAAACTTAAATTTTCTGTAAAGCTGCTTTGCAACGATTTGTATCGTGAAAAGCGCTATACAAATAAACTTGAATTGAATTGAATAGACAGAATGGAAATTTGGATTCAAAACTCATCTCAAGCTTTTAGATCAATAGAGGTTTTAAGATCAGGAGAAACATACTGTAAACTCAGTCATGCATCCAAAGGTTTGTCTGGTATCTATCCTGAGATTTCGGTGAGGCTCGTGTTGTTGGTTTCTCAGTGACCTTGAGCTCTGGATTCTTATGGTTTTTGGCAGGAGCGCGGGACAGGGCCGGTCGTTCCAGTTGAATCGGGATTTGAGTAGCATCGACCTGTCAAATGTGTGTTGTGTGAGGTGTGAACGCGTGTTTTTTGTGTGTGTGTGGGGGGGGGGGGGGGGTCAGAGTATCAGGGTTTAAATCCCAGTGAAGATGTTTTTGGCCTTGATCACCGTCCCGATCGATTCCTGGCTGATTCACTCTCAGATATGTCTTATTTTATTAGTAGCTTCAGCCTTCCACAGGCCCATTCACGCGTGATCAATACGATGGCCGGGACAGGACATATTTTTCTCATTTTTAGTGCCTTAACGCTATTTAACCGTGTCATCTGATAAATGAGTGGCCGTCCCAAAACGCTGATTTTCTATTGATTTCTCCCTCAATCTCAACACCCTTTGCCCCGTCACTCCTACATTGTTTGTATGTCCAGTTATCTGCCCATATCCCTCCACCTTTAAAAGACTGCGCTGTCTGCTTCCTTTACCCATAAACCCATTCAGCTTGAAGGATTAGTGGAGGAAAGTTCTTAAAACGGGCAAAATTTTGACATAATAGAGCTTGAAAAGTTAAGGCATTTGACTTTTAATTTTAGCAACTCTTTATTCATTTAATGTGCTTCTGATGAATTACATTTGTACATTAAATTCAACCTAAAGCATGTTTTATGGCTCAGTTTGTATATGAAATGTAACCCTGGAGCACAAAACCAGTCTTAAGTCGCTGAGGTATATTTGTAGCAATAGCCAAAAATACACAGTATGGGTCAAAATTATTGATTTTTCTTTTATGCCAAAAATCATTAATATATTAAGTAAAGATCATATTCCATGACGATATTTTGTAAATTTACTACTGTAAATATATCAAAACGTCCTTTTTGATTAGTAATATGCATTGCTAAGAATTCATTTGGACAACTTTAAAGGCGATTTTCTCAATATTTAGATTTTTTTGCACCCTCAGATTCCAGATTTTCAAATAGTTGTATCTCAGCCAAATATTGTGCGATCATAACAAATCATACATCAATGGAAAGATTATTTATTCAGAAAAATTTACGCTTAAGACTGGTTTTGTGGTCCAGGGTCACAAATGATACAATTAATTAAATAATAAATAATATTTACTATTATTTAAAAAAAAGAAAAAAAAAGTGATTTTTAACGGTAAACTGTGAAAATGCTACAGTAAAAACCTGTTAAATGGTTAACGGTAAGTTCCTGTAAAATTTACAGGGGAAAACCATAAACTGACATTCCCAGAATTCCCTGCATTGTATTTCAATTTTTTTTTTTTAATTTGATGTTTTTTCTTTGAAGTAACTATGTTTCTTCTTAGTTTTTTCTTAGTGGTTATGTTTATTAGGGTTGTATGTTACATCTAATGTTGTTAAATTAACGTTTATTGCATATTTCAGTTTAATGAGTCTCACCATGATGGTGTTTAGTGCTTGCGTGAATGACACTGTGCACCATCTATATATGTTATTATTTAAAAGCTGCTTGTGATGGGCTTTGGTTCATCATGTGACTTTCTCATCACCTGCATTTGGTTGTAATCAGTGTATTACAAAGGTACAAAACAGATTCCAGTACTTTAATAGGTTGGTATTTTAACATTACATCAGTTAATGAAATTACGGTATTTAGATCTGAGACCAGAGCTCACATTCAGTTTTAAAGCAAGCTGGTGAAACATAGACTATAATTTAAGAAATGACTTAGTATAAAAGTAATGATATCTATGATCTGATATACTGCATTCCTGGATATTGTGATTATAGCTCAAATCACAACGGATACACACACTCAACTTGATCTGTTCCTGCATTATTAATGCTAAATTAAAGCCGCCGCTGTCTCCTGTCTTGAGCACAGTAATACATATTGATCCTTTCATTACCAAAGAACCTCTATAAAGTTCTTTACATATTGCTGAGGCATTCTGGGCGAAACTGCAAATAAACAGATCTAATCACACTTGATGCATGTCATACATTCCCCGAGTCAAAGTGCCGCCGATCAATTCGGACATTTTGTAAACGGAACAAAATTTAACCCGAGCGGATTTCTCAAAAATGCATTTGCCAAATGAATAAATCTCCATTAATGCTCATCAAGGGAAGAATTTCCTCGCTTCTCTACAGGTTTACAAGTGAATATTTCTGAATACCTGCAGCAGAGCCATAAACACACATTATGTAGTCCAATAACAGCACCTCGCGTGGGTTTTATTAGACCTTTCAACCCTTATATAATGGGTTAAGTGATAAAGTGACATTTACTGCCCACTCGCCAGGTTACACGCAGAGCACAGAGCAATAACACGCTGCCGGTGGGGTGGGCTTTCCATTAACATTGACTGCAGAACAAAGTGGAGTTTGTTTTAACACTACCTATTGCACCACTGGACCACTAAACCAGCGACGATCAGAAAACCAGCTGAGGCTGGCTTAAAGTCACAGTGAAAGGGAAGCCGCGACACATTTTTTTGTTCTGTATTATGAAGTTCGTCCAAGCGTAAAAGATCGTCGTAAAAGAAACAAATGTGTGGCCAGACCTGGTTCTGTCTTTTGGTTGTTGATTGGATTTTGAAATGTGAGAGCTGCAATCACAAATAGAGGCAGATGAAAGTGAGCTTGTAGTCAGAAAGATGCAAGATTTCAGAAAAGACTATTTTGGCTATTCCTGATTTTTTGTAATTTTAACATAACAGAGAGCCTCAGCAAACCTCCAATTAATACATTTTATACAGTTTCTTTTTATTTTATTTTATGATTATTATACTACAGTAATAGAACTCTAAAAACTCAAAATCAAGATTGCTATTGTTTTTACACATTTTTACTTCAGTTTTAGTTATTTTAAAACACTATAAAAAGTCTGTAAAAAAAAAAAAGGTCCACTGTACTGTGTTAATATGAAGAAATTTTGCATGTTGATTTTTTTTTTTTTTTAAAAAAGGTGTTTTCCTCGCATTTTGAATTAATTGTTGTATTCTATGTTAAAGGAAATGTCTGTAAACTTAATGGAAAATGGCCTGGCAGAAAATGACCAGTACCTTTTTCTTTTTCTCTACATTTAATTTTTTTTTTTAAGTTACGATTTTAGTTAACTATAGCAAGCCTGACCAATGCTCCTATTTTATGTTTTATATGTTGGAAATAAGCAGCTTCATCAGCAGAAATAACATATATTTAGCCTTTACGGGGGTCTTTGAATATTATGAGAATGGGAGGGCCTTTGAGGCAAAACGGTTGCATCCACGGCTCCACTATAAGGCCTTCACAGAAGAGCAGAAGATGTTAGCTAGCAATCAATGCCAGTGGTTTCATGCATAGTGTTCAAGTGCAAACACACCTTTTACTTTTGGCCATGAAGTGCACTTTACGAGGAAACCCCTTGAACAGCAAAAGAGTTGTTTTCTTAACTTTTTCAGAAGAACTGTACCTAAGTACAGTGCAATGTACAAACCTTCAGTGAATTCTGAGTTGATGAATTTAGCTAGTTACATCATGATTTTATGTTGAAATCCTGGTGTACAGACTTACTCAACAGTATCTACATTCCCATTATCAGCGAAGTACATACTTTCAGCGCACAAAATGTGAATTGGGAAGCGGATGCGTGTGGATTACCAGCGCCACCTTGCGGCGGTTTCCCGCCTCTACAGCCATCACAGACAGGCATTAATCATAACCAGGGGAGTGTAAAATTCAATTGCCTCCCTCGATCCATTTGGAGTGTAGAAGCCTGAAGGCCAGCCTTGTACTTCACCTGAGAGAGAAAGAGCGAGAAAATAAATAAATAAAGAAGAAGAACCCTCTGCCTACACTTCATCAGAGGCCCCTGCTCCATAATAAATGGAGTGTCTCTGCGGTGGAGTTGTGCCATCAGAAACTCGCCCTCTCTCTATCCATTTAATTCAGCGGCGGAGGGAAGGGTCAGGGTAGGAGCTCCGCGCCGCCTGCTTCCCTCAGTCATGCTGTAAACTACCTTTTAGGAATTGTTTCTCAATAAGAAATGATCAGTCCATTTATCTGCGGCAGACGGAACTGTCTCTTCGCCCAGACCTCCAATATTTTTCGTTTGACCTGATCAGGGCAATAAACTAGAGCGAGACACTTTCGATTTGTCACCAGCCCGAGAGCTGGGTGGCTGTGCGACTGATTACATCCCTCTCTACACACACACACACACACACACACACACACACACACACACACACACACACACACACACTCACTCACTCACTCACTCACTCACTCACTCACTCACTCACTCACTCACTCACTCACTCACTCACTCACTCACTCACTCACACACACACACACACACACAGACACACACAGACACACACTCTCTCTCTCTCTCTCTCTCACACACACACACACACACACACACACACGCACACACACGTTTGTTTCTGTGAATTGTGGGGACTTTCCATAGACTTCTGTTACTTTTATCCTGACCAAACGATATTTGTGTCCCCTAACCCAACCCTGACCTTAAGCCTACCCCTTACAGAAAACCTGTTTGCATTATTACACTTTCAGATAAACATCATTTAATATTTTTAATCATTTTTCCCTCGTGGGGACCACAGGCCAGTCACTACAATGTCAAAAATTTTGGGTTTTACTATCCTTGTGGAGACATGTATGGTCCCCACAATGTACTTAAACAAGAACACATACACACACACTCACTCTCTCTCTCTCACACACACACACACACACACACACACACACACACACACACACACACACACACACACACACACACACACACACACACACACACACACACACACACACACACACGAGGAGTTCATTCAACTCCAGCTCTTCCCATCCACATACACACACACCTCCGTCTTATGATTTACGCTTAACAAAATACATCAGAATAGCGGATACTGGATGCTGATGTACCACAATTTCCTACATGGGATCTATTTATCATGAGTTTTTCCAGAAACTAATTATTTATTAGTGCTGTCGGATTAATTCCGATTATTCATTTGACAGCTGTATAAGCATTATGCATTTATTTTATTCTTAGCTTATTCCTTTTATCTATTATTTGTCACAATTAGATGTTATAATTAAAAACAACTAATATTATCAAATATTATCAATCTTCTTTGAACAGTGTGCCTCCATTAAGAGCTTTAATCACGTATTTCTTACCTTGCGTATGGAAATGATTGCATGCAGACAGTGCACACTATTATATAGCTTGACATTTTTACATTAAAATGGCTATATAGGACAAATAGGCTATGGGACAAAAACAAATAATAATTAAAAAAAAAAAAATTCAAACTATTTTCTGTATATCAAAATAAAATAGCTTTACCTGAAAATTTGTACAAGAGGTTATATATGTTATATTATAATATAAGATCAGGGTATCCATGCGAGACTTTCTTTCACTCAGAGGATAGCACTAGACAAAATATTGTCTAGACAGGGACATTAGAGGACATTATAACTGTATTTCATAAAGTACACCTCTGTTGTTGTCAACCCTTGTTAAACAAACTGCTAAATATTTCAGTTCTGCCAGACAAATAACAAGATGTGTTGTGGTGTTGTGGATTCTCCAAGCTGTTATCACATTTAGATGAATGAATGAATTAAACTAAATATCACTGAAACAAAACAGCTAAGAATGAAACAACTAACAAAACAAAGAAACTGCCGCTGATGGCAGGTTTGGCCTGTCTCTCTGCCTCTGTCTGTCTGAGTGTGTGTGTGTGTGTGTGTGTGTGTGTGTGTGTCAAGTGCTGGTGCTCGTCTCGTGTCATATCTTTCCCAAGGGGCTCATGAGAATCCACGTTTCTTCCTTGCAAACTGATTTGAGGACTAAGCAAGGACTGTCAGAGACACTTTTTCATGCTGCCAGTAGGAACCTCCAGTCTTCACGTCTCTCCAACAGAGAATCTGCTGGAATTACTGAGTGTTGCATCCACTTTACATGAAGCTAAAAGTGTCACTGTAATTATATAATATGTTGTAACATGATGGAGCATTGTGGGTTTTCTGATCATTAAAAATTCAAATAATCAGTTTGTTTTTTGTCTTCTTGTTATATTATTTCATTAAAATTCAGATTATCGTTATGTAGTTTATTGTTACATATGTATATATGAAAATATCAGTTGTGATCTTGATACAAGAAAATTGTGGAATACCAAAAAAAGTACATCAAAACACCTCTTATTTTAATCACTAAATAATACAATTAAATTAGTAATTCTTAGTATTTGTAAATCCACAATATCAAAGCCATATATATATATATATTGGGAAAGGGCATCTCAGGAACCGCACTCCAGTGGTTTGGGTCTTACCTCTCAGATATGTCCTCCAAGGTATCCTGGAGAGGTGAGGTGTCCAAGTTGTAACATCTAACTACTGGGGTGCCTCAGGGCTCAGTTCTTGGACCACTTCTCTTCTCTGTCTACATGGCATCACTAGGTTCTGTCATTCAAAAACATGGCTTTTCATATCACTGCTATGCTGATGACACTCAACTCTTACCTCTCATTTCATCCTGATGATCCGACGATAGCTGCTCGCATCTCAGCTTGTCTAACAGACATTTCTTGCTGGATGAAGGACCATCACCTTCAACTCAGCCTTGCCAAGACATAACTGCTTGTGGTTCCAGCAAACCCATCGTTTCATCACAATTTCACCATCCAGTTAGGCACATCAAACTCAAAAACAGCCAGAAACCTTGGAGTTATGATTGATGATCAGCTGACTTTCTCAGACCACATTTCTAAAACTGCCTGGTCCTGCAGATTTGCTTTATTCAACGTCATGAAGATCAGGCCCTTTCTTTCGGAACATGCTTCACAACTCCTTGTTCAAGCTCTTGTTCTGTCCAGGTTGGACTATTGCAATGCTCTTTTGGCAGGCCTTCCAGCCAATTCTATCAAACCTTTACAATTAATCCAGAACACGGCTACAAGATTAATTTTTAATGAGCCAAAAAGAACGCACGTCACACCCACACCTCTGTTCATCAATTTGCACTGACTACCAAAATTAATGTTTGCCTACAAAATCACCTCTGGCTCTGCACCCCTTTACCTAAATTAATTATTTCAGACTTATGTACCCTCTAGAAGCATACGTTCTGCAAGTGAACGTCGCTTTATTGTTCATCACAAAGAGGCATAAAATCACTTTCACAGACTTTTAAATTAAATGTTCCCTCCTGGTGGAATGACCTGGCCGACTCAATCCGAGCATCTGAATCCTTAGCCATCTTCAAGAATCGGCTAAAACACATCTCTTCCATCTTTATTTGACCCTCTAACTCTAGCACTCTCTGATATAATTCTATTCTTTATCAAAATAAAATTAAAAAACTTGCACTCTATTCATTTACTAACTGCTTGTTTCCTTAAAAAAAGGAACCTAAGACTAGCTTCTCTAATCTTTTTGTATTCTATTTATTTATTATACAATTAACAAAAGCAAAAAAGGCCTCTAACACTAGCTTACACTATTCTTTTTATTTTTATTTATTATATAATTTAAAAAAAAAATTAAAAACTTGCTGCGTTAAGCTGAGACTTGTTATAGCACTTGCATATCATTGCATCTCATATCATTGTGCTTTTCTTGGCTTCCATTGCTTCTATTGTCCTCATTTGTAAGTCACTTTGGATAAAAGCATCTGCTAAACGACTAAATGTCATATATATATATATATATATATATATATATATATATATATATGCCATTTATGCTTACAACAGTGATATGACAGCTTAAATGACTTAAATTTAAAATAAACACTCAAATAAAGAGCCACAATTAATGACTCATAACAAATAATAATGATAATGAAACAATTAAGTTTCTTGTACGTTAGTGGGATCCTCTAAACTAAAAACTATAGCTGTTAACGTGAGCATACACTACCATTCAAAAGTTTGGGCCCAGAAAGATCAGCATAATACAATGATTTCTGAAAGATCATGTGACACTGGAGTAATGATGCTGAAAATTCAGCTTTATCAGCTTATTATTAATTACATTTATACTTCTGTTCTAATAGGAGACAGTTATTTTATATATTAGATATATCTAAACGTAATAATATTTTACAATATTACTGCTTTTATCTAAAAAAAAATAAATGTAGCATTGTTGAGCATAACAGACTTCTTTCAAAACAAACAAACAAACCAAAAACTCCTACTAACCTCAAAGCTCCTGCTGACCTCAAAGTGTCTCCAAAAGACTGTAATGTGTGGTTATTTCAGATGTACACATATATTAGCACATGTATTCCTCTGACCAACACTGACACCTTCTGGTCACTCACACACTTGTTTTAAATCACAAACATGTAGTTCCACATCTTTGCTATAATTGTATAATATTTAAAAAATATATATATATTTTTTTTTTTTTAAGAATAGAATTAGAATAGAGATGGAAGAGATGTGTTTTTAGCCGATTCTTGAAGATTTGCATGCTATCAACACAAAAACAAAACTAGAACTCTTTTAGAGGACCGGTAGGATACGTGTCATATTTATTTATCAGTGTACTGCAGATATATAGAAGTAGAAGTGGTTTTAATATTTCACCAGCATCACATGGACACTTTCATACAAATCCACGCCACAGTTTCCTTCTTTACTGTATTTAAAACAGACCTCAGTACAGACTCGACACATGTTTTACTGTGAACATCAGACTTTATTTGACTCTCTGCCACACAGAGCTCTGGAGCAGCACATCTGGACACAGTCAGAGTGTGGTACGATTACATCTTGCACATTTACCTCCGTTTATTTGATTTCCTCCACAAATAACTGCACTGCTGTGACACTACTTGAGATCTGTATTGTTTAAAGACATGCAAGAAAGTTTAAACCGCTATCATATTCAGCTAATATGACTGCACCAGACTCTGTCAGCAGCTAAATCTACACTACTCAAGGCTACAGACTACATATACTCTATAACCATGGGTATTGTCTTGAAGACATTTGGTAATAACGTTACAGAAGTAACCTTGAAAGTAGATTTTAATTACATTGCTTTTAAAGTTTTTTTTTGGATATAATAAACTATGCAGGGATCAAAGAAACCAACGTGTCACAGTGAAACTAAAACATCACAAACATTGTCAAAACATCACATTATGACAGAGGCTCCGCCTCCACCCACATGATTGGCACCTCAGCCTTCCTATTAAACACCACGCCCAGAAGAGGCGTGGCCTGAGAAGGGTTGCCATATCCACAATTAGCACCCCAATTACTTTAATAAGAAAGAAGCTCCTCCCTGAGGCATCTCATTCGCTGTGCTATTCACTCGACACACTGAACTAGTCATGGCTGATCTTTCCTAAATGAGACCTTACACTATGAAATGAATGATTACACCTAATAACACAGTTTTTAGGCCAGAGGTGCATAACAAGGCTACTTTATGGGGACCTATATATATATATATAATATTTAAAAAAATGGCACTTTTTTGTCTCATGCTGACAGTGTAACTACAATTCATTTCACATTCCACATACATCAGGAAATGTTCTACGGATTTATAATATTTGGCACATAATGGTTAAAAGGCCACTACATTTGAGCTACACAGTATTTCTCCAATGAGGGTTTGAAATAACTGGTAAAAAGTAGCTTATTATAGTAATAGTATGGTAATTGTTGAGGGTAGGTCTTCGTGCGATGTTGTAAAGCTGTACATCAATATCAATCCATACATCCAGTCATTCTCTCACTCTCAAACAGTAAACAACAAAATCACAGTCAAGTTATCCCAATGGCTATTAAATAATACAAAGATGACCATGACCGCATTAATGTATCATATACATTTGTATATACAAAATACCACAGTGTTTCTTTTGCCTTCCAGCTGCAATAAACACCAAAGTGTGCATGTGTACTTAATAGTTCCTTTAGTTTTAGAGGAGCGGTTCCTCAAGATCGTCCTTTATCTTTGACCTGGAAGTGTGAATGTAGCTCAGCTCAGAAGACTTTGGCCCGTTTGCTGCTCAGAGACCCGTGCTACAAGACAAACAGAGAGGTGGGAAAAAGCCATTTTAAAGACAATATTAGTATGTTTGTGTGTAACAAAAAAGCCATGTTAATATATTTTTGTGTGACATCAACAACCAAAACATATTTAACTGTAGCAAAGAGCAAATTGCTTGTATTTTTGTTGAAGCATTTGTATAAATTATTCAGTAAAACCAGTTGAACTTTAAAAGGTGAGAATGTTTTTCAGGTGAAAATCAATAGTTTAAATTCAGCAAGGATGCATTAAATTAATCGAAAGCAACTGTGGAGATATTTAATGCTGAGTTCACACTGCATGATTTTCAACGTCATCGGATCAGCGTTGTTTTCACACTGCGTGACTATCTGGGGTAGCAGTCAGTCGCTGCTGTGTTCACACTGCACGATGGATCGGCGACAGGACGTTACACACTGCATGACTTTACAACAGGAAGACATCGCCGACAGCTCTGTCTGATCCACAAACTACAGCCAAACGCACGCGAGAAGTGATGAGGTAATAACGCAAGATCACGCTGATGGTCTACAAGTCTTTCCCGAACACACAATAATTAAAGATGACTTGTTAACAACATACTTCTTATTTCTTCATGTACCTGTTCTGTATATTCTACTGCAAAAATGTACTGATATTGCCATGTTAATTGTTTACATGGCTAATTGCTTAATAAAAAAACTCAAAAAAGTCCCCTCCGAACTTCCCGCTGCCCTGCATCTTGCTCTCTCATTGGCTGTAGGTCATCGCCGATGTATGTTTCTACTCATTGCACACAGCAGGATTGTGAATCGCCGACAGCTCCAGATATTTAGCATGCCAAATATTTCACGGGCGCCGGCGACTCATCGGCGATTCTCTCAGATCGCATCTTTGCTAATACACACTCGCGTGAATGAGCACTGATTTGCCTCCGATTTGGGGCATTTGCAGCTGATTTCACAAAACCTGTCGGTGAGTGAAAAAAAAAAAAAAAAAGCTAAAATCGTGCAGTGTGAACTCGGCGTGAACTGTTACAAAAGATTTCTATTTCAAATAAATGCTGTTCTTTTGAACTTCCCAATCAACAAAAAAAAAAAAAAAACTTTTCCCCACAAAAATATAAAGCAGCCCAACTGTTTTCAACATTGATAATAAATCAGGATATTAGAAAGATTTCTGAAGGATCATGTGACACTGAAGACTGGAGTAATGATGCTGAAAATACAGCTTTACATCACAGGAATAAATTACAGTTTAAAACATTACAATTTAAAATAACTGTTTTCTATATATTTTATAATATTACTGTTTTTATTGTGTTTTTGATCAAATAAATGCAGTTTTGGTGAGCAGACAAGTTTGATTTTTTTTTTTTTTTTTTTTAAAGGTGCCATAGAATGCATTGATACAATATTTTAAATTGTTCTCTGATATCTACATAGAAGGTACGTAGCTTAGGTAAGGGCACAACATCTCCAGAAACAGTTTTAACGTGCATTTACAACCCTAGGTTTCACAGTGCAGCTCATTTCAGTAGCTCACAGCAGGAAGGAAACACAGGGAGGGAAATATATATTTCAATACTTTCTCGCGCAGTTATATCGTCGGGTAATTATACTGTAAAAAAATAAAAAAATTAAAAAAAATGCGGACACCAGGGAGCCGCTATTAATATGCGGGGCACTTTCAATTGCACGATCGCTTTTTAATTTCACTTTCGAGATTCGCAATCGCACGCACTCTGTTTATTCTATGGAGCGGCAGTAGGCTACGTACCACACATTTTACAGGACCAGATGCTTGTCAGCGGTGCTCAGGATCTATAAATCATTCACCATCATCCTCAGTCATCTCTCCTTACTCCGTTTATGTGGTGAAAGTGAAATCTTATGTACTGTAACAGGCTACCGCTAGCAAGCAGCTACCATGTCCCTTTAGTGGCTCACGTTATTTTATTAGAACGCGTTATTTGTTTTCTGTGCCTTTCTGAATACAGACTCGCTTGTTTCTTCACAATACCTGCAGAACTTCTGATGGTTCGGCTGGCGGCTGACCTTGAACATGGGCGTGTATATGCAAATATATGATCCCGACTGTTACGTCACAGTCGGTGTTATGTTCTGATTCGCCTATTTTTCAGTGGTCATTTTTATTCACGAGATTTACATAAGGAGGAGGAAACAATGGTGTTTGAGGCTCACGGTATGTCATGTACAGAGCTGTTATTATTCAACTATGGCAAGTTAATACAGTTTTCCATTCTATGGCACCTTTAAACATTTATAAACATAAATATGATTAAGGATAGTTTTGAATGGAATATATGAGTGTTTTCGGTCCAGACAGCAGAGAAGAGACTAAAGCGGACTCGACCAGCTCATCTCCCTGTTAAGCCCCGTTCACACTAGCAGCGACGTTTGTCAGGCCAGGGGCTGGCGATGAGGTCGCTGGTGGGCGTTCCCACTACTGGTTGCCTTGACAGCGAATCAGGTTTCTTGCCGCTAAGTACAAATATTTTGGAGGCAAAAGACTAAATATAATCGAAATCTAAATTAAACATACAAACAAAAATGAATGAGAAACAGAGCCTACTTTCTTCCATTGCATATGTTTATCTAGGGCTGAGAGGAGAACAATCACATGAGCTCAACCGTCTTCTTTCCTATTGGCTGTCGCTCCCGAAAGTCGCTCTTCATTTGCATAAAGTTGAAGGATTCTGAACTTTGTCGCATCGCTGGACACGCCCCATCCGGTCGCCGGAAAATCGCCAGCTCTCCATTGAAATGAATGGGATCGTGTCGCTTTATCGCTGCGTGTCGCTTGTAGTGTGAACAGGGCTTTAACGCTGTATTGTTTGTATGTTGCTCTCACCTTGGCCTGTTTGTAGAAGTGAGGCGCCAGCTCCACCAGCCAGGAGGACTCGACCGCCGTCACATCCCGCATGTAGTACTTGCTGGTCTGAACCAACTCGTTGAAGACAACCCTGAGACGCATCCCGAAACAAAGAGTTAATATTTGGTGAAAAACGAACAAAATTAAATAAGCACCATTAATTCCCTTGGGTTTATACAAGTACCATTTGGGGGGCTTTTCTCCATACAGCACCGAATCAGGGTGAATGTACAGTTCTCTGTCATCACGGAGAGTCCTGGACAATCAACAACATTAGAGGACGATTAGCGACAAACAAAAGACCAGTGTTGGGGGTAACATTTCAAGTAACGCGAGATATGGAAATTTTTCACGTAACTAGTAAAGTAACGCATTACTTTTATCATTTTTACAGGAAAATATCTTTTTCAAATAAGTAACACCAGTTAAGGTCTTTGCACACTGAGTCCGAAAATCTCGTCCGAAATGTTAAAAAATAAATACGACCTCACGATGTGTCAATCACGTTTACACACTGCCTCCGAAACTTTCGTCCGTCATAAAAAAAATTAGAACCAGGTTCGATTTTCTGCATTTTCACATCCATAGCAAGCATTTTGATAGGAAAGCATGACGAATACGAAAAAAAAAAAAAAAAAAATGGAAAAACGCATACGAAAATTTCAGACTCAAGGACCTTTACTTTGTTTCTCCATGTCTTGACTGACAGCTCTTCTGTCCGCATGTTGATTGAAATGATTAAGTGCAGAGGCGTTGAGTGCGCTGTGTGAACATGTTACTGTAGTTCTAGAATACAATTTAGGTGTGTGTTATTTTATTAACCCATAATTGTGTCTGTTGTGCTTCATGTATGGTTAATGTTTGTCCAGCATGCCTGCATATACCTACTGAAGGTTGTGTGTTGTCGCTTGATATGCTTGCATGGCTAATTGTGTTATTGTGTCAGTGTACTGATGTCTTGTTATTTTTTGTTTATAATTCTTGATAATTTAAAGGGTTCTGAAACATCTTGCCAAAGGACTGCAGCTGAAAATTATCTGGCTGGCTAACACTGGCACATTTACAGAAATGTTGATTAACGTGTGTTGTCCTTATAAATAATTGTACAGATGTGAAGGTTCATTTCCTTCAGACTGAGGCTTATTTCACTTCTGGCGTGAAAAGGCTTTTACACATTTGCCAAAAATAGAACTTTTTATATTAAAAATAAACAAGCAAGCCCAGACCAGATGAGGAAAGGGTAAGTATTGTAATAGTAACTAAGCAGTAACTCAATATTGTAATGCATTACTTTTAAAAGACACATTTAAGGCTGGAACAGTCAGGTTACTGAGGAAACAGAAGTGAAGAGGAATGAACCGACCTGTAGGAGCCGGAGTGATGCATTCGGGCGGCATTCGCAAAAAAACCAGACACAATACATCTGAGAATCACATCCGGATCACCTGCAGCACAAACAGAAGAGCGAGAAATCGCTGAACACATACGAAAATACAGTCATGTAATGACAAACTCATACGACATTCAAGTCTGAGGATGAAACAAATTACTGATATGACAAACGGTGGTATGAAAACATGACACACTGGTCAATATGGTCAAATTTTGTACTTAAATATGATCAATATTCAAATTTAAAAGGCATCACATTCGATTATGAACGCGATATTGTGTAGCTTGTCAGTGATCTACAGCTCTGTGTAGTAAATGGCACTCCATTTGAAAGCAAGTGATGGAGATTTACTACTAATCACAGAACCGCCTTTACTGACAAATCACATGGGATTAATCGTGCAGCCCAAAGCCCTAGTATGAAAACTAACAGAACAACACTAGAAAACCATGAAATCACCATAAAGTGTTACGTGCAACTGACAGGGCAATGTGATAATGTGATATGGTGAAGAGGATGACGAGTCACCTTCACTGGAGGTCCGAGGCACCTTGAACTTGTTGAGGAGGTGCCGCAGCTGCTCGCGTACCGCCACGGCCCGGAGGAGCCCTTTGTAGTTGAGGAAATGATCCTGACACCACTGAGAGCTCTTCTGATGCTGAGAACACATTTGACATATGCTAGATCAATAAATATCAAAATACCAATGCAAACAACCTTTACCCAAAAATCACATTATTTTAATTTGTGGTTGTCAAACAGGGGGCTTCAAGTCGACCTAAAATCAATTTAAAATCATGGCTGCCTGATTCATTGAAATAAAACTGAAACTGCAATATATCTTATCAATTATCAAATTGCAAAGGCTGTGATTTAATTCGATAAAAATAAGCGCTGTTTTAGAGTGAAGTGTGGCACTGTGTTCATTTATACGTGAGCATATCATGACTCGCCGGTGTTTTCAGCGTCTCAGAGCAGATCAGTTCACACTACATTTCTAATCTCTGCATCGGCTCTGGGTCATATTTTTGTTCTTCAATTTTAACTTATTTCAATTAGTTCATTTCTCTCTTTCTTTTTTAAATTTTGATAAGTTCTAATATTTATCTAACCTAATTTTCCAATTTGGTTTAATTTCAATTACTTAAAACTATTTTTAAATACTTTTAGACAACAATAACACCCTACAGTATAATCACAGTAAAGGTGTAATTTATATTTCTGTCAAACAAACAAGCACAGCAAATGAAAAAAAATAAATAAAATAAAATATACACAAACAATGTTTTTCAGAAAATGTTAAATTTCCCCCAAATCTGGGAGCCCTACTTATGATTTAAAATAAGACAAAACAACTAAAAATAAAGATATTTCCTTGTTTAATTCATCCCATTTCTTCTTTGAAGAACCAGAGTTCCCACAGTCTCGGAAACATTTTAAAAGTGTGATTTCAAGACCTAGAAAAGTCATGCACATAAATATAATTTTAAAACACCATGGGCATATTCATAAAGAACATGCATACTTCTAGTTATGCCACATCCTAAAATATTTTATCAGACAGAAATTGGTAAAAGAGATAAGTGAAAAATATTTTTTTATCCAGTAAATAAAAAAAACAAATGGCCAAAAAATGTCAAGTAAATTTATTGGTTAAAAAGAGTGGAATCCCTGAATTATTACCATTTTTGTTTTAATTACAATTGGTTTAATATTTCAATATGTGGACACTTAATTTAATATGTGGCCTTTTTATTTCTGCAAATTGAAATCAAAATGTTAAATTATGTTGTGAACAATTGAGGACACTGGAGTCAAAAAGGTTAAGAATCTAAATGCAAACATACTTGAAATGACCATTTCTTCGGGTGACTAAAAAAAGGGATTAGGGTTTTAAGCGGTAAAAGTGAATTTAAGCGAGGCGTGATCGGTTACCTTTATGAAAGCCTCATAAACATTCAGCATGGTGAGATGATCTCCCTCAGCCACAGCAAACTTCCTGCGCTCCCGCGCCTGCCGTCACAGGAACACACAACAACAAATCAATGGTACAAATCAATTTTAAAATGCTTTAGAAAGCATTAAAAAAAAACAACAACAGACTAAAAAAAAACAAACGTACGGCTGATTTCTTCTGGTTGTGCGGCACTACAAAAATGTTCTGTATTTGCATCATGGCTGCTATCGTGACGATCTCCTTGGAGCAGCCGAAGTTTCCCGATTCCAGCAGCATCTTGGCAAACATGGGGCTGAGCGGAAACTCGGCCATTCGCACCCCCATGGGGTCAGTGAGACGCCCGTACTGATCCAGACCTGCCAGAGCGAGAGCTTATGAGAACACATGCAGACCATGCAGCAGTGAAAGAAACGCTGTTGATCTTCTACCTCCGAGAGCGTAGAGCAGCTCCAGGGCCTGGACCATGGACTGAGCCGGCGGAGGCTGCAACACAAACACACAGACGCTCAAAGCAGAGCAAGGCTTCACACACCTGCTGACGTCAGGGGTACGGCCAAAAAAATGATCTCGATCAGTCGATATCGATAAATATCAACATAAATGTCACATTTTTATTTCAATTATTTTATAATTGTGGTTTTAAACTATTCTTTAAGGTCAGAACATGACAAACACTTCAATTCTTTACACTTTTCCTTAACAAAATAAGTACCTTAATAGAAAAAAAAAACAATTATTCCTTCGTTCTGCATGTTCTAATGAGTGATACGGTTTCAAATCAAAAAACAGGTTTGTGCTGCCTGATAATATTAATAATATAATCATTTTTTGTCTCTTAGAAATACACATTTGATAGTAGCTTGAGTTAGGATGCAGATGCAGATTTATATTCATTATCAAAACCAGTAATATCTGTAAAAACTGTAGCAATCTCATTTTATTTGGTGAAATTGAATTATGACTGTTTGAGGTGTTTTTTTTAACCATTGGTCTTCCATAGTAGCATTCATTTAGATCATGATAATCACAGTTAAAGCCACAAATACAGCACCTCAGTACCATGGTAAAAATGGTGTTTGTGTGAAAAACAGTAGTCTAAATATATTTAGTATAAACGCATAAATGCTATAGCTTATTCACCAAATATACTGTAATTATATTCCATTGCTCCTTATTTAATACATGTTTACATTAATAATATAATAAAATTCGACACGAATACCCACATTTCTGACACAATACCATGGTGCAGTTAGTGTTACTACAGTAAATCTATGGTAAATGATGGCGATTTGTAGATTAAGTCGTCATTGCGCACAGTGTCTCTGCTGTTTGTCAGCGTTGTTTAGTGTCGCGACTCACGGCGCGCTTTAAATGACTAGCGCGATAAGTATCGTTATCGATTTATGGCCCAGCCCTCGTCAGGGGTCACTCACAGACAGGAAGTTGAAGCGCAGCACATTGTCGATGCCCAGAGCTTTGAGCTGCAGGATGACCGGAGCCAGATTCGAGCGCTGCATCTCAGGAACCGTCGACTCGGGCAGCTTCTCAAAGTCCTCCTCTGACAGAGAGAGAAGCACAAACATACAGCCACTTTCACAGAGAACGTACAGTACAGCAGAGCATTGAGAGGTCTACAGCGCTGTGGGGCAGAACTGAACTGAAAATCATTCAATATTTAAATGGAATCAAACTTACGATTTAATAAATAAATTATTTTTTTATTATATTTATCTAATTTATTAAACATTTAAAAAATAGTTTAGTTTACGCAACTCTGTTATGCGTTTTTGTCATTTCTATTAGTTTTTGGGTTCTTTTTAGTTACATTTATTCATTTTTATTTATTTATTTACAGTTATTTATACTTATTTTTATTTCAGTTTTAGCTTTAGTAATTTTATTATTGCATTTTAAACATCTTTATTTTAGTTAGTTTTTTTTTTTTTAATTTACTTTTTTCATCTATTTTTTTTTTTTATTTATTTCAGCCTTATTTCAATTACCAGTAACATTTTTTAATAGCTTTAGTTTAGATACCAATAGAATTATACTTCATAATTCTATTCTGTACATTCACTCATATATATATATATATATATATATATATATATATATATATATATATAAATTTTTAGTATTCTTTTTATTTTTTTATTTATCATACATTTACATGAGGGCACTGTACCTGTGTAGAGCCGGAAACACTTCCCAGCGCGGTTTCTCCCGGCTCTCCCGGCTCTCTGGCAGGCGGAGGCTTTAGAGATGGGCGTAACGATCAGTGACTCTATCGCTGTGCGTGGATTATACGCCTTCAGCTTCACAAACGCACAGTCAATCACAAACACCACGCCGTTTATGGTGATGGACGTCTCGGCTATATTGGTGGCGACCACCACCTGAAAAACATCACACCAACAAACAAACGACCGTCAAGAGGCTTCAGCGTAGCTCTGAGTGCACACTAGCAGAGAGACGGGTCCAACTGGGTCTTGATGAAGTCTAGTGTTAGAGACGGGCCACCACCACTCAGGGAGCAGAGGACTGGGCGCCGGATGAGAAACTCAGATAAACTGACAATCCCCAGATGCCGAGCAGAAAACTGAGGATTATACATCATATGAATAAATACGCTTTCCATTGATGTATGGTTCGTTAGGATCGGACAATATCTGGATAATCTGGAATCTGAGGGTGCAAAAAAAATCTAAATATTGAGAAAATCAACTTTAAAGTTGTCCAAATGAAGTACTAAGCAATGCATATTACTGATCAAAGATTAAGTTTTGATATATTTACGGTAGAAAATGTACAAAATATATTCAAGTAACATGATCTTTACTTAATATCCTAATGATTTTTGGCATAAAAGAAAAATGGATAATTTTGACTCGTACAGTGTATTGTTGGCTATTGCTACAAATACATCCGTGCTACTTAAGACTGGTTTTGTGCTCCAGGGTCACAGATGTGGTTGCACCTTTCTGACAGTAGGGGGCATCCTCTCGAACACTCTCATCTGCTCGGTGTAGGGCAGGCCCGAGTACATGGGCAGCACGCACAGGTGCTTCTTCATCCCGTAACGGGACAAAGTCCGGGCCTGTTCCTGGAGCAGAGACACCACCTTCTCCACCTCGTCCTGATGAAGGAACGAGCAGAAAAACATTAATACACGCCGACAGCAGCTCAAACATCAGGGGAGCATCTTTTAAAAGACCTTTTTAGGACGTGAACAATGAAAATCAATGCTGCATGTCCAGAACAAACCTGCACACACACACACACACACACACACACACACACACACACACCTGTCCTGTGAGGAACGCCAGCACATCTCCATCATCCTCCGTCTCGTGGATCTTCATCACGGTTTCCACCGTAGCCTTCACATAGTCCGGTACAGGACTAGAGACAGAAAACATGCGGTCACTTTCATTGCTGGACGCAGAGAGAGACTCTTTTCTCACAGGACTGAGCGCACGTGAACATCAGCTTCACCTGACAGTGTAGAAAATATCCACAGGGAAAGTTCGGCCCTCCACCGTCAGAATCGCACAGGTGTCTTTATTCGGGTCTCCAGTCTCATTTAGGTTGAAGAAATCGTGGAATTTCTGAGGGAAACAATATCGTTCATGCATCAGACGCAGATCAGCTCTACAAACACAGAGCACACAGCCGCAGGCCGCGGAGATCAGCTGATTATCACGAACCCACGGACGATTAAAGAAACCAACAACAGCCTTCTGCAGGGATAATGTGGGTTTTTGTTGTTTTAAAATCCTTCAAAAACAGTACACACTACCATCCAAAACTTTAGTGCTGTTAAGACTTTCTAATGTTTTTGAAAGACGTCTCTTCTGCTCAACAAGGCTGCATTTATTTGATCAAAAATACAGTAAAAATACTATTATTCTGAAATATTACCATTTAAAATTAACATTTTAACTCTATTAATATAATGCAAAATTTAATTCATTTCTGTGATGCAAAGCTGAATTTTCAGCATCAAGTTTGGGATCAGTAAGATCGTTAATGTGTTTTAAAGACGTCTCTTCTGCTCATTTATTTGGTCAAATACAGAAATATTTCCTATTTTAATATACTTTGAAGACCGGAGTAAATGGCTGATGGAAATTTTTAGTGTCACGATCCTTCAGAAATCATTATAATATGCAGATTTATTATCAATACTGGAAACAGTTGTGCTGCTTAATATTTTTTGGGACCCGTGATACTTTTTTCTTAGATTCTTTGATTAATTAAAAGTTAAAAAGAACAGCATTTATTCAAAATATTTTCTAAGAATATAAGTCTTTACTATCACTTTTTATCCATTTAACACATCCTCGCTGAATAAAAGCATTAATTTATTTTTTTTTTTTTAAAAGAAAGAAAAATTAGCTGACCCTAAACTTCTGAATAGCACTGTATATTGTAACACAAAATTTATATTTTGAATAAACACTGTATATAAAATCATAAAACTATGATAATGAAAATATCTTACACTTCTTTTACAACACGCATGTTTTTATCATTTCTGGGTTAATTTATAAATCAAATGATATCTTTAGAGTCATTAAATTTAAACTTTTCTTGAAAATGGAATGAATTTATGAATGAATGAATAAATATGGTTCTCAAAGGTTCATAAGTCTGATGTGTTGAAGGTCTTAAGTGACATGAGAGTTTAGTCACATTAGATGCGAGTCTCTGGCTTGCACTTCATATTCATGCAATATTTGTGTACAAAGTCATGTCAAACTGATTTTCACAAAGAGGCTATCACACAGAAACTGTACGTAATGCTAACAGGAAAGCCCAGTCCATTCCTAGATCAGAGCTACTCCAGAAAAAGGCTTATTTTGTTACAATCCCATCAAAAGGATGATATACTCAAATTGGCATCTTATTAAGAGTGACTCTGTGCTTAGAGAAGTGTTTTCTGCAGCTCCAAAAATTAGCTTTAAGAGGGCTCCCACATTACGCGATAGGTCAGCACCGTCATCCTCCCGCCAAAAAACAGATCGCTAGGCTTCACAGACAGTTAGAAGGTACTCACAAATGTGGGTTACGCAATCACTGATCCAACATTAAAGAATGCAAACAATTCTGTGATTTTAAGACAAATAAGATGTATAACATAAAAGCATTCATTAATTGTAACACTACTTTTGTGGTACACAGGTTATCATGTAAATGTGGATGTTTTTATGCAGGTCGGACCAAGAGACGTCTCAGAGTATCGGAGCACTAAAATGCCATTAGAAAAGCCCATTTGGATTATCCTATGGCTGAACACTTCCAAAACGTGCACAATAGCAATCCAGAAGGCCTAATGGTTGAGGGGTTAATTTCCGTCCTTTCTTGTGATAATTTTCTCTGTATATATATATATATATATATATATATATATATATATATATATATATATATATATATTTGTTTGGGCTTAACTTGGAATGTAGCCACCTAGTGGACTTTCTTTGTATGTGGATATTTACGATGTATATATATATATATATATATATTTTTTTTTTTTTTTTTTGCATGTGAATATTCACAGTGGATTGTTTTGGCATGCTTCATGTCACTCAGGTGTTTTTAATTAGTATACACAAAAGGGGAAGCACACCCTGAAGAAGGCTGTTTGTGCCGCTACGCGTGGGTTGCTTCTTCCCATGTCTTTTATATTTTCTATTATGAAATAGTCAGTAAAATAAAGGCTTTTTAAATCATTTTGAAGAAGAGTGCCTTGGATTTCTTATTTCATTTACTTCCTGACCCCAAAGAGCACCTTCAGACATCTCACTGAACTTCTTGAGCACCCGGGACTTTTTTTGTCTTTCCAAAATAAATATGGCTTTTCAAGCATCAAAACATAAGTTTAATACAGCTTTAAATTTAGTTTCATTTAAAAAAGATTTTTTTTCTTTCCAAGCAAATCATACATTTTTTATCATGAATTACTGAACTAATGTCATCCAGTGTAGCAATAGCTCATATAGCAATAAACCTTTTCAGACATATTTTCAACAAAAATCATTAAAAGACACTCTTTAAGGATCTCAGTGCAGCTCCAAAAATCAATTATTATCATTTTAAATCTTTACCAAAGATTGCCACTATCCTTCAAACCACTGGGTTTTACCCATTTGCATGAGGTTTTTAATCATTTAAAATCTAATCTAATTTAGTATGATTATTTATCTTCTACATATTTTAATAAGCGCAGGTCAGAATAAATATGTTGTTTAATTTTTACATAAATCTATCTGTGACAAAGTAACATGATTTCGCCCATATATATCTATATCTCTACTGTATATAGTCAGAGGTTGTATTGACCTTGGCATCCAGAGTGGCTGAAGCTACGATCAAACGCAGGTCTCTGCGCTTCTTCTGAATCTGTAAAGAGAGAGAAAACAATGAGAAGAAAAACCTCACACAAATGCTCATCTGACAGACGACAGAAGTCAAACAGAGCATCACCTTCTTCAGGAGGCCGATGGCGATGTCGGTGTAAAGCGTTCGCTCGTGAGCTTCATCCAGCATTATCACACTACAGCAAAACAACACCAATGATCAGCTGGAAACCTCTCAGCGCACACTAGGCCTGTCAACATGGCTGAAACACTACATTCAAATTTTGTACTTAAATATTATCAATATTCAAATTATATTTGAATTTAAAAGGTGTAATTTCAGTCAGGAACAAAGCTTTTGGCTTCTCTCTTGAGGCCACAAGAGGGCGCACCGAGCAAAATATTACTAATGCACGTTTATTAAAGCAATAAGATAACATGACTATATTTGAAAGTGCATAATTTAAAATATTGTTTATAAACCACATACAATTACTCAAGTTGCTTAAGCAATTTTAAACAAAACAACATCATGTATGCATCCATAGTTTAATACAAAGGACCGAAAACCAATCGCAAAGAGTACTTTTTCCATTTAAAACGCGAGATGCAGTGGGACGAGGAAAAAACACCATGAAGTTGAGACATGCTTTTTAAAAGTTGAACTTACATTAATTTTACATGGCTTTCTAAACAAATATTTTGAATGAACAACGCAGCAGCGCTGCATCTAATGAGTTTAACTGGATAGGCTAAAAAAAAACATTAAAGTGCCCCTATTACGGGTAATGAAAGGTTCATATTTTGATTTTGGGAGTCCCCAACAACAGGTTGACATGCATGCAAAATTAAAAAAAAAACACTTTCATTGTCTTATAATATGCATTTATTTTTATCTTATTTGCTCAACGACTCCCAAACAATTCGCTCAACGATTCATTTTTCCAAACCCCTCCTTTGCGTGACGCTACTCTGCAGTGATTGGTCTGATTGGTCGATTTCATTTAAAGCAGTGTTTGTGAGGCAGTGCTGCTTTGTGTGCAGCGTTACCAGGGAAACCGCTATTTTTAATGCTCCAAAAGCGGCACCTAGTGGCAAAGAATGAATTTGCATTTTCATTCAGACCAACTCGAAAAGACCAACAAGTGGGCGGGAAATATGCTAATGTTTCATGTTGACGTCAACTTGGGATTTGTTTTAAAAAACGACTCGTTTCAATGATTCAGAGTCGACTCTTTCTTTTGAGAGACGATAACTTTATACACAGTGCACTTTCAGATTTAAAACTTTGCAGGCTGTTTTCATTCATTTAGAGCTGTGTTACACACTGCATGAAAGCTCATCTTCAAAAATACATAATAGGGGCACTTTAAAAAGCAATGACACTCACATCGTCAACGCATCTTGTGTGCCATTGATAAAGCAGCCTGACGCACACCTAAAATTCAAACGTGGATTTTATTTTATTTTTTTTAATTCGACAAATATTCGAGGCACCACTGCTGTACTTCACCTGTACTTCTTCAGCAGCGGGTCAGACATCATCTCCCGAACCAACATCCCGTCCGTCAGAAACTGAGACAAAGAGAACAGGAAGTCACTGTGAAGACGGACACCCTTCACAAACAGCAGGCGTAACTCTAACAAACCAGAGTCTGTCTGTACCTTAATGCGTGTGGCGTGCGGGTCAGAGCAGTCATCGAAGCGGATGCTGTAGCCCACCTCATGCCCCAGATACGCCCCGCGCTCCTCCGCCACGCGCCCGGCCACCTGTGAGCACACGATCACATCAGACAGCGGCCCGCAGCACACGCTCAGATTAAACCGAAGAGAAGAGATACGTACAGATGTGGCAGCCACCCGCCGCGGCTGAGTCACGCCGATCACCTTCCCGTCCGCCGCCCATCCCGCCTCCAGCAGATACTGCCCAAACATCAGCAACATCACAACACGCCTCTTTCCCTACTGTCAGGCTTACTCTGAAGACATGCTGAACTAAGTGATCTGCCAGTGAAATGTTAACATTAACCGTTCCCTTCTGGTGGAATGACCTGCCACACTCGATCGAGTCCTTAGCTGTCTTCAACTAACGGCCACAAACACATCTGTATTTGACCCTCCAGCACTCTCTATTCTAACACGTCTGATAGCACGGGAACTTACTGCTAAGCTATTACAAAATTTTCCAGTTAAAATTAAACATTTTTTTTACAGTGCAAGTAACACAATTAGTTTCCTTTTTAATGAAGTAATGCAATATTGCAAAGTAACTTAAAAATTGTCCCTCAGCCGGTCTGTGTTCTGTCATGTGATCTCGACTGTGTTGTTTGTGATCGCTGAATAAATGCACTCACTCAACTGCTGTTGTTTTAATAGAGAAATTATTATTGCGATTTATACTCTTAGGAATTTCAGTATTATACAATTTTTCTTTTTCTTTTTTTTCATAATGTAGACAAAGAGAGTGCATAAGTCTATGATATTAATCTATATGTGACCCTGGAGCACAAAACCAGTCTTAAGCAGCACAGGTATATTTGTAGCAATAGCCAATAATACACTGTATGGGTCAAAATTATAGATTTTTCTTTTATGCCAAAAATCATTAGGATATTATGTAAAGATCATGTTCCATGAAGATATTTTGTAAATTTCTTACCGTAAATGTATCAAAACGTAATTTTTGATTAGTAATATGCATCGCTAAGGACTTCATTTGGACAACTTTAAAGGTGATTTTCTCAATATTTAGATTTTTTTGCTCCCTCAGATTCCAGATTTTCAAATAGTTGTATCTCAGCCAAATATTGTGCGATCATAACAAACCATACATCAATGGAAAGATTATTCATTATTGATGTATAAATCTCAATTTTGAAAAACTGACACTTAAGACTGGTTTTGTCGTCCAGGGTCCCATATAATAAGCCTATAATAAATCAGTACTCTAGATGAGGTAAATAAACACATTCTACTGATTTGTATTCACTGGTGAAAGTGCAATACCTGAAACGTAGAAGTAAATTTCTCAAATGATAACAATCATTAAGATTATAATTTTGAGCAAAAATAATTGATAAATTCAACCAATTTACAGCATGACGGAAATGTGACTTACTAAAACTTGACTAAACAAACAAAAAAAGGTTGACTAAATATGATAACTAAAAATGTACATTAGACTAAGACTAAATTAAACACTGCTGTACGGTTAATTAATAATAATAATAACCTAAAATGTCAAGTTTTCATTGACTAAAACTAGACTAAATGCTGAGACTTTTAGTCGAATAAAACAAAATAGGATAAGTTTGACTAAATATGATAAAAAAACTAACAAGGACATTTAACACGGGACTAAGACTAAAATTGAAAATAGCTGACACTAACATGTGAAATTGTTTCGCACACCGCAGCGGTCGTGATATGACGTCACGACGTCAGCGTCTGTTTAAAAACTTAAATTCAACACAAAACTAATTATAATACACCTAAAATGTAAAAAAATACAATCTACTCCACTACTTCGCAAGCGTATGAATGGAAGTCAATGGAAGGAAAAGTGCAGTGTGGTTGATCGTGACTGACTGAGGAAAGGCCTTGCGTCTGATCGGCCAGCGCTGGACAAACCTGTGGGATTTGTGTGGTTTTTCCAGATCCTGTTTCTCCAACAATCACCACAGTCTGGAAACTCTCCACCAGATACAGGATGTTGTTTCTGTGCTGGATGCAAAAAATAAAAAACATGTATAAATGCAGAAACTTCACTATTAAATAAAATTGTAGGCAACACTTTATTCTGATAGTCCACTTTAGACATTCTACTAACAGTAAGTAACTTTATAATCATGTCAACTAGCAGTCATTAGAGTATTAGTAGACTGTCTGATTAATATCTTCTAACACTTTATTTTGATAACAACATACAACATACTGACTATCAGAAATTTTGCAAGTATATGTCAACTTATTCTACTAATCCTAAACCTACCCTACTGAGAGTTAGTAGACATGTAGTTACAAATTAGTGAGAATTAGTTGACATGTAGTTACAAAGTCACTTATAGTTAGTAGAATGTCTAAAGTGGACTATTGAAATAAACCAAATTGTATTGTAAATATGCAAACAAAATGATAAAATACAACACGTTTTCAAAAAAGGATCAAATTTTGTTATGTCTACTAATAAAAATATAAAGGTAGCAGCATAAAATTATAATCAGTGGTGTTTGCTTTAAAATCTTTTGGCGTTGTGGGAGTTTGCGATCACTCATGACACACCAGAAACACTTCAGCAGCTAAACAACATGCTAAAAACCCCTCGCAAAACCCAGCATCACGACTCAGAGCCAGCGCTCAAACTGAAGATTTGTCCTACGCTGAGATTTAATATATTATTATTATCAGATTTATATATAAATTATGATTTACTGAAAAAAAAAATATATAGAAATTAATTTGAAATAGTCATAATAATGATATAGTAACGTTAATGCTTATTACTGTTGTTATTATTGTTGTGTTAACGTGCACACATCAGAGTTGCTACTGTTAACTAAAATTGTTAGTTAATTGAACTAACACTAAAATAAAATAAAATATAATTATCAGATGAAAACCAAAACACTAGAAATGTTGCCGTGACAAATAATATGTTTAATTCGAAGTATTAAAATTACATAAACTAAAACAGAGATTTTAAACAAACAAAGCTTGGACTGAGTACTTCAGAAAACAATAAGAAAAAGAACACATGAACACGACAGAGCTGCTAAAACTTGAACTAAAATGAAAATGATAACTGAAAATATTATAATTCTTTAGTGAAGTGATGTGTGGCCAAATATGGCGCCCCGTACTCAGAATTTGTGCTCTGCATTTAACCCTTCAAACTCTTAATAGATGCTGTACAGTAAGTGTTTCTGCAGACACCTTGAAGACGGGCAGTCTCTGCCTCTGCTTCTCTATAGAGAGAGCCGTGTGGGGGTTATAGATGACGGGGGAGCCGGTGGTCTCGGTGCTCAGGTCTCTCTCCTCACACACACCCGGAGCCTCGGAGCCTGAAACACACAGAACATCAGCCCTACACACACACACACACACACACTCACCCGGAGTCTCGGAGCCTGAAACATACACACACACACCCGGAGTCTCGGAGCCTGAAACACACAGATCATCAGCCCTACACACACACACACACACACACACACACACACACACACACACACACCCACCCGGAGCCTCGGAGCCTGAAACACACACACACACACACACACTCACCCGGAGCCTCTGAGCCTGAAACACACACACACACACACTCACCCGGAGCCTCTGAGCCTGAAACACACACACACACACACACCCACCCGGAGCCTCGGAGCCTGAAACACACAGATCATCAGCCCTATACACACACACACTCACACTCACCCGGAGCCTCTGAGCCTGAAACACACACACACACACACACACACACACACACACACACACACTCACCCGGAGCCTCGGAGCCTGAAACACACATAACATCAGCCCTACACACACACACGGAGCCTCTGAGCCTGAAACACACACACACACACACACACACACACACACACACACACACCCGGAGCCTCTGAGCCTGAAACACACAGATCATCAGCCCTACACACACACACACACACACACACACACACACACACACACTCACCCGGAGCCTCTGAGCCTGAAACACACACACACACACACACACACACACTCACAGCAGCAGCGCAGTCTGGATAAATCGACTCATCCTAACGCGTTATATCGCGATCGCTTTGGTGCGTGTTGTGCTGTGCTGCTGTGAGATGATGAAGATGAAGATGAAGATGATGGTGGTGTTATACAGTCATGCAGCACTGCAGTCACACACTAATACATCAAACACACACTTGAAAACAGAGATACAACTACACGCAGCTCAGCGCTGCACGCCGTCACTGTGTCACTATCGCCAGCCGACACATGAGCGGATATGTCAGGATAACCCTGTGATGTGTGTGATATGTATTTTACCGGGTTTCCAGAATCTCACGGTGGAGTGGGGCGCCGCCATGATGCGCTACGTCATCGACCTCGACGCGTGAACGCGCCTTTCAACGACGGTGCTTCAATAAAACAAACGCATTTAAAGATACGAACGTTAAAATATTTTACTGTATCGCTGGAAAAAATTAGAAAAAAAATGAAAATATTAAATGCAACGATAATACCTAATTCGTTATGTTTGTAAAATACTTGGAATTGTTAAAAGTTTATTCATTTATTTATTTTTTATTGTTACACGATTTGTTTTATCTACGGAAGCCCGTTTCCGCCACTAAATAAACAATAAAAAAAGGTTATTGCTACTTTTTATCTTACAATTTTCACAGAATTGTGAGATATAAACTCGCAATTGCGAGTTAAAGTCCAGTTTTGAGGGGAAAAGACTGTTCTCAGAATTATGAGTTTATATTTCACAATTATAAGAGAGGAAAAAAGTCAGAATTGTGAGATAAAAACTCGCAATAACCTTTTTTTTATTTTTATTTTATTTTTTTTTATTCAGTCACAGTATACTAAACCTTTAACTGATCTTGAAAATTGTTCAAATGTTTTAAAATCCTATGAAAAAAGTAACACAAATAAGGAGTAGGTTACATCTGTGCTTCAGACGTGCTTTAAACTAGATTATAACAGTTACATCCATACACTGTAAAAAGTGATAAGTTGACAACTTAAAAAAAAAATTGAGGAAAACCGTTGCCTTAATTTTTAAGTAAATGATAATTTAAAAAAAAAAGTGAAACACAGATCATCAGCCCTACACACAATTATTGTGTAAATTATTAAGTAAATATATATTTTTTAAAAGTTAAGTGAACTTGACAATTCACTTAACTTTAAAACAAAATTAAAAATGATAATTTACTTAATTTTAAGGCAACGGGTTTCCTCAATTTTTTTAAGTTAAGTCAACTTATCACTTTTTACAGTGTACACTCAATCAAAATCACTCAGATCCGCTGATTCTGGTTACTGCAAGTCCTCAGGGCTTTTCTGTTGTGGAACAGTCTCCCAGTTCATAACTTCATCTATTTTTAAGTCTACTCTTAAAACTTTTACACATTAAGGCCCGGTTTCACAGACAGGGTTTAGACTAAGCCAGGATTAGGCCATAGTTCAATTAGGACATTTAAGTCATTTTTATAAACATGCTTAGAGAAAAAAGCATTACTCGAGACAAAAGGCACTTGACTGATGTTTTAAGATCAGTCAGTGCAAGTTTCTTTCAGTTTAAACAGCTCAGACTTACATATTAATCCAGGACTAGACTTAAGAGGAGAGTTAGACAAGCCATGATGAAAAACCTCACATACTCACAGCTGGGTAATCAATCCAATGTAATACACGTTTAATACTACATCTGCACTAAGATATCTAATTAAACAGCATTTCAATACGACAATAGGTCATAGATAATAACTGACCTAAAATAAATTCAGCTGTTTTTATGAACTAATTTTAATAATCCACCCATATCTGCAATCCAGCACTTCTCTCAGTACAGTCTTGCTACAGAGACCGTGGATAAAAGGACGAGTCCACCAGAACTGGAGCGGGGCGTCTGTTGAAAAGTGTAGGGCAGACAAAGCCCAGCTTTATTATTTGATTCTCCAAAACATTTCATCCAGAAAACAGTCTCTCTACGGCCTCAGGTACACCTCCTTCCTCGTGACACGCATACAGACCATTCGCATTTCCATCAATACACTATAAAATACTGAGCAGTTTGTTACATCAACAAGACATAAGAAATACTTTAATACATTATGGATTCGATAAAATGAATTGTACAGAATTTACACACTCCTATCTGATTTTACTGGTCATAACAGAGTAAGACAATCTGTGCTGGATGCTAATCGTGAAAGAAACTAAGAAAAACGTCAAATTAAGTTCAATCCTGCTTGATACGGCGGCGATCAAACAAGAAAAAGCAGAGAGGACAAACAGAAATAACAGTTATTAACCCAATAGCCATGGCAGTGCACTGGACAACATCAGCTTCATATTTCAATGAGCCCTGGGTTCCAGAAGGTTATTAACATGTCTTGTACCCATGATGCACCTCTTCCTCCGGCGCACACATGCTGAAGGTAACATATGCAGACGCCTCGGAAAAGTAGCTCCATGCAGATCACATTAAATAAATGTCCGTCTCTGTCTGTCCTGCAGTCCTCAGTCGTAATGTAGCGCCGTGAAGAAGATGATCCAAACCACCTGCACACAAACACAAACAATAAGCCTTTTAAAATGCACGCTTGCACTCGTTATAATCAACTTCACGTGTGTTTATTACTATAAAAACAATGTTGTGTCTGGACTGGGTCACTTCCGTACTCTGTTACCGTTCACAGAATAACAATTTGCAGGACATGTGCCATGAATGTGTTAAAAAACTGAAAACAAAAATGGGCAAAAAAAAAAAAAAAGTAGCTTTAGGGATAAAATGTGATTTTCTTTCTTTTTCTTTTTTTTTTCATACAACACAGCAAGCTGTGTCACTTTTTAACCTAAACTGCTTTAGACAAGAGAAAGTAAAATGGATTAATTCATATGTGACCCTGGACCACAAAACCAGTCATAAGATTCGAATAAATAAGCTTTCCATTGATGATATCGGACAATATTTGGCTGAGATATGACTATTTGAAAATCTTGAATCTGGGGGTGCAAAAAAAAAAAAAATCTAAATATTGAGAAAATCGCCTTTAAAGTTGTCCAAATGAAGTGCTTAGCAATACATATTACTAATCACAAATTAAGTTTTGATATATTTACAGTAAGAAATTTACTAAATATCTTCATGGAACATGATCTTTACTTAATATCCTAATGATTTTTGGCATACATGAAAAATGAATAATTGTGACCCATTCAATGTATTGTTGGCTCTTGCTACAAATATACCTGTTTTTGTGCTCCAGGGTCACATATTAATGAGAATTTCTGACATCTCTTCCTCCCGTACACTTACTGTTCAAAACTCTTCTGAACTTTCAAACTTACCACGATTTTCACAAAAATATTAAGTCAGCTTTGCATCACAGCAATAAACTAGTTTAACATATATATACACATACATAGAAAGCAGCAATTTTAAATTAATAACTTCACAACATTACTGTTTTTACTGTATTATCGATCAAATGAATGCAACCAACCCCAAACTTTTGCACATAATGAAAAAAGTTTAGTTCTAAGTGTAGTTTGCACTCAACACATGTTTCCAGATGTACTCGCGCTACAGTGTTCGTTCTAGAGTTTATGCTCTGTAGCCGTTATTCGTTATATTAAGAATTCTCTGTTATTTTAGGTGACTCTGAAGCATCAGTTTAAACACTATAGAACAGGTTTAACAGGAAAAGGTCAAAAGGTATCTACCAGAAACAAAGCAAATGAAGTCATGAAGCCTTCTTTGGTGAGCTCCCATGTTCCTCCGTACTCCTCCTCATCCACCTGCTGGAAACTACTGAAGTACACGTACAGGACGCCTGCGTTGATGATACAGAATCTGCAGGAAACAAACCACCACAAATCATGGGCGATGACTTCCAGGAGGATCAGCTCGAGGTCTGTACTATACTCTACTCACATGGCTATCCCCAGAAACCCTTTCAGAGGTGCAACACCCCATATTACACCCAATATGACAGCGATGATTTGCCGGAACCAGTAAACAACGTCTAAAAACTCATCCTGCAATCAAAACAAAAGAACAATGTGATAAGAAATGCATCATTAATAAGAGAGCATAACAAGAAAGCATAATATATATGTGTACGTGCGTGTGTGTGTGTGTGTGTGTGTGTGTGTGTGTGTGTGTGTGTGTTTGATCCACATGATACTTCAGAAATCATTCTAAAATTATGATTTATTATCAGTGCTGGAAACAGTTTTATTTATTTACTTTTTTGGAAACTTTTTGACGAATAAAGTTAAAAAGAGCAGCATTTATATAAAATAGAAATTTTCTAAACTTATATAACAATATAAGTATTTACCATCACTTTGTATCAATTTAACACATCCTTGCTGAATAAAAGTAAACATTTCTTTAAAAAAAAAAAAAAGTTTTTGAATGGTAGTGTATACAAAAGATTTCTATTTTTAACAAATGCTGTTCTTTTTAACTTTTTATTAATCAAGGAATCCAGAAAAAAAAAGCACAACTGTTTCCAATATTGATAAAAAAAAAAAAACAGGACCATGTGACACTGAAGACTGGAGTCATGATGCTGAAAATTCAGTTATAATAACTTACATTTTAAGTTATATTAAAATAGAAAAACATTATTTTAAATTCAAATAACATTTCACAATATTACTGTTTATTTTCTGTATTTTTGATTAAATTAAATGCAGACTTGATGAGCAGATGAGACTTCTTTATAAAAAAAAAATTAAAAAAAATATTACAAATCTTACTGATCCCAAACTTTTGAACGTAAGTTATATATGATGATAAACGGGGAGCAGCTCGCGCCAGCGTTAATCCGTAAAAGAGCTCAGTCCCTATACAGGACACCTAAACAGTGTACAATACAGCTTAACACACACACCTGTGCTGGGACATATTATAATAGATACACACACACACGGCGTGACCAGAGTATGAGATACGAGCGTGAAGCAGACCTTCTCGTCCCACACTGCTTTGCAGCTGATGGCTTTGCTCCATGTGGACTGCTTTACTCCGCCGTTCACCGCATGAACCTCCTCTTTCCGCTTCGAGCTGCTGGTCATGATGCTCCGTCGCTGCAGACTCCAGAAAACACACGATCCGATGACTGAACACTTGATCCGGATTATAAAACCTTCTGCAAAGCGCTCAGATCTGCTGCTTCTCGCCCCACATTGACACAGCTCAGGGAACCGGCTCTGCGCATGCGCAGCGAAGTCATGACCTTGCCGTCCCGTCCAATGAGCGAATGCGACGTCTACACGGTCAGCCAATGAGAGCGCAGAACGCTTCTCTGACGCACGCGCCCTCCACAGGTAAGCGATAATTACTGCAATATCAGAGAGCGATAGTAAAAGAATTAATGAATGAGTTCACAGAAAGAGTTCAGTTGCATGTTTTGTTTCTTTCAATACGATGTAAAATGTGTATAAAAAAATCATTGCATTTACAAGAACTGAAGGCAAAAAAAAACTGTATTGGGAATTGTGACGAGAATTAATGAATCATTCAATCAATCAATAAGCTATCGTTTTCCCCAGTTTGAGATTTTATTTACTTACTTTATTTTTCCAGTGTTGGGTTTAATAGTGTGAGATAAAGGCAGCTTATGTGACAGGTTTTGTGAGTCACAAAACGCACGTGCATCTTTTACAGTGTTACAATCATCATTAACATTTTCATTATGTTAGAGAATGCTATAAAATAAACCAGTGGATTCTCGAGGCAGTGATGTATTGTGAATATTCTATATATATATATATATATATATATTATGCGTAACAACCTCTGATGTATAATAGAGAACATTATATATAAATCATCAACTCGGTCTTGTTCAAGCCTCGGTCTCTCGATGGCTAACCAGGGCCGCAAGGAGGCGCTAGAGAGAGAGAGAGAGAGAGAGAGAGAGAGAGATTATTTTTTTATTTATTGTATTGAACAATTAGCCATGTACAAACAACGTGGCAATATCAGTACATTTTTACGTTAGAATTTACAAAACAGGTGCATGAAGAAATACACACACACACACACACACACACACACGTGTTTGTGACATATGAGGACATAAATTTGTATAATGACATGGCTATGACATAGGTATTACAAGGAGAAGGTGACTTATGAGGACATTAATTAGTTTCTTATTAGCATGCATATTACTAGAATATTAGCCCTTTATTAGTAGTACTTAAGCACATATTAATGGCTTATTCTACATCCCTAATCCTACCCAACACCTAAACTTAACAACTACCGCACTAACTATTAATAAGCAGCAAATTAGGAGTTTATTGAGGGAAAAGTCATAGTTAATAGTGAATAAGTGTTCCTTATTCTAAAGTGTTACCATACACATAAAAGGGGTCTAGGGTTTTTCCTGTAAATCATAAGGACAAAAGATGCATTGCATTTTTCTTTTTCGTGAATTTGAGGGCTTTTGTATAAGAAATAAACTCATAAAATGCACAAAACGTTGGTTTCGCTTTCAAGTAAGTAGATTTGTATATATAAAAATAATATATAAAATCCCAGCAGAAGTACGTTAAGAAGGAAGTCATCTTTGTTATTGTTCATTACAAGATAATGTCCTTCACAGTGAAATTTCTAAGGTGAGGTACCTCTGGGTAAAGCCATGTCCCGTGGTTTCAATACCATCACAAAATATACATTTATTAGAGTCAAATCCAAATCTTAGCCGTAAATATTCACTGGATGGACATATCCATGGATTATAATTTTAAAATGCATTTCTTTAATTTTGGGAGATGAAGGAAATTTTAAATATTTGGTTCTAAGTATGAGTTTGACAGAATTTTAGAAAAATGCATTTTATTTTGACTGCCTTTATTTCGCTGTCAAAAATTAATTTACTATATTAACAATTATTATTAAATCTCCATTATGTTTGACAGCCCCAGTTTTGATAAAAAAAAAATACATCTACAGTGAAATGCACTAAATAAACACATTTGAATGAAATTAACACCGTTTTACCTCAGGTTATGTAACATTACTCCACTGGGTTGCAAAAACAATGTCAACTTAACACAAAGCAAATATTTTTATAATTAAAAAAAAAAAAGTATTTTCACGTTTTAAATAATTTGCTTTATTACAGTGAAAATATAAAAGCCAATAATACAGACAAATAGCAGTTTTGTCCATGCACAGTACATGGGCTACTCAATATGCATCCCCTTTATATTGAAGACAGTCTTTGCAAAAGCCTCTCATTATTGCACACATTATTTGTGCGGCATGCACGCTTCCTCTTGACCTCGCAGCGACGCTTTAACCACAGAAACATTGCGGTTATACAAACTACACCAGTTTAATAGCACTACTCGTCCATTTGCTGTGATGAACTTCTCCGAAACTTTTTCAAACTCGTGTTTTTCGGTTCGTTCGCGAGCGGGAATGACTTCTCGTGCCGCAGGTCGCTATCTCTGCGCATCTGACCATTAATGAATTACTCGCTAATACTATCAGCACTGTATTCATCACCGCGCCGCTGACGCAAGCCGGTCACGTGACGCTGCCGCTGGTTACGTGCAGCGTGAGTTTCTCTCGCCGTCTGTGTTTAACACACACTCACACACACTCGACTGGACATAAACAAGAGCGAAGGGCCTTTGTGCTGCACTCATCCCTGTGTCCTCCAGCGCTAGCTGACTCCAGGCGTGTTTACGGAGTGTGTGTCCGCGCGGGATCGAGCGGGTGAGTTTGAGTTTGTGTTTGTTTGTGTTTGACTTTTATTGTTACTCATCGACGTCACGATCCATCATTACAGCAGATATACTGCACTCTTACATTAAAAGTGAGTGACTGCTGCTCCCCGAGTGAAGCAGTGTGTGTGTAATGGCGACAGGAAGCAGGGGAGGAGATGTAGTTTGTGGTTTTTAATATCTGGTCATATTTCATAATATTAGTATTCGTAGATATTGAAGTTTGTTTAGAAGAATGCACGTGCACAACATGTATGTGAATTACTAGTGGGACACCTTCAGATAATCTGCTCTCTTGAAGTGCATTTATATTGTTGATCAGTGGGTTGATTATTTATGTGTTTATGCATATTTACAGTCTGTCCATCCAGTCAGTGATCATTCATCACAACTCATCATCTATTGCTGGCAGTGGATGCATTTAGTGCTTTTCTTAGTGATTGGCCCTTATATCAGCAAGGGCCGATATGTGTTCAGTTTGAGATCATAGCAAAGGCCAGATTGACCGATAAGCGAAACTTTTTATTTTCCTATGTGTCAGATCTTGAAAATACACCAGTTGTGTTGTTAATCATAAATCTGGTTGGATCTTTTCATGCAATCCAATGTTTATTTAAATTTGCTATTATTTGACTGTATTATGCATATTTTTTCCTCCCATTGGCGAATCAGTGGTCAGTTTGAGATTATAGCATCGGCCAGGGTTGCGTTTCCCAAAAGCATGGTAAGCTTTATTATTTCAATGGAGCTACGATCAATTTAAGCTTACGATGCTTTTGGGAAACGCAACCCTGACCGATGCTATAATCTCAAACTGACCACAGATTCGCCAATAAACAAACTTTTTAGTTTCCCCATATGTAGTCAAACCTGTTTTTTTTTCGTGTAATGCAATTTTTATTTAATATTTAACCAGTGTTTATTTACATATTCCACTTTTAATGGATATTTTTTGCTGTTGTTAAACTGTGTTATACCTAATTATTCCCGCATTGGCCGCCCTGCACTACAGCATCAACTATCAGTATCTGCCATTTGAAGAAAAAAAACAAAAACATTCAACTTGTAGTGTAAAATTTATCCACACGAGCATCCACACTTCTAGGTGGTAGATTGTTTTTTATTTAGTCGTTAAAGTTTAGTAGTAAAGAGAGAAACCCCTGAATAAAATCTTCAGGGCTCGAGGCCGTCTGAGGTGAACGCAGGCCTCAGGAAACAGTAGATTTAACAGGTTTACTGTCTTTACCTCCTCTGCAAAAGGTCACAGTCGATGTAACGATGCTCTTTTACATCTCACACGATCAGAGCTGTTACCTTGAAAATATTTGATTGTGTTTAAACGCCATTATATTTTTTTACGACGGTAGAAAGAAAGAAAGCCCTAGATCATCAGCGAACAACAAACCCGTAAATCAGGGATTTTAATACTCTGTTAAAGGTCCTGTTAGTGTGTCTTCCTGGTTTTTCTTTCCTCTCCCTCTTCCAGGTGGGATTATTTCAAATCTATCCCCTAACAAAACCTGGAAACGCTCCCTTGGCTCGGCCCTGAGCGCGAAGGCGTCTGAGATCAGGACAAGGGCTGTGCGTTGCAGCGGCTCTGGTCAGCAGGAGCTGGCACTGCCTCGCTGCTTAGGAGACTGTGATGTCAGCCATTTTAGGTTGGACAGCAGAGCGTGTGGTGTGCCGCCATTTTTTTTCCCCCCTCACTCTTCCATTTTTAACTGAGCCTTAACACCTTAGGTGCTGGTGACATCGAGTCTGTGCCACACTGAGCTGAGAAGGACAAATGTTCTTTGGTGCTTTTGAACTTATGCTGTATTTTGCACAGTTGAAGTTGCATTTTCAATAATAATAATAACAACAGAGTAATGCATATCAAAAAGCAATGCATAAAACAACCTACGCCATTGGCCTGTTTGGTGAAGGGGTCTTATTTTCAAAGCATATTGTCATATATATATATATATATATATATATATATAACTAGTTTGGATAAACTTTTGTGAAAACTTTACTCTTTACCTTAGATTTGACTTTTCTTAGCAATTTAAAATAATGCATGTAGGGCGGGGGCGATATGACAAAAAAATTAAATCACGTGCCTACAGCATGAGTAACTTTTTTCTTTATTAACCCTCTAGTTAAAGACAATTTGGTAACACTTCAATATAAGGACCAATTCTCACTATTAACTAGTTGCTTATTAGCATGCCTATTATTATCATATTAGCTGTTAATTAGTGCTTATAAAGCACATATTCTACATCCCTAAACAATACTTAAACTTAACAACTACCTTACTAACTATTAATAAGCAGCAAATTAGGAGTTCATAAAGTCATAGTTAATGGTTTTGGTTAATAGCAAGAGTTGGATTTTAAAATAAAGTGTGACCGAAAATTTGATTCCGAGTGTTATTAAACAAATCACTTGTTAAATATATTTGCAGAAAAGACGACTACAACTACATCTTGAACAAACTTGTCTTATACATATATGTTCAGAAAAAAATACAATGCTTTTAAAACAAATTCTCAAAAGTCAAGGTAATATAAGTTCATTAACTATAAATGTGCTGTAAAAACAGCAGCAGCAGCTTTCAGCCTGTCACCATATGATGCAAACATGAAATATCAGACATGCAGTAGTAGTTCTTTACAGGTTTTTTTAAATTTGATAGTGCTGCGTTTCCATTGTTTCTTCTATGTAAACATGGATGCGCTGAGCTTGCGTCTCTTGCATGCAATGGCAGTCTAAAAACACAGCGCTCAAGTTAAAAAAAAAGAAAGTTAAACTGCTATATTCTTGCATTGTTTTCTATTCAACTGCCGCATCGCATCTTTGTCAAAACAAAAGTGCATTCTGTGTGAATGGCACTTGCGATATATTCTACTTATGGAGTGCATCACACGTGAGCGGCTCATCACAGATCATTATTCGTTTCTGCTTACTGTTATCATTGGCATACTGTGTCTAATTATAATGTTTGGTAATATTCCCATTCAAAATCGTGATTCCTTGATTTATAAAAAATAAAATCGAAAAAAATCGCCCAGCCCTAAATGCATGTTAATGTTTGTTGAATTGCGACGTCTAAGAAACGCGTTTACACACCAACATGCATTGGTGGTTTTGACAAGGGAACGAGGGGACGTCATGCTATTGACAATGAGTGAGAACAAGCGCACGTATCATACACAGTGAAACAGGATCAGGGCTGCTCTTGCCACTCGCAGCGTCCGGAAAAAACAAGCCAGGGCGAGCCAGGAACCCGGTTGACCACTGAGCGAATGAGTGCGTCAGTGCGTTAATTCGGTGTGTGTACGTGAAACAGTAGTGTGTAGGTGGCGGGGGGGTTGTTGCCATGGGGATAGTAACACACCAGTGGTGCTGACGACCCGTCTCTCTGCGGACTGGGCTGAACTTGTTGAGGGAGAGCGAGGGAATGGGGGAGGGTAAGGGTACATGTGTTTTCGCCAAAGCAAATGTAACGGATAGAGAATAGGTTTTAACCCTAACTACACATTAGCCATGTTTATCATGTTTACCGGTGGCGCTCTTATAAAACACCCACGTGGTTCAGAATTGATCAGTTTAGGCACTGTTGTGTCATTGTTTATTTACATGTTCTCCAGAGAGACAAAGATGTTCTGTTAGTCCGAAGTGAGGACGATGGCTACACTGCAAAAAATGATTTCCTTACTGAGTATCTTTGTCTTGTTTTCTAGTATCTAAAGATTCTTCGACCAGGATGCATTTATTTGTCTTGTTTTCTAAAATTTTATTTTTTGGTTAAAACAAGCAAAAAAATCTGCCAGTGGTGTAAGAAAAATAATCTTGTTTGGTCTTTGAATAAATATTACTTTTCTTATCCCATTGGCAGATATTTTTGCTTGTATTAAGCAAAAACTAACAATGTTTCTGTTTTTAGAAAGGAAGACTTAAAGTAAATGCATCTTGATTCAAGAATGTTTAGATATTTATACAAAAATACTAAGTAAGAAAATCATTTTTTGAAGTGTGTCTGACTGTATAGGCCTCAAACTTTTAGTGTGAGCATTGCACTTAAGTATCGCCAAACAAGTGATCCAGGACCAATCCTGCAGTATTTTTTGGCTTGTCAGTATAGTGGTTCATCAATGCATGTTTTCAAATGACGAATTCTTAACTTTTACATACGGTCCACCCAATCTTTAACATTTTCTAACATTGTAGATTTACAGCGTTTGCTAATTTTTAAGCAAACAAATGGGCAGACAGTACATAGGTTTGTTCACAGCTTAACGCTCGATGCAAACGGCAGCTTGGCTCCCAGGTTGATCGCTCGCTAAACAGCTCATGGTGGAACATTCCAGAGCCTTTGGAGTGAGCCAGAGAGGAGGAGGAGATGTGGGGGGTAATGGCTCTGTGATTGTTGGATGAGGGTGGAAAAGGGTGTGTGTGAGGGGGGTAGGGATGGGGAATTGGTATCAAGGCAAAAAATGCCTTGCTGAAACACCTCACTGCTTCCTGAGACAGTTAATGGCCCCCAACACATGCGCACACACACGCGCACTCGCACCTCAGCCCAAACTTACGGGCCCAACCCCCACTCGTCTTCTCGTCCTCAGGGTCTGACCAGTGTGATGGATGTCAGGCCCGCCTACCACGCAATCCTTTTGTGTTGGTTATGTGACCCAGCAGTGCTGGCAGGGCCATGCCCCCTTTTACTGAGCCAAACAGCAACGCTGCAATGAAGAGCATTTCCATTTTCTGGGAAAAAGAGGATATATTGTGGTAGTGTAAGGGTGCCATTTGTAAGGTCGAAGCCCCCCTGACAAGCACATCATTTAAAGTGCCCCTATTATGAGTAATGAAAGGTTTATATTTTGGTTTCGGGAGTCCCCAACAACAGGTAGACATGCTTGCAAGGTCAAAAACACTTTCATTGTCTTATAATATGCATTTATTTGTACCTTATTTGCTGAACGACTCCCAAACGATTCCCTCAACGATTCCTTTTTCCAAACCCCCCTCCTTTGTGTGACGCTAATCTGCGGTGATTGGTCTGATTGGTTCATTCAGACCAACGCGAAAATCAAGTTTTCTCAGGTCTGCGCGCAAGCGGCGGGGGAGCAGTATGCTAATGTTTTGGGTTGACGTCAGCATGAAACGGCTTGGTATTTGTTTTAAGAACGACTCGTTTCAGTGATTCAGAGTTGACTCTATTTTGAGAGACGATAACTTTATACACGATGCACTTTCAGATTTAAAACTTTGCAGGCTGTTTTCATTCACTTGGAGCTGTGTTACACACTTCATGAAAGCTCATCTTCAAAAATACATAATAGGGGCACTTTAACTCTTTGTTTCTGGAGAGGGAACTAACTCCAGGCCAGGGTACGGCTAAAAGTAGCCTAATGTTAGTGTAATCTATTAACTGCACATTATATATTTTTAGTCAAGTAGCATATGGATATTTTTATTTATTATTTATTTTAATATGACTGAAGTTGTATTTAACTTGATCACAATTTAATAAAAACATTATATGTTACTAATTATAATGCTTATATTTCCTTAGTTATTCAAACAGCAGCTGCAGAAAACGAGCAAAGAACATCAAGTCACCTTTATTTATACAGCGCTTTTAACAATACAGATTGTGTCAAAGCAGCTTTACAGTATCAAATAGGAAAGGCTCAGTCGGGGGGTCAGTTCTCCTCTGACCAGACGAACCCGCAGTTCAACTCCAACTGCAGCAAAGTCAGATTGTGTAAAGGACTCATCTGGTTCCCGTGATCTTGTCCCGATGGCTGTCTGGGTGACGAGGTCCCCACTGGGGGTCAGTTTCTGGGGTTCATCTGGGTGTCCTGATCTCCGCTGACGTTCAGGGCTGTAGAGGTCGTCTCTAGGTGCTGATCCACCATCTGATCTGGATACGGACTGGATCGGATGGCTACGGTGATCTCGGAATAAGAAAGAAACAGACTAATATTAGCGTAGATGCCATTCTTCTTATTATGTAACCAGTACACCGGGTGTTATGGGAAGTGTTCCCGGTTCTGGTTGACCTAATTAATGCAGCCTAACAATCCTTTAACGGATTTGAATAATAGAAGTGTATTAGTATATTATGTGTACGCCAGGGTAAAGAGATGGGTCTTTAATCTAGATTTAAACTGACAGAGTGTGTCTGCCTCCTGAACAGTGTTAGGTAGATTGTTCCAGAGTTTGGGTGCTAAATAGAAAAGGATCCGCTGCCCGCAGTCGATTTTGATATTCTAGGTATTATCAAATTATCCGAGTTTTGAGAACGAGATAAGAGCTCGCTCAAGTACTGAGGTGCTAAACAACTCATGGCTTTATAAGTAATTAGCAAGATCTGATGTTTAATAGGGAGCCAGTGCAGTGTTGACAGAACCGGGGTAATGTGGTCATACTTCCTGGTTCTAGTAAGAACTCTAGCTGCTGCATCATCGCTGACTTCAGTCTAGCGTGAGTTTATGCATTGTGAGATAAAATAGGTAAATGTTATGTAACATGTTATAGGTTTAAACAGTATTTCATGCTGTAACTTTATGTCCCCTATGAACTGCATGTGTGAATATTATGTAGATGTATTGTTTAAATCAAATTTATGCTTTAAAAATAGATTAATCATAGCAGGTTTTATCCATAGTCTGTTTGTTTTTTGTTTTGTTTTTTTGTGTTTAGTTTCATATGGTGTATTTGATGACAGTATTCTATAAAAATGATTTGCATTCCGATTCTGACATTCAAAGGCACAACGATACATTTTTTCTCTTATTCCATGGATTTTACCCGACTCCCTCCACTTGTTACCAGTGTTTTTCTGCAACCACAATGTGCGTGTAGCTGCAAGTGATATAACTAACGTCTACTCCAGATTGGTCTATATGGCTTGCGAGATTTTGATGGTCAGAATATCTGATTACTATATAATGGCCATCAGTGGAGAATAATACTTTAGGATCCTGATGGTGTAATTACAGCATCTACCAGCAGGGGCTAACTAGACCATGTTATCAGACCAAACCTTTTCTGTGTCCTTTTGTGACACGGTAGAATTGGAGAAAGCTGTACTGCTCTTTTCAGCTTGGTTATTGGTTATACGGTATTCTCTTATTGAAAACATGTTCTCATTGTCATCGTTGTGGTCATTTGTTATTTGTTTTGCCTTTTTTGGCCCCAAATCCCTATCATTTGGAGGGTTAACTCGCAGCTAAGAAACTGTGTATGTTTCTGTGTAACTGTTCTTGGGTATGTTTGCTTGCTGCAGTCTCAGATTAGTGAATTGAAAGTGACCTATATTTCTAGTAGGCCTTGGCAGTCACAGCCATTTGAATCAGAAATGAACGCCAGTGCTTTTTCCTGTGTGAATACACTGTTGAACATTAGGATGTGTGCATATTGAAATGTATGTTTTCTCACATTTGTGGTATGAAAAAATCAGTTGGGTTTGATTGATAGTATGTCATTCACTTATACAACAAAAGTGAAACTTTTTTCTGCGAGGACGCTCCGTAAACAGAACGAGAGGCTGTAAAAGCTTCTTTAAAAGTAGCTCAGTCATCAGAGACAGACATAAAAGCAGCTCTTCTCTTTTGTACTTACTGTAAGGGAAAAGACGTTTAAAGATAGAAGATCAATAGGCAGTTTTTTGTTATTTTAGTATAGTAACTAAAATGAGCTTGAGTTTCTGTGGTTTTTAAAAGCTGTTGTTTTTTCTTTACAGACGCTCTGATGCCTGAAACCTTTAAGGACATTAAATACTTAATGAACTGATGATAATGTCCATCAACAAGTTCTCAGTGGATGTTCAATAAGAGTGGATAACCATCATAATTAATCAGGACTCTCACTGGAGACTAAGTAGACAGAAATATGGCTAGCAAGAGGAAGTCGACCGTTCCATGCATGATTCCTGTAAAAGCCATGCATCTGCAGGATGACTTTGAGCGGGACAGACTGTCCCCTTCAACCAAGGACATTGGCTTTTCCGTTACAGAGGAAGCAAGTGGAAAAAGCAGTCAAAGTTTGGATGAGTCCTCTGGGCAAGAAGCAGGTGATACCCATAAAGATGACGGCATTTACACTTGTAGGCCTTGTAACTTTGAGACCCTGGACCTAAATCTTTTCCTTGATCATGTCTACAGTGGGCACCCAGATTTCCGCATTGACCCCTGTTTTCTTTGTGTGGATTGCGGGATAAGTGCTGCAAAATTTGAGGGCTTGGCACTGCACAATGCCCGTGTCCATCCGAGTACAATAAACACCACACTTCAGCTCAAAAAGATGGACAATAGAATGATAGTAGAGCAGAGTCTTTGCGTGGAGCATTGTGAAAGCACTAGCTCTAAAGAATCTGAGATATCCATCACCAAGACACCAATCATGAAAATGCTGAAGGGTAAATCAGAACCCAAAAGGATTGTAGTTTCCCACCCTGCTACTGATGACCCTCCCCCCGTTATTACCAAAGCAGTGGAGAAAAGTGAGTCTCCTGCAGTTACAGTCACTCATGTGCCCACTATTGTACACAATGGAGCAGCCAGCAAAGTTGCCCTGCCATCGGCCATACAGATTGTTAATGGCTCTGGGGCTTTGCCGATGCTGAAGACAGCTGTTACACAAGTCGTATCTGTTGTGCAGAACAGAAATCTACAATCTGCTCCAATCACGGTCTCTTCATCTCACTCCTCTTCGGCATCCTCATCATCAAGTACTAAGAATCTTCCAAAAGTAATGATCCCCCTGAGCAGCATTCCTACTTACAACGCATCCATGGACAATAGCAGTTTCTTAAAGACATCCTTTAGCAAGTTCCCTTATCCAACCAAGGCTGAGCTTTGCTACCTTACTGTAGTCACCAAGTATCCCGAGGAGCAGATCAAGATCTGGTTCACAGCACAAAGGCTGAAACAAGGAATCAGCTGGTCTCCAGAAGAAATAGAAGATGCCCGCAGAAAAATGTTCAATACAATCATACAGGCAGCACCTTCAAACGGCCAACAGCAACGTCAGACCCACCACACCACTACTCAGCCAACCATCACAGTTCTGGGGACAACCGGCATCCCTCATATCTTACAAGGTAGCCTTGTTGGGCAAGGAGGGGTGATCGTCACCCAGCCAATGATGGCTAATGGAATTCAGGTCAGCAGTGCCCCTGTTGCATTAGCCGTAACACCTAAACCTCAGGCTGCTGCAAAGCCTACAATGCAAGCCAGACCTGCCGCAGCCCTGGTAGCCGATAAAGGAATCAGCATGGTTTTAGGCACAGTTGGTAGCAGCAGTAGTGGAAATTGCAGTAGTAGCAGCAGCAGCAATGCGAGTACGAGCAGTGGTTCAAGCAGTATTAGTAGTACTAGCAGCTTATGTAGCCAGGCTAGTGTAATCAGTATTGGTAGCAGCAGCTCTGCTAAGTCAAATAGCAACAGTAAAGTTAAGGTCAATACACCGGGTACTAATGCCACTTGCATTCAAAGCAACAGTAAGATTGTGAAAAGTGAGGGTAAAGGCAGTTCTGAGGCTAAAAGCAACATTAACAGCAAGGACATTGTTTCAACTGCCAGTACCACTCCAACCACGACCTCGGCATCTACGACTACAACAGATAGCGCCGTACCAAGTAAATCAGACTCTCCTATCTCTATGAACTCTCGTATATTCTCCACTAACACTAACTTCCTGGACCCAAACTTTAACAAAACCAAAAAGTCCCAGGAACAGCTGGCAGCCTTAAAGGAGAGCTTCCTTGTTAGTCAGTTTCCTAATCAAGAGGAAGTAGACCGACTTATAAGCCTAACTGGTCTGTCTGTACGCGAAGTGCGGAAATGGTTCAGCGACCGCCGCTACCACTTCCGGAATCTGAAGGGTTCAAGGTCAAGTGGTGGAGGTCAAACTGTTACTAGTGGTAGCATTTCCCAACTGGATACTCTTGTTGCTGTGGACCTGTCCGAAAACAGTTCACCCCCAGAGAGGCCCAAAACTCCCCAGCAGTCACCTCTCAGCCCCTCACAGACATCATCCCCACCAACTCCAACACGGCGTCCTCCACGACCCCCATCGCCAGATTTCACGGCGATACGGTACAAAGAGCGAGACCCTCACCAGGTTCGTGCTTTGGAGGCCAGCTTTGCACAGGACCCAGATCCATCTAGTGAAGAAGTTGACCGGTTAAGAGCAGAAACAAAGATGACTCGTCGTGAGATCCACGGTTGGTTTGCTGAGCGACGGAGGAGGGTAGCAGCAGAGAAGAAGAAAGAGGAAGCGGAGAGGGCAGAAAGGGAAGATGATGATATGGTGGGAGAAGCAGAGGAGCACGGAATAAACAAGGAAGCAATCAGCAATGAGGAAACCCATGAAGCTGAAGATTCCTGCAAGGAAACACAAGACGACAAAGATGAGAAACAGAAGGATGAGACCGGTACTGAGCCGAAAGTTAACCCTATCAAAATCAATCTCAAAATGCTGAAAGTTACTGAATCTAATGGAAAAGGTGAACCAGAGAGCAGTCAGTTGAATGAGGCTACCAAGGTGGCACAATCTATCTCTCAGACAACTGTTCCTCAGACCTCCCCATACCGAGGTAAGAAGACGCCCGAACAGCTCCACCTGCTGAAGCAAGTCTTTGCACGCACCCACTGGCCCAGTAGTCCCCAGTACAACGAGCTAATAACTAAAACAGGCTTATCACGACCAGAGGTGGTACGTTGGTTTGGAGATTGCCGCTACGTCCTGAAGAATGGTCAGCTCAAGTGGCTTGAAAGCTACCAAACCATGGTAGACGAGGAAGACTTCCAGAAAGATAGCATTAGTGTCCTAAAGGAGCACCTAGACAAACATGGGAAACTAGATGAGACTAAGTTGGAGGAAATTGTCAAATCAAGCGGGTTAGGTGAGGAATCAATCCGGCGGTGGTTTGCAAATAAGACGCCACTTTTATTGGAGGAAAGGAACTCTGAGAGCCCAGGAGGTGTGATGACTGGATCATCACCATCTGCGACCCCAACTGAAGCTGCTCCAGCATCACAGCATGCAGACCATGAAGATGTAAAGGTGGAGCAGTCAGGAAGCAGCCTAATCTCTAAGGATCAAACCACGAAGACAATAGTTGAGATATCAACAAATCCTAAACAAGGTGATTAATTTTCTGCCATTTACTTTTTAGTTTATTTGAGGATGGGATTATCCCTTAAGATTGTTTCCAGTATGAGGTTGTTTTTGTGTTTAATACTTGTGTGTTTGTTTTCGCAGAGTCTGACTGAAGAGGAGAGTGGACGTATGAATGAATGTGAAGTGATACCAGCTCATGGGATTACAGCACGTGGCCTTTAATTGAAGGCTTTTTTAAACAAATGACAGATTATACTTTAACAGGAGCACTGGATAACATCTCTGCAAAAAATAACTCTTCCCCCAATGAATATTCACTTTTTCTCCAAGAGTTACTAGCTGTCCCACTGTTCAAGACATGGTGTGGATTATCAAAGGTCAGGATGCACCCTTTCACCAGCCAGCTGCTTTTTCTATTTGGATAGGATAGAGGGGAAAACAGACCTCGTCTTTGTGATGTTGAAGTCCATGGAGAAGTTTTTCTTGGATGTGTATTTCCTAACTTTTTCTTCTGGGGAGGAATTACCATTTTTAGGGGACTTAAGGTGGTACGAAGCGCAAACTGCACAGCTCTCATTGAGCCCTTTTGTATTTCTTAAAATATGACTGACATAATTGCACCTCAGAGAGGTTGAGTTATATGCTGTAGGTGAGCATCAATACCACGGCACATTTTTTTTTTTTTTCTTTTCTGAAATGTCATTGAAAGTAAAAGAAACCCATAACATCATGATTATTTGTGTCAAAACAGATTCACCAGTGTGAACGCTTAGGCTTGTATGATTTTTACAAATATTATTTGCAGAATAAATTTAATATTAAAAAATGGTCATTGAAAAGAAAAACCGTCACCTTTTCATTGTTGAATAAGTACTTTATTCTCAGGCTTGATTATGTTTCATATGAAAAGCAAAATTAAAACGTATACTTCCTCCAATATAGCATAGGCACATTACAGAAAAGGCTTGGTTTGTAAATAAGAACATTGGTAACAAAACGCTGATGCAAGAAAGCATAGAAAAAAAGGCATACATGTCCAACAGGGAATCTTTTGTTGATGTATATATGTATACATACACCAAGGCACATGAAAGATGATGCAAGAAAACAGCAGAAACTAATTTACAGACTGGAGAAGGGCTACAGAAGTACAAGGAAAGGGATTAACACTGAAAACAAATTGAGGGAATGTTGGCTAATTAGGAATAAATGTAAGGGAACTTGAGCGAATTCCCTCTGAAGGAGTTTGGCCTTGTCTTTTCCTCTCAGAGCTCAGGAAGTGATTATGGTCCCTGTGTCTTTCTGTAATATTTCTAGATTGCATAAAGCAATTTGCTATACACTAATCACTGGAAGAAAAAAAAAAAAAAAGAGGAATGACGGAATTTGTGCATGCATCCAAAGGCGCAAGCTGGTTGCTTCAATTGCACATCCTTCCATGTTAAAATGCCCCTTGTTTACAATTTTCAAATTAGTTAGTATTCCTGTATATGCCCAGTCTGGGGAAATTGAGGAGTAAATTCTGGAGCATCTTTCAGACTCTGAGCTGTCATGCACAGAACCAAATAAATACTGTGACAATACTGCCATAACGTAGTAGCCACAAGGCAAAAAAAAAAGAGGGGAAAAAAGGCAAACAAGTTCTCCATAGTCACCCTGCTCCATAAAAACACACCTGGACCCCAGGGCCAAACGGAGAGCCAGGTAAAGCATCAGTGATGGGAAAATAATGCAACAGCGTCACAATGGCTTCTGTATATGGCTGTTAAGACACTAAACGACTCTCAGAACTAGATGGCATGTGTATGTGTGCAGTTCGGTAACATCTCAACCTCTACTGGCTAAACAAGAGAACTGCATGAAACGTAGCGCTACAATAAATATGGCCTTGTTTTTACTGTACATCAACTGTAAATACTGAGGTTTAGCAGTCTTAGCCTGTTTATCAATCTGTATTAGGGCAATACGACGGCATAACACAAAACTAAATGACAGCTTGGCACAAGGTATACATCTAAAGAAAGACTGACCAAAATGCCCTTACTCCTGTTCACAGAAGAAGAAAAAAAACAAATACCCATAATATTTTCATAATTATTCAACGCTCAGGGTGTTCTACCAACCCAATAAACTGAGACAGACTTATTTTGGTCCCAATTTTGTGTATAAACCACCTGCACAGTCTACCTTTGGCTTTCTTTAAACAGACATCACGGTTAACACACTACTAAATCATACATAAAATGTCCTCCCTATTTTGATCAGAGACTTCTCAATTGCTAAAATATGGAGAAACAGTAATTGATAAATCACAGAAATGGTGTTATAGGGATAAAAACGTTCTGAATTGAGATGGTCCAAGTTCTGTAAACTAAATACACAACATTTCTGACGCTCCCGTAGCCTGAAAACCCCACCTGAGCTGTTTGTGAATTAAAGTCCACCCGTGCAGACTGGCAAAACATAAAACAAGGAGAGTGATATTGCTCTCTGGTCACTTGATAACGTCGTAACTATTTTAAAACAAAAGAAAGGTTGTTAAATGTCGAAGAATGATGCTCAGGCAGCGACTGCTTCATTGAGATCTCCCATACTGCCACCTGCCTGTCCAAAAACAAACAAACAAACCCACAAGAGCATCCTGGGACAAACACTTTAGTCCATCAACTCGGACAGAGGGAAGAGAAACGCAATTAAAAAGGCCAAGCCCTCATGTTAAAACATACTCATATAGAAAAAACAATAACATTATGAAACAGATGTTTAAATAATAAAAAATAATCTGAAATGAAATAAAAATCTGGAGTGAGAGGCTCTTTGAGAGCAGATCAGCTGCAACGCTTTTCTAACCGACAGCAAAATGGAGCGCACACACATTTATATATTTATATATATATATATATAAGCCAGAGAGATAGAGTAAAGAAAAAGTATTATTACTCCATAAATGTTAACCTGGAATCGGTTTCAAAGTGATGAATGATACAGCCCCCACTCAATTTTGAAACATTGGCCTTGTCCTCGAGTCTCGCGCTGCATCAGATCACCCCCGTCCCGTCCGCCGCAGGTTCAGATTGTAGCCAAGCAGATAATTGTTCGTTTCTGTCCGTGAGCCGCAGCTCCGTTCACGCCCCGCGCGGCTCGGAGCGGGAGAGAGTCGCAGAGAGAGGGAGATCTGTCCGAAAACGCTGGCGATGACGATTTCCACAGAAGCGGGTTTCACGGCAGTCCTTGACATCATCAGCTCTGTGGGACCCTTGTCGCTGGCCTTGCGTCCGCTCCGTCCGTCCGTCGCACGCTCGGCCGCTCGGGCTACGCTCGGTTGTCGGCGCTGACGCGAGCCCTGCGGAGCCTGCGGGAGAAAAGAAACATCAACCATTTATCCTGACTGCTGATCAGCAGCATTAAAGGGTCACTCCACCCTAAAATGAAAATCAGTCATTAATTACTCACCCTCATGTCGTTACAAACCCATACCTCCGGTAGTCTTCAGAACACAAATTAAGATATTTCCGATGCATTCTCAAAGCTGTCTGACCCTCCAATAGACAGCAATGGAATCAACACGATCAACGTCCAGAAACGTAGCATGGCGATCGGTAAAATAACCCATGTGACATCAGGGGTTCAACCGTAATTTTACAAAGCTACGAGAATACTTTTTGTATGCAAAAAAAAAACTATTTTATTCAACAATTTGTCTCCTCGGCGTCCCACACGGATACGCTGTTTTCATTCAAATCAAAGTGTAAATAAACGTGGAAAACGTATCCGTTGATCATGTTAATTACATTGCTGTCTATGGAGGGTCAGACAGCTCTCAGAATGCATCAGAAATATCTTAAATTGTGTTTCGAAGACTAACGGAGGTCTTACGGGTTTGGAACGACATGAGGAATTGACAAAATTTTCATTTTGGGGTGGAGTAACCCTTTAAGCCCTAAACACAATTCACAATTTTTGGCTCTCCCAGATGAAAGATTGGCATCGTGAAGCAATCGTGGTGATTTCTGTGATCGTGGCTCCTAATCAGTGGTGCTGTGTCGTACAGTGAGAGAGGTTCAAAGATGGCCGTTGTCACGGTCTTGCGACCAAAGATAGCCTACGATACAGTGTGAGCACCGCACAGTGTGTTTGCTGCTACGATCCACGATTACCGACCAACCAATAAAAATGTGACATGAAATCAGTGCGACATGGTGCTAAAACATAAAACTGCTTACCTCAAGCTCTTATCCCTTCCTCTTTCGCCGCTTGCACTTTTTTTCCGCACACATAAAAACTACAACTGCTAAAGTGTGATTTATCATGCTCTTTTTTTTTTTTTTTGTTTACCACCAACGCAAGTTGATGCGCCGTAGCTTGCGCTTGACAAGCCACTCAGACCGGAAGAGACCGTCTGAACTCGCCTAATTAAACCAGCCACCTTTATGAACATAATCTATTGTTGTAACTACGGATGTAATGATTTCCGGTTTGACAGTGATACGGAATACGGTATTATCATTATCATCGATTACAGCGATTTGAACAACTGAGGATACATAAATACAGTCCAGTATAAAGCACAGTTTTAAGTAAGTCTCATGTGCGCACAGCATAAAAAGTAGTTTTGTTTTGAGTGAAAACACGGCGGAAAAGCTGGGAGGTTTTAAAAGAGTGCTAGTTTTGATATTTGGTGACTGATTTTTGAAATATTTTACAGAGAAACTGTAATTTATTAATATGCGAGAAGAGTACTCAGAGTCAGAGAGTGCTTTCTGACCTTTACTTTGAAATAGTGATGCACATGTAAATTCATGAAATATCTGTAAAAATCTTTTTCTATTTTTTGAGAAAAAAAAGGTCTAAAAGTGTATTGAATATATAGAAAAAACAATAGATTCTCCATTTTTGATGCGTCATGAACTATAACGCAAGTCCAGGGTTCTCATATCATGTATTTTATGTGTTTTTTTGAGGTTGAATTGAAATCAAATACTGCCCTTAATACTTCTGAATGTGATTTCTACTTCATAAATATTGAGAAAAGTATGGAAAAACATGTTTCAGATCACTCAAACCATGTATGAAAATGGTGGTGCCCTTAAATGGTGACTAATGGGGTTTGATGGTCATCTAGTGGAAAAGCTTGGTACTACGCCAAACAAAATCTCACTGAAAGTTCATTTTTTGAGATATCAACCTCAAATTTGGAACATAACTTTTTCAGAATTTTGGTTTTGATTTTCTAGCAGTTTTAGAGTAAAACATGTTTTGTAAAATATATATTTTATATAAAATATAAATATTAACTTTTTTAAATTTTATACTTTCATAAACTTAAACTTCCATAACTACCATAACCAAAAATCTTTATATCTTTTTTCACTTGTACAATAATCTGCCAAGTGTCTTCTTTTAAAGAGACCAACCTTAAGTCTGTGGTTCAAAGCACAGTTTAAGTTGGAAATGTCATTTTCAGGTCTATGCTCAAAAAGTGGAACCGACAGTTAACAGTTAAACCAAGTCCCAGTCCTACATTTATTCCTTTTTCAATAGTCTGTTACACTCTGATGTATGGCACAGCACAAATAAAAAGATCTGTCGCAACTTCTGTTAAATAAAAGACAACAACATGCACCATATAATTGACAATTGACCATCTTTAGACCAAGCGTACCTCCTGTTCTCGTGGTCCAACAGCGCCTCCTGGGACACTCTGAAGTCATCCAGAGGAGACTGGTAGCGGGCCTCGAACGAGCCCTCCCGGCCGCGATATCCCAGCGCCTGACCCGGGGACGAGGGCAGGGGGGACATGGAAGACGTGGAGGAGACGGAGCTGGTGTCCCCCATCCGCTCCCGGCCCACCTGCATGGCCATGGCCACCGCCCCCGCCGCCGAGAACGGACTCAGCATCTCGCCGTTCTCATGCTGCAGAAGAAACCAGGCGGCCATTACGATACAGCGTATCAGTCGATGAATAAAGTGTGTTTCAGTCGATGAATAAAGTGTGTTTCGACATGCTATGACGCCCACCCTTCCTCTGACGATGTCCATGTGCACCAGCAGAGACGCCAACTCCAGATCCTCAGTGTAGCTGTTCTTCAGCGGGACCGACCGGTAGCCTACAGACAGACATCAGTGACATTACTTTTTCTTCTCCTCCTCCTGAAGACAGGGTTCCTACCCATTTTCCATTTTTTTAAATTCCATAATTTTCCAGACTCAAATTTCCAAACCTCTCAGTAGATTTTCAGACCATATTTAACAAATGGTTCGGTAACACTTTATTTTAGGGTCTCTTAACTAGTTGCTCATTAGCATGCATATTAATAGAATATTAGCCATTTATTAGTAGGAATTAAGCACATATTAATGCCTTATTCTGCGTGAACTTATTCTACATCCCTAATCCTACCCAACACCTAAACTTAACAACTACTGCACTAACTATTAATAAACAGCAAATCAGGAGTTTATTGAGTCGTAGTTAATAAGTGTTACCAATGGTTCATAGAGCATTATTTTCAGCTTGATATTTGGTATAGAGTACAGTCATCTCTAAATATTTGTAATTTTTGCTTAGTTTTTTTTTGGTGATTTTCTCAAAGCGACAACCTACAGAGTCCCTAAAATAAAATAAAAATACAGACTTTTGCATGCACACAAGAAACTTTTTTGTCACATGTGCATGGGAATTTTTTTGCATGCTTATGCATTACAATTTCTACTTTTATATAACTTATTTTCTTTGTGCATCACTATGAATAAAATGAGCATGGATGCACATGAATTAACAGATCTACTTGCTCAAAATTTGGCTTTTCTTATTGTATTACCTCTAATATCAAGGCATAATGTCCAATTTAACACATCCTCAGTGGCGGCGCAAAAACCATGACACAAAAAGTTCAAGGGTCTATAAAAAAAGACTGGTACTCTAAAATGCATTTAAAATTTGGCTTTCAGTAGGGCAGTATGCAATATTTCAAGGACTTAGGTCTCTTTAACGCATACTTTGTGGAGGCCAAGAAACCACACCACGAAATGGGCTGATGGCACAACAGGTGGCTCAGTGTACTATATGCTAAGTTTAATGGTTTCTAGTGCGCAAATAAAATTCTGCATATTTTTTATTTTTGCTAAGGTCCTTGAGGCTATGTACTACGGTGCTAAGAATATTGTGAGAAGAAACCCAAAATGCTTATAACCTGCATTTTGCCTAATCAAAAAGTGCATATTTGACCATCACTAAAGAATCACTAAACAGTTGCCATGAAATCTCACTTTTTGTACAATAAATTTATTTTCATTCTTCATTTTCTGTTATAAAAAAACTAAATAGGGGCAAAAGTCTGGAAACACAAATATTTTTCCATATTTTAGTTCAGGTGTTTTATTAGGACTAGAGCTAAATGGTGCGCTCAGGGCCTCCTGGGATGTTCGTATTTACGAGTTGACAAGTCGTAATTACGACGTCAGGTGCATTCAAGTCGCTTTGGTCGGAACAAGACGATTTAACTTTTCTACATAAAATTCAGCGATTTTTTTTTAACTGTACATCTACAAAATGATGAATAAATAATGTGCATGGTGCTTTTTTACCGTTTTCATGAAGGTGATATAAACTGAATCATTATATATTCTATGGTAATTATATAATAATATCATATCTTGTATATGTAACACTTTTAATATACATTACAAAAAAAATTTTTTTTTAAAATTAATTTCAACAAATTTACCATTAATACAGACGCTGCATATCTACATACAATAATAGACCCGACATGTTTTCTGACCGTCACACCCCCAACTCTTCCTCAGGGCTTAAAGAAAATTGAGTTTCCCACTCGTAAAAATGACTAAGTTCATGTGTGTTCAACTCGTAAATACAATCTACAACTCTGCAATAGGGCTCCACGATTAATCGAAATAAAATTGCGATTTTCACACGCAGCTTGTCAGTGAAGCACAGATCTGTGATCAGTAGTAAATACTGCTCCATCCGAAGGCCAGAGGGCATGAATAAATAGACTGAACTGCTTTCATTGATTCAATGTGACTAATAAACACACAACTATGACGATATATGTTTTATCCGAGTTCTTCTTACTATAATTTTCATTATAATAAAGTATATTTGTAATGCAATGCTAATCGACAGCCTTCATCTCTGCTTAGAATACCATGAAATAATATGTTGCGTGTCTTACTCTGTGAAAGAACCCACATCATCTCACAGAAGGATTTTATTTCTCGACTGATGTTATGAAGTGAGTTTGGAGTAAAAACATGTTATTAAATGTGGTATTTTGTTGGCCAAGAGCTTCATAAATGCTCCTCATATTTGGGAAGATGTTTGACGCATGTTGCGTTTTCAAATGCAAGTTTTAAGCGACTCAAACTCGCTGTGCTTTCAGATGGAGCAGCATTTACTACTGATCACAGAGCCGTACACTTCACTGACAAGCTGCGCATAACAGCTTTCATAATCGCAGACCGGTTTCATAATCGCGTATTTGAAGTATTTTTACTTTATTCAAGTAAATTTAAAAAGTGTCTGTAGTTTATCAGTGTTTTTCTTTGAAAACTTTACTTCACTACATTCCAAACCATAATGTCATACTGCACTATATTTCATAAATAAAAGTTTTAGTTTGTTTTACCTTTAATACTTGAGAACATTAAAAATGTAGTACTTTCTTGTACTCAAGTAAATCTCTGAATTACTTTTACTTTAGAAAAAGAAAGAAAGTAATAGATTTCTAATGTAATTAAGTATTAAATGTAGTGCTGTCAAACGATTAATCGCGATTAATCGCATCCAAAATAAAAGTTTTTGTTTGCATAATATATGTATACTGTGTATATTTATTATGTATACATAAATACACACACATACAGTATGTATTTTGAAAATAACTACATGTATTTACATGTCTATATTTATATTATAAATAAATATAATATATAAAAACAACCTATTTTTCTGAAATACATACATGCATGTGTGTGTATATATATACATATACACACACACACACACACACACACACACACACACACACACACACACACTATAAATATACACAGCACACATACATATATATTATGTAAACACATTTTTTTCTATTTTGGATGCGATTAATCGCGATTAATCGTTTGACAGCACTAATATATAAATACAAACACATGCATGTATATATTTAAGAAAAATATGTCATGCAGCCCTACTCTGCAAGAGAGTGGCCCTCCAGGAGCAGGACTGGACACCCCAATTTATTCAGAGCACAAAAGTGGTCATTTTTTTGCGAGCCGTACCTGTTTTGAGGCAGTTGATGGGGAACGTTGCCTGGGCGAGAAAGTTCTGGTCGTTGAACATGTCGATTTCATAGACCACGAAGCGCATGAAGGCAAAGGAAGGATTGCACACGGTGAATCGGAAGGGTTTTCTGGGCCAGGTGGGGTTCAGACCGTTGTCCGCTGAGAGTAAAACAGGTAAATCTTTTAGTGAGCCCAACACATACCCCTACAATGTGTGTTCTTGTGTTGTTGTTGTAGTAAGAGATGACTGCATTTGCTCCTCACCTTCAGAGTCAGTCCTCTGCTTGGCGTTGTCATATTCTGCTCCACAAACTTCGATCTCGATGAGAGGACAAACAATACCTCGGCCGTGTTTGGGCAGGTGGCGCGCTCCCAAAACCTTAAAACACACCAACGTTCAGTTTCCTGCATTAGCAACTATTTGGTCACCCTCACATGATCAGTATTGGCTGATAACCTCTCAAAAGCGCTGTCTGAAGACCGAACACTGTATGTGTCTTTTACTGTGTGTTTGGCTTCTGGTTGCTAAAACATGTTATTAAATAAAAAAATTCCCAAGTCATGGCTGTGTAGCTACATATTTCTGCAGGTTTTATGAAGGTAAATTTAAGACTTGTAAGAGTAAGTAAAGAAAACTGAAGGAATAAACTGAATGAACACTACACATCAATATGGTCTCTAAATGCAAATGTCTTGTATCAACATTGTTTGAAAATCCATCTTCCAACAGATCTCCATTGCTTTTCAATTACTTTTACACCAAAAACCACTGGAATATGGAAGCCACTTATATTTAACTTCTAATTAAACTGCAAAAAAGTGATGTTCTTCAGTATTTTTGTCTTGCATCTTGATTTAAAGGAACACTCCACTTTTTTGGAAATAGGCTCATTCTCCAACTCCTCCAGAGTTAATAAGTTGAGTTTTACCGTTTTTGAATCCATTCAGCCGATCTCCAGATCGGCAGCAGGCGCAGTGATATTACGCAGTGCCTGAAAGTAGTCCCCAGCTATATTATAACTAGTTACCTAGCTGGGGACTACTTTCAGGCGCTGCGTAATATCACTGCGCCTGCCGCGGCCATGTTACGGCAGCAAAGTTTCTTGATTATTACGCCGGAATGAGAGTATAGTTCCTAATCATATCAGCCTAGAAAATCGCAACTTTTCATTTTCCGGTCTTAGTACACGATATAACTACAGAAGAGTCGAGTTTTAAATAGGAAAACTATCGAAACTCTTTGGTCATTTTTGAACGCGATGCTACTGGTCTAATCAGATTCAATGATCTATGCTAAGCTATGCTAAAAGTGCTATCGCCAGACCCGGAGATCGGCTGAACGGATTCAAAAACGGTAAAACTCAACTTATTAACTCTGGGGGAGTTGGAGAATGAGCCTAAAACCACGAAGCCCAAAAAAAGTGGAGTGTTCCTTTAAGAATCATTAGTCATTTGCATTTTTAGAATTTGTAGTCATTTTAATCTTTAGTTATTGTTTGAGAATCAAAATGACTAAATAAGAAGTCATCAAAGTGAATTTAAGACCAAAACAAGAACAAATATCTGCAAATGGGCTCAGAAAAATTAACAGCCTACTGACAGAAATTATTTATTTATTTTTAAGCATAAACTAAACTAACTCAACTTGGTTCAGTTTCTCAGAAAACAAGACTTCATATGCTCCAATTTGCATCTCAAGTAAGTGTAATCTTGATTTAAGGATGTTTTGATATTTTTTATTAGAAAACAAGACCGAAATACTGTAGAAGATATAAATTTTGCGCAGTGCATACAACATTTAATGACTTATGAATTTAAGTCTTTCTGCTCCAATTTAAAACCTTTTTAGGTCTTAATCTGTGGATTTTGGCTGTAACTACATTTAATTGCTGCATGGCACATACAAGTGAAACATTTCATTTCATTCATTAATACAATCTAATATAAAAACAAGCATTTTACAAAATTTGACACAGAAAGAGACAACATTCAGCACAAGTCTATTAAAGTTTCAGCCACGCTTTATTTTAAGGTCCATTTCTCACTATTTACAAACTATTAACTCAATAAACTCCTAATTTGCTGCTTATTAATAGTTAGTGCGGTAGTTGTTAAGTTTATGGGGTTAAGATGTCTAGAATATGGTCGTGCAGAATAAGGCACTCAGATGCGCTTTATAAGCACTAATAAACAGCCAATATGCATGCTAATAATCAACCAGTTAATAGAGAGGACTGTTCCCTAAACTAAAGTGTTACTGATGATTCTTTAAATGTATTTGTGATGCAAACTGTCCTTAATTTGTGTAAGACTTGAAGACTGAAGAAACCCTGTCGTACCTCTATGCAGAGCGTGATGGGCTCCACTCCTCTCAGAGAGTGCCGGTCAAACGGGTCGAAGCTGTCGTCTCTCATGATGGACGGCTGCAGCACGTAACCGCTCCTGCCGTTCAGCATGAAGAGCGCCTGGTTCATCTGCATGGGCTTATCTGCAGAGAAACGATCACTGTTATATGACAGGACGACAGAGGAAAGAGACGAGTCTCAAATACTAAAAAATGCTATTTTCTTGAAGCTACATAAAAACCTTCGTCAGACAAACAAATTACCCCAAATGTTGTCCCAACTAGTCAAACACAGTTGTCTGAACAAAGAATTTCAAATGTGACCCTGGAGCACAAAACCAGTCTTAAGTCGCTGGGGTATATTTGTAGCAATAGCCAAAAATACATTGTATGGGTCAAAATTATCCATTTTTCTTTTATGCCAAAAATCATTAGGATTTTGAGTAAAGATTAAGTTCCATGAAGATATTTTGAAAATTTCCTGCTGTAAATATATCAAAACTTAATTTTTGATTAGTAATATGCATTGCTAAAAACTTGATTCGGACAACTTTAAAGGTGATTTTCTCAGTATTTAGATTTTTTTGCACCCTCAGATTCCAGATTTTCAAATAGCTGTATCTAGTTCTAAATGTGCAGGCTGTTGCTTTTCATGAATGCAATATAGATTAATAAAAAAGTCATTATTGGCCTGGTAATGATTAATACAGTAGGTCTACATGCTACAGTTAAGAACTATGGTACACTTTCATAAGAGCAAGTACAGGTCAGATGTGAAAAATGGGTTCTGATGATGGCCTTCACATATTCCAAGAGATGGCATCAGTTAAATCATTAAGAGCCTGATGAACTGCTGGAGTAAGAAATAAACAATATCAATATAATAAAATGGTAAGCTAGACTGACTTCCCCTGGCATGCTGAATTAGGACATTGTCAAACTATAGCCTATAAAATACATTATATATCCTAAACGAGTATTGTTAGCAGGGCTATTACTTTATTGCACTTATGTTATCAACCAACTTTGCTTGTGTGGATGATTTTACAAAAATAAACATACAGCCGAAGCAAACAAGCCAATAAATAAAGCAGGAGCGTGATTCAAACCAAAACTGCGCCCTTGTCCTGTGGCTCACCTGCGGTCTGGAAGTTAAGGGCCACCAGCTGACTGCCACACAGCCACATGGGCAGCGGGTCGTAGTTGGACGAGTCCAGGCGCTGACCGCGAGGGTAGATCCGCGAGAGCTGCAGCCGGTTGTACTGCAGGAACTTCTTTCCTTTGATGCGGTTCACATACTTCTCCGCCTTGGTCTCAGGAAACGAGGACATGTCCCGGAAACAAGCCCGCTCCGTCCCGATTTCTGTGAGAGACGGGACAGGCTTTCAGCACGTGTGTTGAGGAGCAGCCACACGGCATTTCATACTGAAGTAGTGTTTCCCAACCCTGTTCTTGGAGACGCACACCGACTCTCTTCTAATCAAACTCATCAGTGAGTTAATACAGACTATAAGACCTGAAGCGGATCGGTCCGATACCAGACACCCGAAACGTGTATGGTCTACAGGAACAGGGCTGGGAAACTCAGGCTGCAACTCACTTCACCACGTCAATATATCACATTTAACTTTGAGCCGAGCACGTCACTGAGCATGAAACAAAAAAACAGTCAAGAGATTTGTGACCCTGGACCACAAAACCAGTCATAATGGTCAATTTTTTTAAATACATAAGCTTTCCATTGATGTATGGTTTGTTAGGATCGGACAAAGTTTGGCTGAGATACAACTATTTGAAAATCTGAAATCTGAGGGTGCAAAAAAAAAAAGAAAAAAAAAAGAGAAAATCGGCTTTAAAGTTGTTCAAATGACGTTCTTAGCAATGCATATTACTGATCAAAAATTAAATTTTGATATATTTACGGAAGGAAATTTACAAAATATCTTCATGGGACATGGTCTTTACTTAATATCCTAATGATTTTTGGCATAAAGGAAAAAATTTATAATTTTGACCCATACAATGTATTGTTGGCTCTTGCTACAAATATAGCTGTGCTGCTTATGACTGGTTTTGTGCTCCAGGGTCACATTTTGGAAAATGTCCTGAAGTCACGACCCATTCAATAATGATAGTTGGTCTGACTTCATATAAAGTGGTAAAGTTTTTATAGGTCAAGTCTAGGTCACATTTCAAGTAAAACACGTTCACAGTAATTTATAAATATAATGAATATCTGATGTGAATATTAGGTTTTCTGGAGAGCATCTGGACTAACTACAGTAACTGTGTAACACATTGAAAGAATGAAAGCGTCAAGTTTAATCCAAGCTATTAAAACATCAGCCTTAAATACAGAATGATTATATTCATGAATCAGTATAATCTGACTCAGTTCAAAACTGAGATTTAAGGATGTATTATCATCATTCAAACATGTTAATATGTGCCATCAACATATTAAACATCGCATTTTTTACTGATATATGCATATAAAAATAACATTGTGTTAATTCAGAGAGTTCATCATTATATATATATATATATATATATATATATATATATTTATTTATTTTTTAAACGTGAAATATAATGATACACTATATGAAACTATATGGCCCAGCCTTAGCTATCAAAAAGTGAGTTAGGACCACTTTATTATTTTAGTAGCACTGATGTACTGTTAGTTTCTGTTAATATTTTTTATACTTGCTGTTTTCATTTTAAACTAAGTTTTAGAGATTTTGTTGTGTTTGTCATTTATTTTTAAATGCGTG